>JARJEI010000030.1:0-482743 GCA_029955415.1 Lottia scabra | reverse complement strand
ATTAATTCTAAGTTTCTTCAGCCATACGGCTATTTAGACTTTCTTTTAGTTAAACACGCCAGTGTGATTGGGATGCGGCTCGTAATGCCATCGCCAGTGCAGTTGATATTGCGAGGTAGTAGGCGGTATGTCAACCCATTTGCATGCGTTCATTTGCTTTGCTAGTCCAGTTTTAATTTCGGCGAATTCAAAGTTATTGAAAATCATTTTGATGAGGGTCTAAGATCCAGAATTCGCATAATATACAATGCGGGGTGTCTATATATCGTTAGGTCCTCATACATAGGTTGATTTCTTGCTTCTATTCAACAGATCGCTTCCATTCCTTCCATACTCATTTCGTAACCAGTTTAGAACTTAATATTTAAAATTAAGGTAAGATTTCATATATATGACTTAAACGGATCCGTCATGCGTTATCCGTCATGCGTTAAAAATCGAAATAGTTGGTTTTAGAAGGTATGATTACATATAGCAGTATCAAATGGTATACGTCATGCATCAAAAACCAACCATTTCGATTTTTAACGCATGACGGATGACGCGTATATGGAATCTTAGCTTTATTTTGTCAACAGCATAAGATGAGCTTTTGTTAGAAATTCAAGTTCTTGGAAGAGCAATGTCAGATACATACCAATACATGTAACACCAATACAGATAGCAAATGTCAAGAAATAACCTCTTCTAGGTTCACCAGCTTTACCAAATCCTTTAGCAAAATAATGAATAAATGGAAACAGCTTATCTTTTCCTAGAGCCTGAAATAAGAACATTGATGAAAGGGAGTGAATTAAAACTATTATCATTTGGATGATTCATAGATAATTTATGTAACCAGTAAAGATCTCCCTTGAAAACCTAAGTCCCGGTGTTTCAGATAGCACTATTGCTACTGCTGGTGAATTTGGTATTTTTCTTTTTTTCATTACCGCTTTCGGTCGTTAAGGATATGTTCACTAACTGTTCGACCAAAAAAAATTTAATCTCAGGACTTTTTTTAGATAATCTAATCGGTAATAATGTTCCTAACCTTCCCTTGAAATTTGAACCTTCAAATCAATGTATACAAAATTATCAGCGTTTAAAAGAAAAAATACAACTCTTCGTTTAGTAGGACTATGCGATAACTGTTTAGGTAACGATATATTGAAGGAATTGTGCGATTTTTGGGCAGTTACAGTACACCTGCTGAAGGCCATTTATATAAATCAAAGGCCAAAATCGATAGTCGTAAATGTTGAACATTCCCCTTTAACTAGGTACTAGCAGTCTTTATATGGGTATGACTTTAAGAAAACTTTATAATCTTCAAATCACAAATAGATGTTATAAATTTCAATTTTTTCTAAATAAGACATTTTTTTTCTCATAGCAGTCGATGTTATACCTTCAACCGATATGGAGAGATTATTCTTTAGTTCTTACCTGGAATACTTTAGGTGCACTGACCATACTAGCTAGTGCTGATGATAATGTAGCCGAGAATATACCAGCTGTAATAAGATGTCTGAAGGCAGAAGCTACTCCTACAGCCTGAAAGGAACAGATTTTGTTTTGGTCACCAAGGAAGGCAGTGAATGATAAGAAAAAATTAAATGAAATGAATGGAGATTTACGTCCTACTTTTCTGCACCTATATGGGCTAATTATTGACGGGCAAACGCCATGCAGTGTGCAATGAGGGAAATTTTGCCAGGACAGCGGCATTAGCCTGCTCATATTTTTTTTTGATTTTCAACTGTCGAGGGATCTTTAACGTGCACAGCCAATAGCAAAAGGGACCTCGGTTTATTGTCCCATCCGAACGACTAGACGCTTTTTCCATGTCAGCTCCTCCGACCTGCATCACTGACAGGGGGAAACCGGGTTGAAAATCTGAAGGTATAATCTCTCGACCCATGCCGAGTGAATGATAAGAGCAAAGAAAAGATAGTTATTGATTTAGTCACTATACCATCACCACGTCTACCAGGTTCCGGTTCCTAGCATTTAAGTAAGTCCAATTCCGATATTCGACTTGAGATTTGTCTACTAATTTTTTTGCATATCAAGTCGACTTTGAGATTTTGAGCACGAAATTGATGTTAAGCACAAGGCTAGGAACTGGGCCCAGGTTCTTATCTATTTTTTGTGTAGATCAAGCTTCTGTAAACGGCAGATATGCAACAATTTAAAAATTGGCTTGGACCAAATCATGTGCATAATTATTTTATAGAATAAATTGATAGACTTACAGCATTGTCATTAAGAAGGCCATATGGACAAGTTGAGTTACTGCATTCACTAATAACATCTACTGTTAATTCTGATACTTCAGTTATATTATAATCCACAATACCGACAGCATCCCGTACCATACTAGACCCAATACACCATACCATAGCTAGATATATCAGTGATGTTAGAATGATAGCCAGGAACGTTCCTTTTGGTATGGCTTTAGAAGCATTCTGAAAAAATATACACAATGGAGTTATTTTCAGCGTTGTTTTAAAGCAATCATAAAATGAACAAAAAAGTTCTCAATCTTGGCTAATAAGAGTATATATTCATCAAAGGTGTCTACAGCATACAAACAGCATCAAATAAACGATAAAACTAAGTAATTTCCCTCAAATTGCAGGTTATTATTGAAAAACGCTTAATAAAACGCTTAATATTTTGTATATCTTGAAGTAATTATAACATATAAGGTAGTTTTCTGGATTTATCAGATTATACAGCATAGTTATGACACCAGACAAGCTGCCTAATGTATATAACTCTTATTCACCAAGTATAAGAATTTGTCTCTTTTGAACAATCTAAGAGGTGGTATTCCTTTAAGTTGATCTGTATGGTTTCGTTGAATTGAAGCACTATAAATGTATCTTTGAAGGCATCTCAGTACATTTGTTCAATATCGGAAGTTGGAAGACAAAATGGAAGACTGTCAAAAATATTATGAGTAAAACCTACACACCTTTAAATCGCCCGAGATGTTGGCACCAGCTAGGATACCGGTCGCAGCTGGGAAAAATATGGCAAACACCGAGAAAAAATTATTTCCTCCCCGGAATTCGGGTTTGAAATTATCATAAAACAGTTGGTCTGAAAGTATACAAAATATATTTCACTCAGTCAATTACGCTTGTTTGGTAAGCTATATTTCCCCCTGTCAGTGATGCAGGACGGAGGGGCTCTTATCATTCACTCGGAATGGGTCGAGAGATTATACCTTCAGATTTTCAGCCCGGTTTCCCCCTGTCAGTGATGCAGGTCGGAGGAGCTGACATGGAAAAGCGTCTAGTCGTTCGGATGGGACAATAAACCGACGTCCCGTGTACTACAGGCTGTGCAAGTTAAAGATCCGCGACAGTTGAAATCGAATATAAGAGTAGGCTAATGCCGCTGTCCTGACAAAATTTCCCTCATTGCACACTGCACGGCGTTTGCCCGTCCTCAATTAGCCCATCAAGGTGCAGAAAAGTAGGACGTAAAACTCCATTCATTTTATTTCATTTGGTAGGCTATTGTACAGCAAAGGCCAATCACTTATCCTTCAGCATAATCATTACTTTAAGTAATCATCATATTTGAAAATATAACTCTGTGAACTGCTACCAGCAGTCGAACATTGACTGATTGACTTAAATTTAGTTAAAAACTTTTTTTTATATTACAAGTTACTTCCCTTGAACTTATAATTATCCTCTTTCTTATTTTTAACGTCGAGCAATGACCACTTTCATATACATACCCGAATATCCATAAAATCCTTTCAATTTCTGTTCGCTTGATGCTGGTAAAAGAGAACCAACAAAGTAGTTTACTATAGCTGCTAAGAGAATAAATAACAACACAAGCTGAGCCTGAAAAAAAAAAATGTATTGATAAAAAAAAAACGTACAAGCAAAACAATTCCGTTAATCAAAATCGCATCAAAAACATGGCAAAATTGAGAGTAATAGTTGTATAGTAGTGGCCTACTCCAAAGAGAGGTACCATCAGGTGTTTCGATACACAAGGGATCTTAACCGCCAACAGCTAAAAGAAATCTTTAAAAATACAGTTCATCAATGGTTCTTCCAAACGTAAGTTCAATTGCATCCAGTGAAGAATTACTTAAACCCACCTTTGCTTCAAAATCCAATCCGATTAAAACAATGGCTAGAATTAGAAAAGATACACCACATCCTATTATTCTTACATCATGTAGTTCATTACCAGTTATCATTACACCATGTTCCTGAAAATATACAACAATAATATTTACATCATACACCATGTTCCTGAAAATATAATAATATTTACATCATACACCATGTTCCTGAAAATATGCAACAATAATATTTACATCATTACAACGTGTTCCTGTAAATATCTGTGTAATAACATTTACAACATACACCATGTTCCTGAAAATATACAACAATAATATTTACATCATTACAACGTGTTCCTGTAAATATATGTATAATAACATTTACATCATTACACCATGTTCCTGAAAATATAATATAATAAAAAATATACTATTTTTACATTATTGCGCCGGGATATTGTAAATATACTATAACATATAAATCATTACGCCAAGGATCTGTAAATTTACAATAGTATACTCAAAGACCTATAACATCATTACATAGTGTTATGGTAAATATTTACAGCATTACGCTGACTTTTCTATTTCTACATTCATTATTACATTATAAATATGTTCCTTCAAAAATACAGCTAAATAGAATTTACAATAGTATTTACACCATTATATTGATGCATTGTTCCCGAAGTACAGAGGATCTCAGCTGACTAGACTAGACTAGACTAGACTGTTTTCCTTGTTACTAACTCGATTGGGTCTTACTCATCGATCATCCATGGCTCCCTGGTTTTAAGGATATACCTGTTTTTTTTTTATGAATTTGGTCAGAAACCATTAGCATTCTCTCGTGTCACGTTTATTGGACAAATTGGTCATGGAAAAGTTTAGACATTAAATAATGAAAAATTGACAAGTAGAATACATTTGCGTCACTATTCTGACTAAAGACGTTTTTAACCTTTTTGCTCTTAACGAACATTAATCTTTATTTTCACCGTTCTGTACCAAATCAATAAGCTAAACTAGTGGTTCCCAACCTTTCCCAAATTCACGAAGCTTCCAGAGCCATGTCCCCCTGTTCTATTCCAAACTAGGGCAAAATAGGGAGTATAGCGTAAGGGTTGTTGTCTTGAGCCTCCTCACCAACAGCAACTACAAACCTTACACAGCAAAATATAGTTAAATAAAAGTTGGGCTAAAGAAAAAATGATATAGAGGGAACCACTGAGCTAAACCCATACCATATTTTTTCTTTTATCAAGGTGGTAGGATGGGAGTGAATGAAAGAATTTCGGCATTTTGAAATCTAGGTCATATAGTCATTATTCATGAATTTAAAGGTAACAGCCTTCAAAAAGAAATAAATAAACTCATTTGGATATTTCATGGTATTTGATTTTGTATTTATCTTAATAGTTCCACAATAGTCGCAGGGTCTGACTCACAACAACGCTGCATCCCTTTGGAAAGAACGATTCTCCAAAAGAAAACACGTCAAGAGGATCAAAATATAGGCTGAAGGATAATGAACCGTCTGATGTCTAAGATTTGTGTTTTAAAATGACATATTTACGATGCTATAGATTTATAGCTTGTTGTCTAAATTCACTTGTAAAGATATTAAAAAGATATAAAATAGTATTAAGAGACGTAGATTGAATATAAAGAAACCGGCTTCGAATATATAGTTTATTTTCTGGCGAAACATCACTTTTTTTCACATTGACAATTAGTCCACGTATGACATCTTACTTTAAAACAGTGGTTCCCAACCTTTTCAAACTGTAGCCCAAATTCTCAAAGCTCCCAGAGCCATGGATCCATGTTCTATTCCAAACTAAGGCAAATGGGGAATATAGCGCAAGGGTTATTGTCTTGTACCTCCTCATCATCAGGAGTTCAGATGCATTTGACCACAAGCAGACCTTACAAAGCAAAATATAGTTAAATAAAAGTTGGGCTAGAGACAAAATGATATACATCCCCATGCGGCATGGCCCCCTGACAGGTTGGGAACCACTGCTTTAAGATCTAACAAAAGAAAGTGCGAAACAACCATAGTTAACAAGGTTCATGAGGATTCTGCCCAACTGGTCCTTGGCAATGATCTTCCCAGATTATCGGTACCAATTCCAAGCTGGGGTTAGGAGCTTATTTAAGTGAAGAAATCTAAAACACCTTCTGACTATCGTGAAAGCCACCATTAGAATCTGGTGAATGCTATTAATCCAGTGGGCCGGTTGATGAATTATTGTATACCTTACTACATTTTGTTATTACGTCTATTACTTTCGTCAAGTGTATCATATAATTCAAATTTTCACATAATAAACAATAGACATTACTGTATAACATAAACAATTCATTGTTTACAGGTTAACAAAGACATTTTAAAGCTTCAAGACACATTATATATATTCTTTAAATTGTCAAAAATTTAATAGAAAGTAAAAGAAGAAACAATATACTTTCAGCAGGCCCGTAGGAAGCAATTTCATTTTGAGAATTGAGCAAGAATTCAAGGCTGCTCCTGCCTATATAAAGCAATTTTAATTTTACTGCCCCTAAAACATACCAGTAATTTCTTGTTATATCTTGTTCCTACGGGCCTGTTCAGACGTACTACATGTATAAAGGATATTTGGGGACTTACCCACATCAGATCTCTGACAGTTTCAGCAAAACCAACAATATACATAGCCGCTGCTACAGCATTAGCTAAAGAGAATACAACTCCAATAGCACCACCGAATTCTGGTCCTAAACTTCTGGATATCATATAATATGCACCACCTATTCAACAGGAACCATGAAAAAGATTTTTTTTTAAATAATATATCAAACCAATTGAGTAAATTTCTTTGTCAATACATTTATTTTAAGAGTTTAAATACCAATCATCAACAAAATTATTAGCGAAGGCCACGTTTTGTGATAATTATGCAAGTTAATACATTTGAATTACTTAAAATAATGCATAGAAGTTATTTTAATTTGCCTAATTAAACTAAAAGTTAAGCATAATAATATACGAAAATTTACCTCATTAAACTAAAAGTAAATCAAAAGTGAGATTTTGACTTTTTATTTGTTATCCATAATGCATAGAAGTTAGAAGTTAGCGTTAAAGGCATAATATAGGTAACAAAAAATAAAAAAAATAAAACACGAATGTTTTCAATCTGGTTCCAAATATTTTTTGAAATTGAATTGAAATGGGGCAATGAAACCATACCTCCTTTAACTTCTCCATTGGTACAAATAGCTGACATTGACATGGTAGTTATAGCTGTCACAAACGTCGATAGTAATATTATAAGGGAGGCAAATCCTATACCAGCTTGTCCCGTTATCCAAGTTAATCTCAGAAACAACATTACACCAAATATGTTTAATACACATCGTACCTAAACAAATCCAAATAATTTCTGGTAAGACAAGGAAAAACTAGACAATTTACTTCTTTTAGCAATGAGTATGAGGCGAAAAAGGGGACTAGGTATTTAATAGCTTGGAATCATTAAGAATCTATCTCAAACAGATACGTTAAGCTTCTTTCAGAACTGACACCCCAACTGGTAGGTAATAATAATGTTGATATACTCTAGCTACAGCAGAATTATATGTTCATAAACGTCTGAACCAAAGACGGAGTGACTATTGTACTCAAAATGCGACATAACTGACCTCGTAGCATTTTAGTGATCAAAAACTTGAATGGATTGGTTGGAAGAAATGGAAAAAGTCCTTCTTCCTTCCTTCATGCTTCAATAAAAACTTACCAGAACACCTTGAATCCAACCCATTTTAGGTGATTGAGATTGAGGACCTTTTTCAACGTCCAAATCAGAGCCATCATCGTCTTTGAGATCATCTCCTATTGCTTTACCTTTTAGCTCCTAAATTCGATATATTCATTCAAAATTACTGCATTGAATTTGGCACAAAAAAATGTAACGCCCTTAAATTCCCACATCACCCCACCCCACCCTACCCTTAATTTTGAGCCGCCGCTTTTTCAAACTATACATACTTTTGGGAAAGATGAAAAACAAGATGCTTCAGAAGGTGTTCATGACCTGGAAAGTTAGATTCAAGGGTCAATTTGCAGATGCATAATAAACATGTAGTTTTAAGACATTGAACCCGTTTTACAACATTTTCCCCAGAAAATCTTTCAAAACAAGTAGTGCAGCAACTTTGATAATGAATAATTATATGTATGTAATTTATAAAATATATAATATGACTTACTTGTTGCCTCAGTTGATACAGGGTTGGTCTTTGTTTAAAATCATAATATGCCCCACCAGAGTCCCTATAATTCTCGGCATTTGGAAAACATTCATAAGGATCTCTAAAAGTCTTATCTGATTGAAAACTGGCACGACTTGCCTGACTGTAACAAGAGAACACTGATATTCTGTGCTGTTTAGGACCAGAATAATTATAAGGAAAGCCATCATTAGAATGCACACTATTATAATAATTTGAATTTTCTTGAATAATCTCTGGATGTTCATGGATCATTACTGTAGATCCTTTCCTACTAGGAACCACCATATGCGTCGGTCCACTTTGTTCAGAGTCAGCTGAATATGAAGAGATCTTGCGGAATCTCTGAGGCCTTTTTTCGTACACTGGGTGAACTAAAAACCTAGGAGGTTTATTGTCCTTTTCCTTGTCGAATTCCGTGTGAAGCGACGAAGGTGTTTCGGTGTCGTTTCCAGAATCATTTTCAGGAGGCGATATGGTGATTGTTATTCCTTGCTCTTGAGATTTATCATCTGATGCAGTTTCTTCCTCTTCAGTGATTGTTCCAATTTTAACATCATCATTGTTCAAACCATTCACTATGGCTTGTTTTCTCTGTCGTTTATCTTGAGCGGTATTTTGTGCATCTGTAGTTGAAGTATCGCTGGTGTTTTCGACTACCATTCTGCCACTTCTATCGGCACACACAATTGCAAATTTCCAAGTCACTATAAATAACGTTGACTTATCTAACTACGACCAAGTGAACGTTGATGAAGGAATACCCGTTGTTAGCAATGGAAATTTTCATATATATAGACAATATGACGTCACACGATTAGGTCTATATAAGTGTAATAAATGACAGAAAGATAATGACATTATGACATCGCTCATGGTACATGTAGACTGAATTATCCAGTCCCTTTGTCAAATTCCATCAAATTCATCAGAAACTAAAACACATATCACGACATACTTGAGTGATTTTAGACATCTCAGAATATTTGTTAAATGATTTAGACGATGATTGCAACAAATATGTTTATCTCCAAGATTATTATGTTGTACATATCCCTCAAGCCATTTTTAAATGAATTTCAACATAATTATGTCTTATTTAACAATTCAAATAGTGCACAAAGGTAGCTCAAGGCCGGGTGATTGACGGTTAGAACTCTTTAAAAATACAATCTATGTCTATGACGTTCTTAATTTGCGTCAGATGAAATTTCCAAGAATATTGCTCTTCTCTGTGCATGGGGAATTTGTTTTGCAGTGGAAATTTCGCGCTAGCACATAAAATTAAACAGGTTGACAAATGTGATGACGATACTCAACGAGAAAAAATACAAAATGCGCTTATTGTGATGTAAATTTACGTTCACATTCAGTAACTTTGCACAACATTTTGCTCAGCACTGCATTTTTTGTATGTGTCAAGTCTGTTTATGAAAACAGCATTTATGTGTTTTGTTTTTTTTTTTCTCTTAAATTGAGATGATTAAAGTCAGATTGTCTAAATACATTGTATTCTGTCAAAACAGATACATTAAGCAATAGTTAATAAGTTATGGGTGACTATAAACTAAAAAGACACTTTTATTAAGAATAATAAAGACATTTTTAGTAATGATACACTTTAATTAAAATACATCTATACTTAAAAAACCTTGCATGAAAATGTACTTTTACTATAATTAAAAAGACACTTTTAATAGAAATTAAACAGACACTTTTACTAGAAATTAAAAGGACACTTTTACTAGAAATTAAAAGAAACTTACTTTTACTAAATATTATAAGATACTTTTACTAAAAAAAAACCACTTTTATTGAAATACACATGTATTTAAAAGACCTTACCTAAAATATACTTAAAATTCAAAAGAAAAAAAGCCACTACATGTATTACCAAAAATGAAAAAGACACTTTTACTTAAAATTAAAAAAGTATCAGTCTATGGCGTCAAATTTCGTTGATTTTTTCCGTAGAAAGGGTATAGGCTAGTTCTTATTTTGAGAACAGCTTATAGGTTTGAATGACAGTTTAATGTTATTTAATATTCCGAGTTTGAAGCATTAGTGTCAAATTCAAAATCCACTAATAATTTATATTAATTGAGAATTATTGCTTTCGCCTTGTTAGGGTGGTTGAAAGTAACTATTCAACAGAAGGCACTGGCACAGGGTTGATGTAGTGTTCAAAAGTTATTATGCTAAAAGATAAATTAATAGTATGACTAACATAGACTTTAAAATATCATAATAATATGTTATCTGTAAAGAATTCTTAAGTACTAGCACTGAAACTAAAAATGTTTAATAATATTTTTAAAACCAGTGTAGTTATTGTGCGCTCTCTAAGACCAATCGTCGATGCAGTTTGACAAATGACTCAAATATTATGCTCCACATTTCAGTCAGAGTAAAACTAGCATTTCTACTTCTCAATGGTAAAGAAATAGATAAAGTTCATTTATTCATATCGCAGCTAATTTTATCATTTACTACAATTTCTCCTTCGAATTGTATGTCATGGTCGTTATTAAGTATACAAGAATACGAAATCGTCGGGGTATTAGCCTATTTCTGAAATAGGATGATTCGCTTGTCAAATTTGTGGAACCATGACGGTTAATGATACGTTACCTTGAAATCATAGTTGTTTTCAATTTGAATGAGTATATCTCGGATTTCATTGCAAAAACTAACGTAAACAATATTTCATATTCATGGATTTTATATAATAACGAAAAAATATTTTGTAAACATAGTGTTTTGTAAACATGCACTCAGGTGGCGAGATTGATGTAAAATGCATATAAAATAGGTTTGACATGAGAGATGACTTTTCACAAAATTAAATCAAATCTGTCAGAATGATCGTATTAAACTGCTTGTAAATGTCTGAATAGATAAATCTTTTTTTTAGGGCAATCAGTTGACCCAAATTCTTTTACCATTCAGTTAGTCAATCAAACGTTTACCAGTTGGCATAGGCCAGGCCTTCTCAAATGGGAGCCCACGAGCTAAATCCGGCCCGCGACGTCCTTGAGAATGGCCCCTAAAGAGTGATCCCTTCCACTAAATCCTGGGTTTTCAACTTGGGGGACATGTCCCAGACTGGGGACATTTGGACATTCTCCAGGGGACACAAACTTACTGATCTATAGGTCTGAAAAAAATATGCTATATCTTGTATTATGACCACAAGTTTGTATGTAAACGAAAAATCCTGTGACTATATCATGCTTCGAAATTGCATGTTTTCTACAACTTCTGCGGACAATTCAGGGGACATGATCATTTCCATATGCATTTTTAGGGACATTTGAGAAAACCAGTTGAAAACCCAGGCACTAAAACGTTCTTCTCGCTATGCTAGCTAAGCTGTATTTGGCCCTTATATTGTTTTCATAAAATAAATTTGGCCCTTTACAAAAATTAATTGAGAAGGCCTGGCATAAAGTAACAGACCCAGATTTTGGCTTGATAGTTAAATCATCCTACGATTAGTTTACCATAATTTTTAACATTTTCACTAAATATTGATTTGGCTACAGTTGGCAATTATAGTCATCTGTTCTAGTTCCTATGTCCCCCAATATATGTCCTGGACACGAAAAGTACTGAAAATTAACTTCTTTAGATAATTTCACACTATTTTTGCTATAAGATTTGTTTCTCTTTTTAAAGGGTAGGTCTGACGTTTTTGGATGGTCTGACATTTTTTGTCTTGGAAAGCTAATACACGGATTTAATTAAACGCCATTAAACCAAACATTAAAATGTCGATGTATAATTCTAAAACTAGTTTGAACTCCTCTCAGATTGGCTAGATACTTTAAACTTAAACAAAGTTTTGGAATTCGAACCGTCATGGTTTTAATAAGATAAAACGAAAGAGATTAATTTAATGTTCCTGGTGGTAACTTTCTTTTTGGGCTTTTATTAACAATTAACAACTTTATTATGTTTTAACTATTTTTCTGTTAGTAGCAAGCTTACGAATCCAAGCTTTCAACGTAAGTTAATATAACTTTCCAAACGAAAGTTTTATGGTCGACATCACTGTATATTTGATGAGAATGTTGAATTTGAGTCTTTATAACTTCCGATTTGATCAAGTTAATGATATTTAACTACTAATCGCTAGTCAAATTGATATATGTGGTACAAATGCTAGAATCAAGTTATTTGAATAGAGATTAATATGTATAAAGAGTCTATAGCTCATTTTTAAAAGGGCCCCTTCCTTTAACAATTTTCTACTCCATTGTAAGAGTACATGTTTGGCGAGAGTGGTTGTAACAACAATATATAATTGGAATTACGAAAGCGCAGGCCGAGGTGAACATGTTTGGTGTACAACCACAAATATGGTATTTTACTCTTGTCTCCAACAATTCCTCTATGGACAGTGGATTAACGCTGCGCAGGTGTAACCCACTTAAGTGACCTACTACAATATATCAAAATTACAACCTGGAACAAATACATTTTATTTTTACAGAATAGCCAGTAGGTTTGGACTTCAGCCCAAGAATGAATCAAATATGAAATTATGTAGCCAATTTTCGATATCCTGAAGAGGATAACGCTCATACAAAAAATAAAATTTATTTCATTTAAATATTTGATAACTTGATGTGAGACGGAGGGAAATTTACAACACTACGATGTTATGCAATTTAGTAAATTAAATATGTGAACTATACTTATTTCTATTCTAAACATAATATTCTTGATGAACAAAACATAAGAAAAAGTTTTGAAAAGGTTTGTTATGTTTCTTTATGAAGGTAAGATTTTTTTTTGCGGTCGAATTAGAAAGAAAACAATAGATTAAAATCTGAAGAATTATGTCCCTTGCATTATCTGTAAGTTTGATTAAAGATATCTTACATTTTATTTTTTAAACGCCAAAACTATTTTAAAAGTTTACTTAACGTTTAAATATCATAAATAAAGTGTGCCGATATAAGCGAAATAAGCGCTAAGTCTGAAAGTTTCAGCTAAAAATCTAAAGCCAAATCCAAAAAGTAATTTAAACTCCGTTTTTGCATAAACCCCTTATTAAAAATCCGGTCGGTTAAGTAGATACATAAAAGTATTTTTTCAGATTTAAGGAATCTTTTCATGTATAACTTTTTTTTATGTTCACTAAACCATCCCTTTAAGAATAAAGTTTAGAAATTATTATTAAAGTACAAAAGATATAAGTTAGAACGTAAATTCAATCCTATGTTTTTCCTTAGATAATCAAATATTCTATCACACATGAGGGATAATTTTATTACCTATATAATTACTCGTTGTCGGGTTCATCTAAATTACTTATCATAGTTAACGGTGTCATAGGAGTGGATTGACCCCCAGGCTAGGGGTATATTGGAAAATAATTATACCTCTCCTGATCAAGATACGAGTTATACACCATTTTAATCCTCAAATTAACATCGATGCAGAATTATCGGACATAGATAGGCCTTGAGTAGTAACAATTCAACGTTAACGTCATTTTACCTATAAAAAAATCATCATCGTTTCAAAATATCTGACGCCTTTAATTATTGCGGAGTAAAATTTAAAATTAAAACTCTTTTTCATTTCTTAAACATCCCAAGTTGCCCAACTCTCGATATATATTCACGAGACGAGGTAAAAATGTATTAATCAACATCCTGCTAACATCGATCTCAAGACATCACAACATTTGACACTTTTAGGAAAAGACGATCTTTTGTTGATGTCGGTTGAACATTTTCAAAACCCAACTCTTAGCCTCACCCCTAGCACCAAAACTCCTCGGATTTCGGCCACTCGCTTTTCACATTCATGATATTATCTTATAATAATTACATACATATCAATATGTGGTTCTCTAATGACGAAATAAAGTTTAGAAAATCACCTTACAATCCCTTTAAAGAGATACAACCATTTAGAATGAATTAAAAAAATAAGTTCTCAAACTTGGTCAATCAGAGTATGTATTCATCAACTATGTTCAAAGTATACAAACAGAATGCAAAAAACCCATGAAACTATGTAAATTTCCATATAATAACGGGTATAACTGATAAACGCCTTAGATTTGATTAAGGGTTTTTCAATTATTGTATATAAACATTGTTTTCTGGATTTATCAGATTATTTAGGTAATCTGTTGTATAGTTATTCAACCAGGCAAGTCCCTTGATGAATATAAACTCCTATTGACCAAATTTGAAATTTTTGGTTCATTTTAAGAGGTTGTATTCCTTTAATTTTTATAAAATTCAACATTAAGGGAGAAAACTCTCTACAATTTCCCTTAACCACTGTGGATAGTTATAAAAATATTTCAATTAAATTTTAATCTTTAACATGCAGTTATAACACAGATATCAACTATCTGTAATAAGTCTTCGGAGTACTGTAATTCGAAGCATTATACATAGGTACAATGAGTGCCTCTCAATGTAAGAGAGTATCCCACAGGCCAATCGCCCACATAATATTTTCATCTTTAACTTTCTCTTTCTACCTCCCCTCTGCTTGTCTTCTTTCTAATCCCTTTGTAAATTTCTTCCTACCCTTGACTTCTTACTTAACGTCTTGGCTACTCTTTCTTCATTCTTACTTCTCCCCTTGGCTACTTCTTCCTACCCCTCTCTTCGCCTTGGCTACACCTCTCTTCTCTTCATTCTCGCCTTGGCTACTTCATTCTTACTTCTCACCTTGGCTACTTCTTCCTACCCCCTTTACTCTTCATTCTTACTTCTCGCCTTAACTATACTTCCTCCTACTTCTTCTCTTCTTCCTACTATTCTTCTCTCTTTGATCTTTTCCTATTCGCCTTTTTCCTACCCCCTACTTTAACTTCGCTTCCCTACCTCTTTTCTCTTTCGCCTCTATCTACTTTCCCTTTTCTATCCTTATCTCTCTTCTTGAAGAGGATGCCGAGCCATAGTCGTGTGGCTCAGTGACAGAAAATCTAATTAAGATTACATTTCGTTTATAGTTTATAGGGCGAGTATGACTGGTAAAGTCGATTTCAGAAAATCAGAAACTACCTTCAAGATTGCGAGTCTTTGCATTGTGGGAAGACGAAACAGAATGTCAAACGACACGGCAGTCCAAATTATGACGTAATACGAAACGTTCGTGTAAACGTTGTTCTGAATGGCGGAAGGGTGGCACGTGCTATGAATAGCTTATTTAGTCACCAGAACACACTTGCTTTTATAAACCTTGTTAGATTACAATGAGTCGATAATACAAAAATAACCGATACGAAATGTAACCTAAATTTAATGAGATTGAGTGACAGACAGCTATCAGATAATCTAATCAAACCAACGACTGTATTCCGGTACCGCTATCAACAAGAATCACCCTGACCGTAACAATTTGGAAGAATGAAGAAGATCGAGTTACTCAAGCCATACCACCCAGTGACAAGTTTTACTGCCATATCATGATTCGCCCCAACCAGAAGATCTCACGAATTCTCAAATTATCAACCTAACAGCACATTGCCATTCAATTGAACCAATCCAACACCTACGACTACCAAAAACAGCTTGTTTGAAATATCAGCCTGTGCAGAAGTGAACGTTAACTTGCCATCTACCTACCTATCAATGGTGAATCCAGGAAATATCAGGTGGAGAGGTCGAGTAAGGGTCATCAATTGTCCAGAGGGACTGCTCCGATCCCACTGCTTCTTCTTTTTATCTCTCTTTTCATACTTATATTGTCTATTCTCGAATTTTTTTTTAATAAACAGCTCTTTTTAACGATTCATTTATCCCGACGAATTGACAATCAAATCGTTTATATCTTGGATATTTTGGAAAAATCTCGTAATATTAGGTAATGCTCGACGATCTGACAGATTGAGTATGAAATGGAATCGAAAATAGACTGTACTATACAAATCTAAGTAAACTAATGACCAAACACCAAGACAGAAGAAATCTATTAACAAATGGTCACTAAAGTGTTCAAGAGATTAAAATGACCAGAGAAGTAAATCTGAGTAATATTATAAAGAATTGTAATTAGTCCTGAATTAAACTGAACAAAATAAGAGTGAATTATACTTAATCATGTATTAAACTATCAAGGAGTGAGTGTTACAAATGTGAAACGATAATTAATCATTTTAATCCTAAAATTGTGATATTGATGGAAAAACTGTCCGATCACCATTAAAATCGATAGGCATCATCTCTGCATACAAATGCATATACCAAAGATAGCAACCATAACAGCAATCAAATATTCAACCTTCAGTAATAAATTTTTGAGGAAGAAGAGACCAGGATAGAGAAAACTAGTAGAGAGATAGGAAGAAGAGACATGGCGAGAGAAAACAAGTAGAGAGGTAAGAAGAAGAGAACAAGAGAGAGAAAACAAGTAGAGGGGTAAGAAGAAGAGAACAAGAGAGAGAAAACAAGTAGAGAGATAGGAAGAAGAGAGCAGGAGAGAGAGAAAACAAGTAGGAAGGTAGGAAGAGATCATGAAAGAGAAGGGTAGAGTGATAGGAAGAAGAGACCAGGATAGAGAAAACAAGTAGAGAGGTAGGAAGAAGAGAACAAGAGAGAAAACAAGTAAAAAAGTATGAAGAAGGGGCCAGGAAAGAGAAAAAAACAAGTAGAGAGGTAGGAAGAAGAGGACAAGAGAGAAAACAAGTAAAGAGGTAGGAAGAAGAGAGCAGGGGAGAGAAAACAAACAAGTAGAGGGGTATGAAGATGAAAACAGGAGAGAAAAACAAGTAAAAAGGCAGGAAGAAGAGACCAAGAGAGAGAAAACTAATAGAGGATAGGAAGAATTTCTGTCACAAAATCAATGTTAAAGTTTAACTTTCAAGGCAGTTAATTTAATAAAATTCAACATTAAGGGAGAGAAATCTGTCAAAAATTATATTTAGGAAGAAACTCTCTACAATTTCCCTTAACCACTGAGGACAGTTATAAAAATAATTCAATCAAATTTCAATCATTTTGGTAAGAGGCAGTAAACACACTGGATAATACTAACAGTAATAAGTCTTCGGAGTACTGTACTTCGAAGCGATGTACGGAGGTACAATGAGTGTCTTTAAGAGAATATCCCAAAGGCCAATCACTCACAATCTATAACTGTCTTGTCTCCTATCATTTTGAGTCTTTATTCCTTCTTACCTTAGCTTCCTTCTACCCTCTCTTCTCTTCATAATTCTTACTAAGTCATAGCTTCTTGCTTCCCCTCTTGTTCTTACTTCTTCTGTTACTTCTCGTCTTAGCATCTTCTACCTTCTGTAGATTGAGTTTGTAATGGAACCCGTCCAATATTTGATATAGATGATAAATTATCCGATCATCAAAAATTCATATATCAAAGTCTCCTGGTCTCTTCTTCCTACCTCTTTACTTGTTTTTCTTTCCTGGTCTTTTATTCCTAAGAGAATAGAGGGGAAGAAAGAAATAAGAAGCTAAGTCGAGAAGTAAAAAGAAGACAAGAGAGGGGTAGGAAGAAGTAAGAAGCTAAAGCGAGAAGTAAGAGAAGAGAGGGGTAGGAAGAGGTATGAATTAAGAGATAGGAAGAAGTATGAAGTAAGAAAGACAAAGACGGTCAAGAGAGGGAGAGGTAGAAGAAGAAGTTTGTGAGTGACTGGCCGGTGGGATATTCTCTTAGATTGAGAGGCACTTACTGTACCTCCGTGCAATGCTTCGAATTACAGTACTCCGAAGACTTATTACTGATAATGTTAGCCAGTGTGTTTACTGCTTGTTACCGAAAAGATTAAAATTTTATTGAAATATTTTTATAACTATCCTCAGTGGTTAAGGAAAATAGTAGAGAGTTTCTTCCCAAAAATAATTTTTGACTGAGTTCTCTCCCTTAGTTTTGGTGCTCGGGGTGAGGGTGAAAGTTGGATTTGAAAATGTTCAACCAAAGCCCGCCTCCCCTCCCCCCTCCCCCCTCCCCACAAACACACACAGACACTTACAGAGACGCTGCGCTGCCCTTGTTTAGTAGAACACGTAAATTAGCTGTTTTGGGTAGTCGTAGTTTTTGGATTGGTTCAATTGAATGGTACTGTGCTGTTAGTTTGATAATTAGAGAATTTGTGAGATCTGGTTGGAGCGAATCATGACATGGCAGTAAAACTCGCCACTAGGTAGTATGGCTTGAGTAACTCGATCTTCTTCATTCTTTTAAATCGTTACGGTCAGGGTGATTCTTGTTGATACCGGCATATAAGTCGTTGGTTTGATAAGATCACTCATAGCTGTTTGTCACTAAGCCACACGGAATCAGGATAAGAAAGGACAAGTATGGAGGCGGAAGAGAAGATAGGAAGAGGAACAGCTACGACTACCCAAAACAGCTAATTTATGGTATCAGCATGCTGAGTAGATTGAGTATGAAATAGAACTCGTCCAATACAAGATATCGATGAAAAATTATCTATAACCATTAAAATCGATAGGCATCATCTCTGCATACAAATTCATATACCAAACACAGCAACCATCACAGCCATCAAATATTCAACCTTCAGTAATGAATTTCTTTCTGAACTTTTTGAGCTGGATCATTTCATATATACAGGAGAGAGAGAGAGAGAGTAAACAAAGTAAAGAGGTAGAAAGAAGAGACCAGGAGAGAGAAAACAATTAAAGAGGTAGGAAGAAGAGACCAGGAGAGAGAAAACAAGTAAAGAGGTAGAAAGAAGAGACCAGGAGAGAGAAAACAATTAAAGAGGTAGGAAGAAGATACCAGGAGAGAGAAAACAAGAAAAGAGATAGGAAGAAGAGACCAGGAGAGAGAAAACCAGTAGAGAGGTAAGAAGAAGAGAACAAAAGAGAGAACACAGTAGAGAGGTAGGAAGAAGAGACCAGGAGAGAGAAAACAAGTAAAGAGGTAGGAAGAAGAGACCAGAAGAGAAAAAACAAGTAAAGAGGTAGGAAGAAGAGACCAGAAGAGAAAAAACAAGTAAAGAGGTAGGAAGAAGAGACCAGGCAAGAGAAAACAAGTAGAAAGGTAGAAAGAAAAGACCAGGAGAGAAAAAACAAGTAAAGAGGTAGGAAGAAGAGACCAGGAGAGAGAAAACAAGTAGAGAGGTAAGAAGAAGAGATCAGGAGAGAGAAAACAAGTAAAGTGGTAGGAAGAGGAGAGCAAGGGAGAGAAAACAAGTAGAGAGGTAAGAAGAAGAGATCAGGAGAGAGAAAACAAGTAAAGTGATAGGAAGAAGAGACCAGGAGAGAGAAAAAAAGTAAAGAAGTAGGAAGAGGGACCAGGAGAGGAAACAGGTAAAGAGGTAGGAAGAAGAGACCAGGAGAGAGAGAAAAAAGTAGAGAGGTAGAAAGAAGAAACCAAGAGAGAGAAAAGGGTAGATTGGTGGGCAGAAGAGAGCAGATGAGAGAAAACAAGTAGAAAGGTAGGAAGAAGAGACCAGGAGAAAGAAAATAAGTAAAGAGATAGGAAGAAGAGATCAGGAGAAAGAGAAAACAAGTAGAAAGGTAGGAAGAGGATACCAGGAGAGAGGAAACAAGTAGAAGGGTAGGAAGAAGAGACCAGGCGAGAGAAAACAGTAGTAACAATCCACGTTAACGTCATTTTTCCTTTTTTAAAAAATCCTCATCGTTTCTAAATATCTGACACCTTTTAATTATTGCGGAGTGAAATGTAAAATTAAAACTGTTTTTATTTCCTAAACATCCCAAGTTGCCCAACTCTCGATATATATTTACTAGGCATTGTAGATATCATAAAAATAAACATCCTGCTAACAAATGTCCATTTCAAGACATCACAGCATTTGAAACTTTTAGGGTCTTTTTAGTTTTTTTGTGTTGATGTACATGTAATATAAGGCCAGTCTTGTACTGTCAAGGGTTTGAAACATGCGAGTCTACGTTTAAAAATTTTGATTCAACATGCATAATTCCTCAAAATTGTGCCACTAAGGCTATCATGCTCTTACCCTTTCCGAACAGATGTGTTCTACTAAACAAGAGCCGAGGAGCCTCTCTGTAAGTGTCTGTGTGTGTGTAGTGGGAGGAGGGGTTGGTGGATCATTTTCAAAATCCAACTCTCACCCTCACCCCGAGCACCAAAACTCCTCGGATTTTGTTCACTCGCTTTTCACATTTATAATATTATCTTATAATAATTACATACATATCAATCTAGAAATTATAAGTATGTATTAATTCTATTTGCGGTATAAACCAATCAGCCACAAATAGTAAGATTTTTTTTATTATTTCGTTGCAATAATGATAACGCAGATAATTATGGGGTAAAGTATTATTTCATAATTAAATGTCTAGAAGAGTTAGGATACCCTGCTTGGCGACAAACCCACCACTGCTGCTCATTGATATTACTTAAACAGGTTATTTATTTCTAATTTCGGTCACAAAAAGTTTCAATGCAGTTATAATAAAATTCAACATTAAGGGAGATAACTCAGTCAAATATTATTTTTGGGTAAACTCTCTACTATTTTCCTTAACCACCGAGGATAGTTATAAAAATATTTCAATAAAATTTTAATCTTTTCGGTTACAAGCAGTAAACACGCTGGCTAACATTATCAGTAATAAGTCTTCGGAGTACAGTAATTCGAAGCATTGCACGGAGGTACAGTAAGTGCCTCTCAATCTAAGAGAATATCCCATTGGCCAATCACTCACAAACTTCTTCTTTTACCCCCCCCCCACCCCCTCTCTCCTGTCCATCTATGTCTTTCCTAATTCTTACTTCTCTCTATCTCTTACTTCATGCCTCTTCTTACTTCTCGCTTTAGCTTTTTCTTCCTATCCCTCTCTTCATTCTTACTTCTCGCCTTAGCTACTTCTTCCTATTCTTCTCTTCATTCTTACTTCTCGCCTTAGCTACTTCTTCCTATTCATCTCTTCATTCTTACTTCTCGCCTGAACTACTTCCCTACCCCCTCTCTTCTCTTCATTCTTACTTCTCGCCTTAACTACTTCTTCCTATCCCTCTCATCTCTTCATTCTTACTTTTCGCCTTAGCTACTTCTTCCTATTCTTCTCTTCATTCTTACTTCTCGCCATAGCTTCTTACTTCATTCTTCCCCTCTAATCTCTTACTTCTTCCTATCCATCTCTTCTCTTCATTCTTACTTCTCGCATTAGACAAGTAGGAATAAGAAGAGAGGCAAGAAGAAGAGACCAAGAAAGAAAAGAAAAGAGGTCAGAAGAAGAGACCAGGAGTGAACAAAAAAACAAGTAGAGAGATAGGAAGACGAGACAAGAGAGAAAACAAGTATTGATTTTGATTCAACATTCACAATTCCTAAAAATGGTGTCACTTATAAGGCTATCATGCTCACACCCTTTCCCAACAGATGTGTTCTACTAAAAAGGTGCCGCGGAGCGTTTCTGGAAACTGAGGTAGGCGGGGTTGGTTGAACATTTTCAAAATCAAACTCTCGCCCTCACCCCAGCACCAAAACTGCTCGGAATTTGGCCACTCGATTTTCACATTCATAATATTATCTTATAATAATTACATACATATCTATTTAGAAATCATAAGCATTTCTGAACATCTTGTGTCTTTATTCTATTTGCGGAATAAACCAATCAGCCACAAACAGTAAGGTTGTTTTATTATTTCGTTGCAATACTGATAACGCAGGTAATAAGGTGGAAAGGTAGATCAAATGTATACATTATTTTCATAAAATTTCATCCGGAATGGGACGAAATGAAACCTTTGGATTTTTCAACCCGGTTTCCCCTGCCAGTGATGCAGGTCGAAGGGACTGACATTGAAAAAAGCGTCTAGTCGTTAGGATGGGACAATAAACCGAGCCCCCATGTGCTACAGACGGTTGGAAAACGAAAATAAGAGTAGGTTAATGTCGCTGTCCTGGCAAATTGTCCCTCATTGCACACACTGCATGGCGTTTGCCCATGCAGGAGCAAAAAATCATGACCTAAAACTCCATTTCATAAAATTTCAATTTTAGTTTTCAAATAGTAAGTTATATATCACATTTTATTCAAAGGGAAGAAACTCTCTATAATTTTGCTTAACCACTGAGGATAGTTATAAAAATGTTTCAATTAAATTTTAATATATGCCGGAAGAGCCAGTTAAGACACTGGATAACAACGACCTGTCATAAATCTTCGGAGTACTGTTATTCGAAGCAATGCACGGAGGTACAATTAGTGCCTCTCAATTTAAAAGAGTTTCCTATCTTCTTCTATGATGTCTTATAACTCTCTTTGTCTCATCTTCTTACCCCCACATGCCTTCTCTCTATCGTGTACTTCTCGTCATTGCCTCTGCTTCCTACCTGACTTCTTACAAGCTCTGATCTTCGCGTTTTTCTAAATATTCTCTCCTTACTGTTCTCTCCACCTCCTGTCTTGCCTCATTGTCTCCTTCCCTTTAACGCTTCTTCTTACCACTCTACTAGCCCATATCCCATATTCTCTTCATCCTACCTCAAATGTCTTCTCTCTTCTTCCAGATTTTTTTTTTGTCTACTGGTCTCTTCCTATTTCTCTACTTTTCATCTTATCTACTCTCCCCCCTTCGTCACTTCCTCCATCTACTTGTCTTTTAACCTTACGTTTCTCCTTGAAAAAGCTGTGTGGTTCAGTGAGTTAGACGTTTGCTCGCTAACCTGAAGGCGACATGGTTCAATCGTCATTTTAAACTTCATGGCGTTGCCGTCATCAACCTAAATATGTGCAGGAAAGCAGAACACAATTTATTTTTTCTTTCATCAAGAACAAATTTTAAAAGTTCTTTTTTAGGTTTTCTAACATCTATCAGATAAACTAACCAAACCAACGACTATTCCGGTACCGCTATCAAGAATCACCCTGACCATAACGATTTGGATGGATGAAGAAAATCGATTTACTCGCGCCATGATTCGTCCCACCAGATCTCACGAATTATCAACGAGAGAGATAGAAAGAAGAGACCAAGAGAGAAAACAATTAGAGAGATAGGAAGAGACAAAGAGAGAGAAGCAAGAACAGAGGTTGGAAGAAGAGACCAGGATAGAGAAAACAAGTAAAGAGAGGTAGGAAGAAGAGACCAGGATAGAGAAAACAAGTAGAGAGGTAGGAAGAAGAGACCAGGATAGAGAAAACAAGTAAAGAGAGGTAGGAAGAAGAGACCAGGATAGAGAAAACAAGTAGAGAGGTAGGAAGAAGAGACCAGGAGAGAGAGAAAACATGTAAAGAGGTATGAAGAATAGACCAGGAGAGATAAATACGTAAACCGGTAGGAAGAAGTGACCAGGAAAGAGAAAACAAGTAGAAAAGGTAAGAAGAAGAGATCAGGAGAGAGAAACAAGTAAAGTGGTAGGAAGAAGAGACCAGGAGAGAGAAAACAAGTAGGGAGGTAGGAAGAAGAGACCAGGAGAGAAACAAGTAGAAAGATAGGAAGAAGAGACCATGAGAGAGAAAACAAGTAGAGAGGTAGGAATATGAGAGCAGGAGATATAAAACAAGTAGAAAGATGGGAAGAAGATACCAGGCAAGAAAAAACAAATAGAAAGGTATGAAAAAGAGAGCAGGAGAGAGAAAACAAACATTTTCAAAATCCAACTCTCATCTCCTACCCCAGTACCAAAACTCGGCCACACGCTTTTCACATCACTTTTATTATCTTCAAAAAATTACATACATATCAATCTTGATTTCATATGCATTTTTGAACATCCTGTGTGTTAATTCTATTCGCGGTATAAACCAATCAGCCACAGTAAGGTTTTTTTAATTATTTTTTTTTTGCAATACTGATGACGCAGATAATTAGTGGGGAAAGGGGGATCTAGAATATTTCATAAAGTGGTATCAGGTGTCTAGAAGAGTTTAGCATACCATGCTTGGCGCCAAACCCGTCACTGCTGTTCAATGATATCACATCAATAGGTTATTGATTTCTGTCACAAAATCAATTTTAAAGTTTAACTTTCAAGGCAGTTAATTTAATAAAATTCCACATTAAGGGAGAGAACTCTGTCAAAAATTAATTCTAGGAAGAAACTCTCTACAATTTCCCTTAACCACTGAGGATAGTTATAAAAATGTTTCAATTAAATTTTGATTTTTCGGTTGCAAGCAGTAAACACACTGGCTAAAATTATCAGTAATAAGTCTTCGGAGTACTGTAATTCGAAGCAATACACAGAGGTACATTGAAATCCTCTCAATTTAAAAGAGTAGCCCACAGGCCAATCGCTATCTTCATCTATAACTTTCTTCTTCTATCTTCTATCCCCCCCTGTTGTGTATTTCGTACTTCTCGCCTTGGATTTTTCTTCCTACCCTTCTTACTTTCGCCTTGCCTACCTCTTCCTAACCCCTAGCTTCTTACTTCTCGCAATAGCTACTTCCTCCTTTCCCTCTCTTACTTCTCGTCTTAGCTTCAACTATACTTCTTCTCTTCCTCCTACTCCCCTACATTTCTTCTCTACTTGACCTTTTTCCTATTCGTCCTTCTTCCTACCTACTATTTGACCTAACTTGCCTTCTCCTATCTCTCTACTTCTCCTCTTTCCTATCTTCTCCTCTGCCTCCATCTTGTCCTTTCTTATACCTATCTCTCTTCTTCGAGGATGCCGTGTGTCTCAGTGACAGACAACTATCAGATAATCTTATAAAACCAACGACTATTCCGGTATCAACAAGAATCAACCTGACCGTAACGATTTAAAAGAATGAAGAAGACCGATTTACTCAAGACCAGTGACGAGTTTTACTGCCATGTCATGATTCGCTCCAACCAGATCTCACGAAGTTTCAAATTATCAAACCAACAGCACAGTAGGCCCAGTGCCTCGTCTAAGGAATTGTTACTGGTGGCAGTTAATTGAACAGGCGAAGTTGAAAACTAGATCGCCGGAAATGCAATCTGTGAAACAAACATCGAATAGTCTCTATGAAATGAAGTGGCGTAGCCAGGTTTTCGAAAATGGGGGCGCAACTGAACATTGCGAGCGGAGTGAATAATGGTTGTCCAGAGGCCCGCCTGAGCTTTGTGGGGGTCCAGGGGGTGAAAACAAGTAGAGAGGTAGGAAGAAGAGACCTGGCGAGAGAAAACAAGTAGGGAGGTAGGAAGAAGAGAGCAGGGGAGAGAAAACAAGTAGAGAGGTAGGAAGAAGAGACCTGGCGAGAGAAAACAAGTAGAACGGTATGAAGAAGAGACCAGGAGAGAGAAAACAAGTAAAGAGGTAGGAAGAAGAGACCAGGGGAGAGAAAACAAGTAGGGAGGTAGGAAGAAGAGATCTGGACAGAGAAAACAAGTAGGGAGGTAGGAAGAAGAGATCTGGAGAGAGAAAACAAGTAAAGAGATAGGAAGATGAGACCAGGAGAGAGAGAGCAAAAGGTAGAAAGGTAGGAAGAAGAGAACAAGAGAGAAAACAAGTAAAGGGGTAGGTAAAAGAGAGCAGGAGAGAGAAAACAAGTAAAGAGGTAGAAAGAAAAGACTAGGAGAAAGAAAACAAGTAAAGAGGTAGAAAGAAGAGAGCAAGAGAGAGAAAACAAGTAAAGAGGTAGGAAGAAGAGACCAGGAAAAAGAAAACACGTAAAAAGGTAGGAAGAAGAGACCAATAGAGAGAAAACAAGTAAAGAGGTAGGAAGAAGAGACCAGTCGAGAGAAAACAAGTAAAAAGGTAGGAAGAAGAGACCAATAGAGAGAAAACAAGTAAAAAGGTAGGAAGAAGAGACCAATAGAGAGAAAACAAGTAAAGAGGTAGGAAGAAGAGATCTGGACAGAGAAAACAAGTAGGGAGGTAGGAAGAAGAGATCTGGAGAGAGAAAACAAGTAAAGAGATAGGAAGATGAGACCAGGAGAGAGAGAGCAAAAGGTAGAAAGGTAGGAAGAAGAGAACAAGAGAGAAAACAAGTAAAGGGGTAGGTAAAAGAGAGCAGGAGAGAGAAAACAAGTAAATAGGTAGGAAGAAAAGACTAGGAGAAAGAAAACAAGTAAAGAGGTAGAAAGAAGAGAGCAAGAGAGAGAAAACAAGTAAAGAGGTAGGAAGAAGAGACCAGGAAAAAGAAAACACGTAAAAAGGTAGGAAGAAGAGACCAATAGAGAGAAAACAAGTAAAGAGGTAGGAAGAAGAGACCAGTCGAGAGAAAACAAGTAAACATGTAGGAAGAAGAGACCAATAGAGAGAAAACAAGTAAAAAGGTAGGAAGAAGAGACTAATAGAGAGAAAACAAGTAAAGAGGTAGGAAGAAGAGACCAGTCGAGAGAAAACAAGTAAAAAGGTAGGAAGAAGAGACCAATAGAGAGAAAACAAGTAAAGAGGTAGGAAGAAGAGACCAATAGAGAGAAAACAAGTAAAAAGGTAGTAAGAAGAGACCAGGAGAGAGAAAACAAGTAAAGAGGTAGAGGGAAGAGACCTGGCGAGAGAAAACAGTAGTAATTATCAACGTTTTTCCTGATATAAAAAATCATCATCGTTTCCACATTTCTGACACCTTTAATTATTGTTGAGTGAAATGTAAAACTAAAAATGTTTTTCTTTTCCTAAACATCCAAAGATGCCCAACTCTCAATATATATTCACTAGACATTGTAGATATCATAAAAATAAACATCCTGCTAACAAATGTCCATTTCAAGACATCACAGCATTTGAAACTTTTAGGGTCTTTTTAGTTTTTTTTGTGTTGATGTACATGTAATATAAGGCCAGTCTTGTACTGTCAAAGGTTTGAAACATGCGAGTCTACGTTTATAAATTTTGATTCAACATGCATAATTCCTCAAAATTGTGCCACTAAGGCTATCATGCTCACACCCTTTCCCAACAGATGTGTTCTACTAAACAAGAGCCGAGGAGCCTCTCTGTAAGTGTCTGTGTGTGTGTAGGGGGAGGCGGGGTTGGTGAACATTTTCAAAATCCAACTCTCACCCTCACCCCGGGCACCAAAACTCCTCGGATTTTGTTCACTCGCTTTTCACATTCATAATATTATCTTATAATAATTGCATACATATCAATCTAGAAATTATAAGTATGTATTAATTCTATTCGCGGTATAAACCAATCAGCCACAAACAGTAGGATATTTTTATTATTTCGTTGCAATAATGATAACGCAGATAATTATGGGGTAAAGTATTATTTCATAATGAAATGTCTAGAAGAGTTAGCATACCCTGCTTGGCGCCAAACCCGCCACTGCTGCTCTTGATATTACATAAACAGTTTGTTGATTTCTAATTTCGGTCACAGAAAGTTTCAAGGCAGTTATAATAAAATTCAATATTAAGGGAGAGAACTCAGTCAAAAATTATTTTTGGGGAGAAACTCTCTACAATTTCCCTTAACCACTGAGGATAGTTATAAAAATGTTTCAATTAAATTTTGATTTTTCAGTGAAAAAAAAATACACTGGCTAACATTATCAGTAATAAAAAAAAAAAAAAAAAAAGTAATAAGTCTTCGGAGTACTGTAATTCGAAGCAATACACAGAGGTACATTGAAATCCTCTCAATTTAAAAGAGTATCCCACAGGCCAATCGCTATCTTCATCTATAACTTTCTTCTTCAGTCTTCTCTCCTTTACGTTTAATCCTCTTCTATGGCTAATTCTCTCTATCCTTACTACTCGCCTTAGCTACTTCTTCCTACCCCTCTCCTTCCTTACTTCTCCCATTAGCTACATCTTAATATCCCTTTCTTACTTAGGTACTTCTTTTCTTCCTACTCCTCTACATTTCTTCTCTCTTTGCTTTTCTTCTACTTCACTTGTCCTATCCTCGTTTACTTCGCTTAATGGCGGTTTTACATCTGTATCAAAACCCGATAGCAGGTTTTACAATTGCATTAAACTCAAACGAATCAAAACCTCGTAGCAGGTTTTACAATTGTGAAATGGCGGTTTTACATCTGTATCAAAACCCGGTAGCAGGTTTTACAATTGCATTAAACTCAAACATGTTAACAAAACAAAATGTTATTGGTCGGACGACAATATATAGAACAACGTTTTGTTTATGAAATATTTACTACAGCATGTATATTCTTTCGTCCGTCTGAGAAAGATTTGGTCACTGGTAATAATGTATCGCAACGTTTCGTAGTTTAAACATTTTCATTTGTGTCATTGGTTCGCTGTTACTTCATTATCACTTGACATTTCTGTGTTCAACTTTATAACATCTTGGTTTCTTAACTTCACCATATAGAATATCAGACACTGAAGCTTTTTGATTCTCTGAAGTTCGCTTATACAGACGGACGGCGTCACTGAAATAAAGCAAAAAGATTGTCGAATTAAAGGTTGCTACAATTGGGTGGTTTTATATTATATAATGATCATGCAAATTGATTCTGTGTCACAGTAAACATATCCACACCTTCATATCATTTCGTAAATATATTTTTTCTGTTACGTGGTTAACCTTCATCGGAAACAGATGAAAAATAGATATTATAGTCGTTTAGTAGACCTTCACCGAGTAATAGTGAGTTTGTACAATACGATCAAAATATTGATGCTGTAAATGTTCTCACCTGTTTGCTCACAAATCAGTTGTTCATCATCAAATTATCAATATTCGTCTGCTAATATCATATTGACAGTCGTCTGTTTTATATGAAAGTGAAATTGACCGCACGTGTACGTACATTTGTGAGTGGATTTATCACATGACCATTTATTGTAAAACCTTGTAAATTAGGCTCACGTGTACGTACATTTGTGAGTGGATTTATCACATGACCATTTACTGCAAAACCTTGTAAATTAGGCTCACGTGTACGTACATTTGTGAGTGGATTTATCACATGACGACCATTTATTGTAAAACATTGTAAATTAGGCTCACGTGTACGTACATTTGTGAGTGGATTTATCACATGACGACCATTTATTGTAAAACATTGAAAGGGAATTATAAGTATTATTGCATAATGAAAAGTGGTATCAGGTGTCTAGAAGAGTAAACTCTCTACAATTTTCCTTACTCAGTGGTTATAAAAATCTTTCAATAAAATTTTAATCTTTTCGGTAACAATATACACACTGGCTAACATTATCAGTAATAAGTCTTCGGAGTACTGTAATTCGAAGCAATACACAGAGGTACATTGAAATCCTCTCAATTTAAAAGAGTATCCCACAGGCCAATCGCTATCTTCATCTATAACTTTCTTCTTCTATCTCCTCCTCTCCCTTTGTGTCTTTCTTACATCAAGACTTGACTTTTTCTTCCTACCCATCTTACTTCTCGCCTTGGCTAGTTCTGCCTACTTCTTTCTTCTCGAAAGAACTGCTACGTTTTCTTTCTACTCCCCTTAGATACTTCTTATTATTTCTCTTCATTCTTACTTATCTCCTTAGCGTCTTCCTCATTCTTCTCTTCTTCCTACTCCCCTACATTTCTTCTCTCCTTGACCACTTCCTATTCGTTTTCTCTCCTTTGCCTTCTTTCTACCTCCTACTTGACCTTTATCAGTGTTAACTGTTTCTATCCTATCCTTTTATTTTACCTCTCTCCCCTATCTCTCTACTTCTCCTCTTCCTATCTACGCCTCTATCAGCTTGTCCTTTCTTATCCTTATCTCTCGTCTTGAAAAGGATGTCGCATGGTTCAGAAACAGACAGCTATCAGATAATCTAATAAAACAAACGACTAATATTCCGGTACCACTATTAACAAGAATCACCCTGACCGTAACGATTTGGAAGAATGAAGAAGATCGAGCTACTCAAGCCATGCCACTCAGTGACGAGTTTTACTGCCATATCATGATTCGCACCAACCAGATCTCACGAATTCTCAAATTATCAAACCAACAGCACTTAACCATTCGATAGAACCTATCCAACAACTGCGTTTGCCTTGAACTTAGAAGGGGGGCGAAAGGGTCATACCCCCCCCCCCCCCCCCCATAATTTGATTAGTAAAGTTGATATTTGGAAGAATCAAAATCGATCACATGAAAATCACAGTAGGAAGTCCCTATTATCAACTCAAAACCCGGAAATATCTGTCAGAATGCACGAAATTGACGTCATTTTCCATTTTTGTTCTTAAGTCGAGAACCTTATGTTTGGGCTTGTGGTTGCTGCGCACTTGGACTCTACAACCCATGCTGGTTGCCCCCCCCCCCCCAAATCTTTTGACAAATCCACGCCCTTGCATATACCAAAGATGGCAACCATCACAGCCATCAAATATTCAGACATATACAGGAGAGAAAGAGCAAAACAGTAGAGATGTACAAAGACAAAGTCAAAATGAAATAGAAAAAAATGCTCTAAATTTTGGAATGCCAAAACTATTTTAAAAGATTACCTAAATGTTCAAGTAGAGAGATAGGAATAAGAGAGCATTAGAGAGAAAACAAGTAGAGAGGTAGGAAGAAGAGACCAGGAGAGAAAACAAGCAGAGAGGTAAGAAGAGATCATGAGAGTGAGCGAAGGGTAGAGTGATAGGAAGAAGAGACCAGGAGAAAGAAAACAAGTAGAGAGGTAGAAAGAAGAGAGCAGGAGAGAGAAAACAAGTAAAGAGGTAGGAAGAAGAGACTAGGAGAAAGAAAACAAGTAAAGAGGTAGGGAAACGATAGCAGGAGAGAGAAAACTAGTAGAAAGATAGGAAGAAGAGACCAGGAGAGAAAACAAGTAAAGAGGTAGGAAGAAGAGATCAGGAGAGAGAAAACAAGTAAAGTGGTAGGAAGAAGAGATCAAGGGAGAGAAAACAAGTAAAGAGGTAGGAAGAAGAGACCAGGAGAGAAAACAAGTAAAGTGGTAGGAAGAAGAGATCAAGGGAGAGAAAACAAGTAAAGAGGTAGGAAGAAGAGATCTGGGGAGAGAAATCAAGTAAAGTGGTAGGAAGAAGAGATCAGGAGAGAGAAAACACAGTAGGCAGGTAGGAAGAAAAATGAAATGAAATGAATGGAGTTTTACGTCCTACTTTTCTGCACCTATATGGGCTAATTGAGGACGGGCAAACGCCATGCAGTGTGTAATGAGGGAAATTTTGCCAGGACAGAGGCATTAGCCTGCTCTTATTTTCGATTTCCAACTGTCGAGAGATCTTTAACGTGCACAGTCAATAGCACACGGGACCTCGGTTTATTATATAATTAGGGGGAAACGGAGATCAAATGTGTGCATTATTTTCATAAAATTTCATCCCTTATGGGCCGAAATGATACCTTCAGATTTTTCAACCCGGTTTTCCCCCTGTCAGTGATGGGTCGGAGGAACTGACATGGAAAAAGCGTCTAGTCGTTCGGATGGCACAATAAACCGAGGCCCCGTGAGCTACAGACTGTGCACCTTAAAGATCGATTGACAGCCGGAAATCGAAAATAAGAGTAGGCTAATACCACTGTCCTGGCAAAATTTCCCTCATTGCACACACTGCACGGCGTTTGCCCGCCCTCAATAGCGCTTTCAGGTGCAGAAAAACAGGACCTAAAACTCAAATTTCAATTTTAGTTTTCAAATAGTAAGTTATATATATTACGTGTTATTGTAAGGGAAGAAACTCTCTACAATTTTAACTTAACCACTGAGGATAGTTATAAAAATGTTTCAATTAAATTAAATTTTTTTCGGTAAGAGACAGTAAATACACTGGGTTACACTATCTGTAATAAGTCTTCGGAGTACTGTAATTCGAAGCATTGCACGGAGGTACAATAAGTGCCTCTCAATTCAAGAGAATATCCCACTGGCCAATCGGTTATACATTGTTTTCTTTTGTAATTTCTGATTATCAATTCACATCTTAAACTACTCTCTGCCCTCTCATTTCCTTACTTTACCCCCCCCCCCCCCCCTTTTGTCTAATCTTCTCTTCTGTACTCCTTTTCTTTCCTGCTTACTTCTCGCCCTAGCCGTTTCTTCCAAACCCTGCTTTCTACGCTATCCTTCTTACTCCTCTACTTGTCTTATTTTCTTCCTACATCCACTTGCCTTCTCTTCTGTGTACTTCTCGTCTTGCCTCTTCTCTCAACCGCTAATCTTTGCTTCTTCTTAACTCTTTTTTTCTCTTTCTCTAACTTTACTCTCTCTAATCTCCACCTCATCTGTTCTTCATACCTTTACAGATCTTTTATCTCCTAATCTTCTTATCTAATTTATTCCTCTGTCTTCATACCTATACTTCTCTTAATATCTCCTTTCCCTTTGACGCTTCTTCTTACCCCTCATTTCCACTTTCCTCTTCTCCCCGCTTTTTATTTATTCTCATCTTCTTATTTCTCTACTTCTCATCTACCGTACTCTCCACCCTACTTCTCCTTATCTCCCTAGGTTTCTTCTTGAACAGGTCTTAATGGCTCAGTGAGTTAGACGGTAGTTCGCAAACCTGAAGGTCCAGATTCAATCCTCATTACACGTCATCATAAGAGAGCAGGAGACAGCAAATGATTTTTTTTTTAAACTTTTAAAGCAAAAATCAGGTTGGTCAAGCTGATACATAAAAGTAAATTTTATCTTTTCACAAATAATTATATAACGTAAAACATCAAAAAGACTGATTACCACTAAAAACGTATTTACTCAAGCTCCTCCGCATATTGTAATTAATGTAATGCCTCTCTGCCCTAGGAGACCCAGAAGGATATCAGGCGGAAGATCTGGCCAGTGCTTATAATTTTGCTATGACAAATTTTGATGCTCGGTCAAGTTTTTGTCATTTTAAACACCAAATTCTGATCTAATAACGATTCAAATGGTTATTTTATTTTTTAACCAAGATATCCCTGTCCAAATTGGAAAAAATCCAGATAAAGATCATTCTAAATATTATGTTCCATACTCTATATCGGAAAAGGGTTCGATCTGCATTGTTGTCGGAGTGTAACAGTCATTTGTGGACAAATTTAAGGGCTTGAATCAGTGACGAAAATAGATCAGGGTTCAATCTAGAATAGCAATTAATTTCCGCAGATTGTAGTGATAAATTTTAATTTTGGCTAATCGGAGAAAATACAATAGAGCTAAATGAGTTTATTCCGACCTTCAAAGTGCGATGCGATACTTTGGACTTCGCTTAAATTAAACCCTGACATGGATACACCTAGGGCTGGGTCAAACAATTGAATCAATCGATTTTATCGGGGCTACGGATATTTAATTTCGATTATGGATTATAAATTTTATAATGATAAATAACACACGTTCAGGTACTAAACCGTTCACCAACAGACAAATATCAGAAGATTTTCTCAATCAAAATATTCGATTATATTCAATTATTGATCGATAGCCTTCCTTCGATAATCGATCTCAATTTGGTAATCGATACACAGCCCTGTAGACCACATCCAAAGGGGGCGTATAAAAAACAAAGTAGTAATTGATATTGGCAATGATATCATGTTGTAATTAGTACAATAACAGAGCAAGCATTGATACATGAATTTTACAGTTTCCAGCAATGAGACAAGGCATAAATAAAACGATCATTTCCTTATTCAGAATCCTATATATATAATTCCACTGAGATTTCTACTATAAGAAGTTGACAAAATTAAGAATGTTATAGAAAGGATACAAAAAAAAAATCAAGGTGTCTCAGAAAAACAGGATAAAATACAAGTTAGATTTATAAGACATTTACTTTAATCAGTATATCCCAACACCTTTTGGGTCGTATTTTGGATTTGCAGTTTTGAAAGTATGAATGAAGGTTACATAAGGGTGATCTGTTATAGCAATATAAATTAATGTACGGATTTCTGAAACAATACACGTAATAAAAAGTGCTCCCCATTCCAAATCAATTCTAAAAGTTAAACATTAATTAAAACAAGAATGAAAGAAAGAAAAGAGATACAGTGATGCTTTTTGATTTCGCTATATTAGGAATCAGTAAGATCTTATAAAACAGTTAAAAATTCTAATTTTAACAACAACCAAACGTAAACAGCTCATGATAATCAATTTTTACCTTAAATGGGAATGTTCAGCATTTTCAAGGGTCGATTTGGGCCTTGAATATATTATGTTAATAGCCTTCAGAAGTACTAGAACTGAACAAAAATAGCAAATCCCTTCCATAGAACCACTAAACATTTATCTTTCATTTTCTGTATATAAGGCATAGTCTTACTAAACGATGAGTTATATTTTTGACTTTCAATCGCTTATAATTATGGATACACAGGGATTTCAAGGAATAAATTTCAAGGGAGTTTAGAACATTCTTACAGATTCCAGATTCTGAGACTAAAAGTTTTTTGGTCTTACAGTTAGTGAACATATCCCTTAAAGTTTAGTACATAAATTTGTTAGGGCGATTCAGTCCACTTCATTTAAGGTAGAATAGATCGTAATTTAAACTTTAGAAGCCCGACTAATACTATAATTTCTACCTCTAAGTATAAAGTGGACACCCTTCCTCTTTTCAAACCAGCCCGATTCTTAACAAACATCTTAACCATTAAATACCAAAGAGACCCAAAGACAGAATATTTGAATTAGAAGTTGAATAAGCATGATTTCACAACAGCAGGTATAGAATTAATTGAAAGGTATTACCAGTTGGACTGTGTGATTTTGCTACATTAATGATCTGAGATACACTCCACTAAAAAGCTAGCGGTCTTTTAAAACAATAAGATTAATACAGTTATGACCCTTTCAGTTTTCCTTTCTGTTCATTTTATACATTAAAATATCAGAACATTTAAATTGAACATAACAAGAACATGTCAACTGGATTTAGAGCATACATATAAAGCATTGTATACAGTATACATACTTCCAGACAATTATACAGAATACTTGATCAAGGCTTGATTAAACTAAGAACAATTCCAAATTTTAGGTACCAATACTCATAATTCCTGAACCAGGCTACCTTTTTAATATAACGTGTATTTTGATTCCTTTCTTGTCCTTGATTACAGCATAACATAAAATTAACACTATATTAATGTCTCTTATCATGTAGTCTTTGTTTCATAACAATATATATATATATAATACACATAAAATAATCAGCATTATCTTTGTTGTAATAATCGGTCGATGGCTGCATTCACATCTCCTGCTGTAGCTGTTAATGCTGTAATATAAAAATATATTCAATTGGTTATGGGTATTGATTCATTGTTTACATCTGAACTTCATTTTTCAAGATAGATTTTGGAAGAAAGAAGATAGTGGACCACAGCCATATACGCCCACCACTGCATGCGGCTGGTATATTGAAAAAGCCTTCAATTTAATCAGAAGTTAAATAAACTGTCTCAAACATTTCGATTTATGTCCAATAACATTCATTTTAAGTTTCATCAAAATCTGTTGAAAACTTAGAGAGCAATAGCATATTCAAGATTTTAGGGCAAGGGCAATAACTTGAAAATAGCTCAAATTCGAATCTTTGTTATATGAATGTATACACATACTGAGTTTTATTTGGTTCCATCAAAAACTCTAGTTTTTAGAGCATTTACAAGCAAATGTTGACAGGGGTGCCGACAATATACGTCCACATTGAGAGATAAAGGCGTATAAATATCATATATCCAGATTTAAATAAGTTCAAAAAATAATTTTAGTCAGAAAAACTTATTTTTGTATAGTTAAAAGCTACTTAAAAAGCTACTTAAAATCTAGCTTGACTTCTAAGGTTGTATAGAATATTGCTCACCTTGAATGTTTGCTTGTCTATCAACAAAACCCATTGTAGTTAATTGTTCTAGTTGGGAGGCAAATCTTTGCTCTGGTACTTGGTTCTGAAGAAAAAATATGGACTGGATAAAAATAGTGCAAAATTTTCACATTATTCAGTCTAATTTCAAATACATCACTTTCATTATACATGTATCTTCATTAAGTTTGGACTGATTTTCATCTGCAGAAATAGAACATTAGCCCACATGGTCCCAACAATTATACCAAATATGGGACAGTTAATATTAATCCAAATATCAGATAAAATAATTACAACTTACAACTTGTCCAGCAGCCATCATCTGCATCATTTGAGCCATCATATTATTAAACTGATCACCAGTTGGATTGGGAACAGGAGCTGTACCAGGAACAGTACCAGGAGCTGGTGTGGTACCAGTAGGAGCTGTTCCAGGAGAAGGTACTGTACCAGTTGCTGGTGTTTCTGTTGTTGTTGATGGTGAGGTTGCTGTACCAGCAGCAGGACTAGCAGGTGTTGTTGCTGTGGCTGGTGAAGCAGGAGTTGTTGTTGCTGATTGTCCTGTTGTTGCAGGTACTCCCAGCAAACTGTTAAATGAGAACAGTAAATTAGATATGTGCTTCATTTAGTAAATTAATTAACATTTGAAAGAAAGAAACAACCATCTATATTCATTATGGATATGAACTTGTAATGATATCATTATTGTAGAGAATGACGTTCTAGCCTACTGTGCTACAAAAGTCCACAATTTGTTTCAAAAGCAATGATTTTATGGAAATTAGTGCAAATGGATAGGGCATAAGTTGCAGAAAAAGTTCTTTTATTTAAGCAGAAAGGGAGATTTCAATATAAATTCTAGCCCATGAACATCAACCTCTTAAACCAAAGTGCAGAATACAGAGATAACCTACCCAGGAGTCAAACCAGGTGCCTCGGTAGCTAATGTCTGCATTCCTTGTTGTATCTGCATCATAGCTTGCATTGCCCTGGGATTAGTTAACATTGACTGCATTTCCGGATTCTGCATCTACAAAACAACAACAGCATTGTTCAATATCAGACACCTACCCCAATTGATATATTACAAGAAAATTTCACAAGACTGCCAACATAAAATAACATGATAGTTCATATTGAAGCGCAGAAATCCTGGTAATTCAATAATTCTGAATGCCTCATGCCTCAATAACTACAAACGGCTAAAACATAACAAAACAACTAAAGGTAGAAAATTTTAATAGATCTTATTCAAGCCTCGTTTTGACCGCTTAGAAACCGAGGTTCATAACGCAAATGACGTCAACCCATTCATAAAATGCAACGTCAAATGAATGAAAAGGAATTTGATGTCACTAATCACCCTATCAACTACGAGAAAATGGTCTAAAAACGGCCGTTTCGACCCTTTTCTCTGAAATATGTGAAGAAACACTTCATCTGAAAGCATTTTTAAATAGCGTAATTAATTCAGATTTGAACGATGTAAAATTTTAGAAGTTTCAAGATAGTTGGATTGAAGAAGGAGGTGTTAAAGGCCTCAAAGTGATGATTTTGCTGCAGGGCAATAAGTTGCTTTTGTTTGTTTATGTTATCAGCCTCGATATGGATCCAAGATGGCCGACGCGTGAATAAGGTCTATTGCCAGTCTAGTCATAAACCTATTGATAAGTATGCACTATAAATGCCAAATCACCATTAGCCAAGTGCACTTGAGATTGAAATTATTACCTGTTGTACTAAGGTAGGCATATACTGCTGAAAATGTTGCTGTAACTGAGGATTTCCAGCAAACATTGGATTACTACCTAATATCTATATAAAAAAATACAATATTTGATTTGATATCTATAATTTGATAAAGCTTTTTGATGATCAAGTTTGAATACTAAATGTCAATGAAAATTTAAAGATATTCTTTGGGGCTCCAAAATATAACACTCTTCAAATTCAACGGCACCGTGAGCGTTGAAGGCGCGAGCAACAAATTTTTAAAGGGTTCTGACATCAGTCGGCCAAAAATATAGGGCTTGAACCGTGGAGCCCCCCCCCCTTGGATTTGCCCCTGAGTGGCACCACAGAAAATCACAGGAGACTAATAACCTAACAGAGAATTAGTAAACAAACCTGTTGAGATAACTGAGGATTAGCTGACATAGTCTGTAACATGGCCTGCATGTATGGAGCCTGTAACATATTCTGCATCATTTGTGGATTCTGTTGCATCTGTGTCATTAGACTCTGCATTCCTGGTGTATTGAACATGCCTATAGAAATAATTTTATTATTAATGAAGCAAAATCTTACACAAGATAATTTTCACGACTAGGGTTTAACATTAAAAAAGCATATATACATACAACCAGTATCTTTTAAAAAAATAATTTAACACATTTCAAACAGTATATCATGAACATTGAGTTCTTTGATGGAATATATTTTAAATAAAACATCAGGAGACTGACTTATTTTAAGAAAACTTTTACAGGTTTGTGTTGTTCTTAAAGTAAAGTACTTACCAAATGGACCTCCAGTTTGAGGTGTAAAGTTGCCAGTAGTAGATGAGGTATTAGTTGTACTACTAGTATTGGTTGTACTAGTTGTATTGGCTGTGGTAGTACCACCACTACCAGCAGGGGCCCACGGGTTCGGTAGAGGGGCTGTATTTTCACGCCCTCTTTGGGTGTCAGTTGAACCTATATTAAAGATCAATAAATACCTAAAACTTCTGACAAATATTCAAAATGATAATTCAACTTTATTGGAATTATTTTTGATATATTGAAATCAGCAATTCAAAAACTGTAATGCAACAGCGCATCTATTAATAGATTTGTTCTATTTACTTACCACTTCCATCCTGACCAACCAAAGAGGCAAAAGGATTATTGCCAAACCCTTCTTGAGCAGCGTTCATCATGGGTTCCTGTACATCGCGATACATTCTCTGTAACGCATTAAAACCACCAGGAATACTCTAGAATAAAACCAATATATGATTAGTTTAATGAAAAAGAATCGGCTTAAAATAACTTTGAAATTTTTTGATAAAACTCTTAAAATTCTAATACACTTAAAAGAAGATAGCTTGCCAGGCAAGGTAACATACGCCCACTTCAGCAAATTTAAATTTTTAAAAAAGTTGATTGCACCATCACACTTATTTGAGCTGATATTTAGATGAATTAATTCGAATGAAAACTCTAGCCTCTATCATGTACATAAGTTAATTTCAACGTTTTTTCACTAAGTCAAGGGCGATAACTCATAAACCGACGACTAGAAACGTACGAGTTATTATCAAGATGAATACACATACCAAGTTCATTTTAACGTTTTTTTCACTAAGTCAAGGGCAATAACTCATAAACAGACAACTGGAATCGTGCCATTTTCAAACTCATTTGAGATATTATCAAGATCAAGAATACACATCCCAAGTTTCATGGAAATCGAATAAAAACTCTAGCTTATATTGAGTGCACAAGTTAATTTTAACGTTTTTTTCACTAAGTCAAGGGCAATAACACATAAACTGACAACTGGAATCGTGCCATTTTCAAACTCATTTGAGATATTATCAAGATGAATACATATACCAAGTTTCATTCAAATTGGATAAAAACTCTGGTCTCTATTGCATACACAAGTCAATTTTAACGTTTTTTTCACTAAGTCAAGGGCAATAACTCATAAACAAATGACTGGATTAACATCATTTTCGAACTCATCCGAGATATTATCAAGATGAATACACATACCAAGTTTCATTCAAATCGGATAAAAACTCTAGCTTCTATTGCGTACACAAGTTAATTTTAAGATTTTTTCGCTAAGTCAAGGGCAATAACTCATAAACCGACGACTGGATTAACATCATTTTCGAACTCATCCGAGATATTATCAAGATGAATACACATACCAAGTTTCATTCAAATCGGATAAAAACTCTAGCTTCTATTGCGCACACAAGTTAATTTTAACGTTTTTTCGCTAAGTCAAGGGCAATAACTCATAAACCGATGACTGGATTAACATCATTTTCGAACTCATCCGAGATATTATCAAGATGAATACACATACCAAGTTTCATTCAAATCGGATAAAAACTCTAGCTTCTATTGCGTACACAAGTTAATTTTAATGTTTTTTCGCTAAGTCAAGGGCAATAACTCATAAACCGACGACTGGAAATGCGCCATTTTCGAACTTATCCGAGATATTATAAAGATGAATACACGTACCAAGTTTCATTCGAATCGGATAAAAACTCTGGTTTCTATCGCGTACACAAGAAATTGTTGACGGACGGACGGACGGACGGACGGACGGACGGACGGACAGGGGTGACGGCAATATACGTCCACATTTTCATGTGGGCGTATAAAAAATCAATTAATCCTTATCTTACCTCTAAATTACTCATAGCTCTATCTTGTGTTCTCATTAATTCTTGTAACATAGAGGGATTTCTGGCTAGTTCCATTGTCTAGAATAATAAATTACCGTATATATAAAAGTAAAATGAATTAATGCGACTTTACTGCAATAACATTTAACTTATAATTGCAATAGCATTAGCTTCCTTTACTTTCAATGCACAAGTTCAATGCTTGATCAATTATTTTTGACTATCTAATTTGGAATGTTTCCTCATTTTGACTCTTCATTTAAGCCTGGCACCACTCTGCACTTGTAAATTACACTTACCTGTCTCATTAATTCTGGGTTATTCAACATATGAGTTATTTCTGGGTTTCTCTGCAAAGATAGAAACAATAGCATAATATATATGAGTGAAATTAAAGAGTGCATTATAAATTCTTATATATACAGATAAAAGAAGACTAATTGCACTTTTTCAACAGAGAAAGAATCCTTCTTTGATCTAGATAATGTAGATAACCATATATATTATTGCTTAAAAAATCAATGTAAAAGACATATTTTGAATAATGCACAGAACTAAGGGTTAATCTTGTTTTAGATGTAAAAATGACTAAATACAGCCTAAAAATCAAATAGTTATTACTATACCTCCATTAACTCTCTCATTTGGGGATTATTCATTAGTAGCTGTCTCATTACATCAGGATTAGACATCATCTGTTGTACGAAAGGATTATCCATCATTTGTCTCATCATCTCAGGATTTCCCATCATCTATAATTAATAAACCAATTTTCTATCTTATTCTGCAGTATTCAATTCATTTACGTTTGATATTTTAAGAAATTATTCTAAAATAGTGATTTTATTTTGAAAATGTCTAAGGATTCTAACTTTGGAAAATACAACATTTATTATTTTGATTGCATGCAAGTTTATCACCGGATTAGATTTGTAGAAGTATACTAGAAATCTTACTTCTCTCTGCATTCTTTGTTGCATTTCCATAAAATTAGCAGATCCCATACCCATATTACCAAGACCAGCTAATCCTCCAAGTCCACCGAGACCAAATGGAGTGGCACCAATATCAGCAGGCTGTGGAGCGCTTGGGGACTGCAAACAAAATCACAACATCAGATACATATATTATACATTTTTTTTTGTATTTTAAACAGTACATCAATAGCAGTCTAGGCATCTTTTCATTCTTTCTTATGATCAAGATTCCTTCCTAATTTTGTTTAATTTTTTGTGTGACTTTCACTAAACTTATTCTTTTACTGCATTCTCCTGATTCATCAGCTTTACAAATTAAAATATTTTAGGGATAGATAATACTTACTGAAGTTGTTCCATCTGATACTGGTGTAGTAGTAGCAGCTGCTGTCTGAAAACAAAGAATTTCATTTTTAAATCTCAAATATCATAGAAGTGATGTTGGAATGGAAAAATCCAATAAAGTGATAGGACTCTGACGCTGTCATACCTTTGTTCAAAAGTGTATAAAAAACATAGGTTTAAAAAAAAAAAATGGGTGTAGGCCCTACTTACCCTATTTGCAGATTTAATAACTAAATGAACAACTAAACCATCTTTGATACCATGTTGGGCCAATGTTTCACCCTCTTTCAAAATTTTCCCAGCAAATATCAAACAAACTTGCTCAATAGGACAACCAAATTGTTTTGAAACTTCATCCTTCAACTGAAATTATAGGAAAGAAAATAATTAGATATAAGATAGTGGACCACGGCCATATACGCCTAACGAAAAAAGTCGAAAAAGGAAAAAATTTAATCAGGAGAAAACTAAACTTTCTCAAACCTTTCGATTTAGGTCCAATAACATCCATTTTAAGTTTCATCAAAATCGGTTGAAAACTAAGAGAGTAATAGCATATTTAAGATTTGGGGCAAGGGCAATAACTCTGCTTGTAACGATCGAAAATAGCTCAAATTCGAACTTGATCTTCGTTTTCTGAATATATATACACATATCAAATTTCATTTGATTCCGTCAAAAACTCTAGTTTTTAGAGCGTTTACAAGGAAATGTTGATGGACTGACCGACGGATTTGGGGCAAGGGCAATAACTCTGCTTCTTACGATAGAAAATAGCTCAAATTCGAACTTGATTTTCGTTTTATGAATATGTATACACATATCAAATTTCATTTGATTCCGTCAAAAACTCTAGTTTTTAGAGCGTTTACAAGCAAATGATGGACGCACCGACGGATTTGGGGCAAGGGCAATAACTCTGCTTCTAACGATAGAAAATAGCTCAAATTCGAACTTGATCTTCGTTTTATGAATATGTATACACATATCAAATTTCATTTGATTCCGTCAAAAACTCTAGTTTTTAGAGCGTTTACGAGCAAATGTTGACGGACGGACCGACGGACGGACGGACAGGGGTGACTACAATATACGTCCTCATAGAGAGATGAGGGCGTATAAAAATGCATTGCAAACTCTGCAAAATCGTATTTTTTCATTTTTTAAAATCAGTATCTTTTTATCACTGGACTACTTATTATAACTGTATACAAAGTTTAGAAACACTGTAAGAAGTCAATCGGTTGGACAGTTCAATCCAGTCAAACAATCAAATCGTTGAGGCAGCTTTCTTGATAAACTTGGCTTTACTTTAGGCTAAAGTTTAGTTTATGTCATTACAATTCACTGCTACATACTAAGCCTATTCAAATTTTAATTATACGGACAAATTCAAAATAATAACATTATGAGTGATTATCCACAGGAATTGGAGGAGCCATCAATAGAGTCGTATCACTCACTCACATAGTATATATAAAGACAAGGAATGAAACAGCCAAATCAAAACACGGCACCCCGCCTCACTAAAACATCCTCAAAATGACACTTCCACTTATTTTTTTCGCTTGAAACTTCACACGCACATCAATAAATGGTTCACCTTTCATTTCCAACCAAATTTTAGGTCCTTAATTGAAGGGATGGAGCGCAATCTTCTTTTTTCCACAGATATTTTCATTACAAATTTGTTTACCAGCCTGAGCGTCTGTGACGTCACATTTAGCTCCGCACCAAATTAGAGAGTTCATCAAAAAATTGTTTATATTTACTTTTCGCCCATAGAAATTGGTTTGAATTTACAAAATAATTAATCCAATGTATTTGAGTGACTAATACATTTTTATTTGCTTGATTTAGTGTTCATTTTTAACTGATAATTTGAATGGCAAAGGGAGGTAATTTTTTCATCTAGACCACTGTTAACTGTCAATTTCAAAAGCTTAGCAGACGAAAAATTATGATACATTTGTCACCTCTAAGTACACAGCAGAATATTAGTATTGGAGCCTGGTATGATATGAAATTAATTCTGATTTAATATTAAAACTAATAATATTAGAAGTGGTAATCAAAATTTATATATTATGGCAGTAGGCATCTTAAAACATAGCACTTAACATTTTATTCTTTCTGGAAATGATATTAAAAAATTTCACCCACATTTTGAGAATTTTGAGCATTCATATCATAGAATTTTTAATGTCTAAAGAGATCATATATGTCCTCCATTTTAAAAATGTCTTAAATTTGTGAAGATTTGACAGAAAGGATCGTAAATTACTATAAACAAATGTTGTCTGAATCACATAATTACTTCCCTTACCACACTGAACTCTCTAATTTGGTGCGGAGCTAAATGTGACGTCACAGACGCTCACTCGCTCAGGCTGGTAAACAAATTTGTAATGAAAATATCTGTGGAAAAAAGAAGATTGCGCTCCATCCCTTCAATTAAGGACCTAAAATTTGGTTGGAAATGAAAGGTGAACCATTTATTGATGTGCGTGTGAAGTTTCAAGCGAAAAAAATAAGTGGAAGTGTCATTTTGAGGATGTTTTAGTGAGGCGGGGTGCCGTGTTTTGATTTGGCTGTTTCATTCCTTGTCTTTAGGCTATATATACTATGTGAGTGAGTGATACGACTCTATTGATGGCTCCTCCAATTCCTGTGGATTATCTGACAATAGGTTGGAAGCTGAAAATTCTTGATTTTTAATAAAATATCAAAAATCAAGTCCACTACAATTTCTTTGTATCAAACTTGAGGGATAGGCCTCCTGATTGCAACAGAAAATTAAATGAGCTGATTCTTTTTTTACGCAGTCGATGGATTAAATTTCGGTAGCAAGTGCCCTTAGGACCTGAAATAAAAGACCAAACGTGACGAAAAAGGTTTGTACTTACTTCTTTTATGCCTCCATCGGCTTCTAATTCAATTTCATGCTTTTCTTTTGGGGTTTTTACAGTAATTTTTATCTTTGAAGATCCAGAATTTTCTGAACTGTCCGCCATGTTGACTCGTTATGACCAAAACTGTCGTGTTCACTTCCGCCTACTACTTCCGGGATGATTCGTATTAAATATGAACGTTTTGTTCATTGTGTATGCACAATGATTATAATAATTAAGATAACGTAACATTTACAATTATTTATTATAGTTTCCAAATTATCAAGAGTTGACCGAATAACCGTTAATAAAAGCATAATGTAACATTTATTGACATCGTGATAGCATAACTATTTGTGGTCACACACAGAGCCAAAAATAAAGAGTTACCTCCCTTGGACCATTGGTCTTTGGTAGTGGTTCCCAAATCCCAACCTGGGTGCCATTCGATGGGTTCGTTTTGCCGCATTGCCCAACTCGCCGCATCGCGCCCAACTGCACAAAACGACTAGTAAATAGAAATAAAAGGTTTCTGATACAGGATAATTTTAACCTGTTTAGGGAACAAAAACTATAGTTTTATGGTAAAATCTGAAATAAAACAAAAAGCCAAGTTTATACAATCAGAACCATAATAATACAAAATACATAAACTTACCTGGCAGTTTCCCAGGAAGTAGTTTCAAGACTTCAGAAAACTTTTTTTTCGTTTTACAAGTCGTTTTTGTGCAGTTGGGCACAATGCGACAAGTTGGACAATGCGGCAAAACGAACCCACCCGGTGCCATGGCTCCCTAGGTGTTTGTCAGGGCGCATGAGGATGTATATCATTTTTTCTCTAGCCCAACTTTTGCTTAACTGTATTTTCTGTTAGTTAGTCCAGCTCTGGACTCTGATTTACTACGATACAGAGTCCAGCTTCACTCAGTTCAGTTCAGTTCCATTCTGATCAACGACACATACGGAGCTAGGAAAGATGCGAAGTTTCTTATGTGACAGTTCAAGACAGTCAATCACAGCGCAAATAAATAATTGGCAGCAAATTCAAATTTCACAATACCAATATTGCGCTACTGAAGAAAATAGTCAAATCGAAACTTCCTGAAAATCGATTAAAGTTTGTAATTTATTAACAGAACTATGTGCTGACTTTAATGGACTTTAGTGTGGACATGTTGGTCTATTCAAAAAGTGCAAAATTTGACGATTTCAACTTACAATTTGATCATAAACCTTGTCGTAGGAGTGCAGACAGAATACTGACTATCATTGCATAGTGGACGAAGTATACGGCCAACCGTTTATACGCAGTAGACTAATTTTCATGTGTAAGATCTGTAGTTGCTTGTGGTCAAATGCATCTTATCTGACCCCATGTTCCTTCAGCAACGTTAGACATTGGTATTATCTACGAAATAAAATGATAACCGTTGCTAACGGAACATGATCTGACCCTCGCCTGGTGATGAGGAGGCACAAGACAACAACCCTTGCGCTATATTCCCTATTTTGCCCCAATTTGTTATAGAACAGGGGCCATGGCTCTGGGAGCTTCGTGAATATGAGCCACTGCTTGAAAAAGGTTGGGGAACCACTGGTCTATAATGGTGTTACTAGCTATTTGTTTAAGGGGGGGGGGGGCAAGAAGGGTCAGTGAATTGAAATAGTGGGAGGGGTGGGGGTTGTGTGGGTTCTCGATGAATAATTGCAGTGCGTTCGATTTGTCGATCTGACTCACTAAGCCACCGGGGCCCCCTTCTTATCATTATACCTGCATCACTGACAGAGCGTATTAGTAATGGACATTCATTATATTTTAAAATCGCATAGGAAGGGTCAATTAATCCACCCATTACCTGATAGCATGTGAGAGTCTACGTTGTTGTGTTACAATGTATCATCCCCTCAGCACGTTAATCAATTTTTGATTAGTGTACTGTGTACAGTGTATTGCTTCTCACTGGTCAATGTTTTAATATAATGTACAACAAATGTTTTTTTTTATAATATCATAAAACTAAAATACAACAATGAATTTTTTTGGGGAGAATTGTATCCTACTAAACTATATTAAGAATTTTTCAAATGATCTGAAAAACCACTTGCTTGCAAAATATCAGATTAAAACTTACATGTTTGTTGTCTGTATGTTTAAATGCAGTTCTCTCCCTTCAACTGACAAATGTTTGTTGTCTATATGTTCAAATATAGTTTTATCCCCTCAACTGACAATTGCAGGTGCTTACTTTCTTATATTGTCACTTGTGCTTTTAACGTTTTAAATTATGTAGTAAAAATGAAAAAATAAAATCTAAATATAGAAGATAACGATCCGATGCCAAAAGAAGAAAATTCGTTCTAAAAATCTGGTTCTGTCATTTATTAAAAAAAAAGTTTTAAAACTGCATGACTAAAAACGTTGACCATTAAAATGTTTTTTTAAAAAAACAATAATATAATTTTTTTTCTATTTTTATTAAATTGATAAATTACGAGCTGAACTGCGGACTTAAATGAAAGTTAGTACTCAGAATTCTGATGTTATTTATATATCATATCAAGTAATGGTGTTATGAACTGAAGAAGGCCGCGGCAGCTCAGTGAGTAAGACGCTTACTCGCTAACCTGAACGTCCAGGATTGAATCCCATCAGTGATGCAGGTCGGAGGGCTGACATGGAAAAAGCGCCTAGTCGTTCGGATAAGACAATAAACCATGGTCCCGTGTGCTATTGGCTGTGCACGTTAAAGACCCCTCGACAAAAAAGCAGGCTAATGCCGCTGTCCTGGCAAAATTTCCCTCATTGCACACTGCATGGCGTTTGCCCGTCCTCAGTTAGCCCATATAGGTGAAGAAAAAATAGGACGTAAACTCCATTCATCTCACTTCATTTCTTTCATATGTATGATATTACATATGAAAAATATTAATAAATATTCTTTAACTATTCTACTTCCAATGATGTATAAAAATGTACATAAATAAAAACAACGACTTTTTAATCAGATGACTTTTCACTACCGATCATACGCTAGTTATTCCATTTTTCACCGAACGTGAACTGGTTATTCTACTTTTCACTGTATGGATTGAAAATGACACTTTTCACCCATAGACGAAACCGCATGCGCACTGCCCAGTATCGTCTCACGATTCTAGTTTTTAGTTGCTGTGAAAAGATTTTTCATGGATCCAATTTCCATGGGCCGAATTTTAGATGACCTCTGAAATTGAGAGTGATTAACTATTCTGATTTTCTGATTTTCCGACAAAATCATCCCCTAAAACATAACTGTACCGAGCACAATAGTTGGTTATGGGTTATTATACGAATCACGGTTCTTTGTCGCTTTAAATGTTTGATTTAAATCGTTAATATGGCATACCAAAAAAGGAAATTCAATCTTCGGAAAGGGTCTTTATGAATGTATGAATGTTAATGACACAATAATTTCCTTGTATGAGAGACTAAACCTCATCAGATCAAATTATCAGAACCATACAGTGGAGTATGACACCGTGCCCTTCCCTTAATTGGACCGACAATTTGCCGTATTTTCACTTGATTCACTTTCTTCTCCCACGCCACTAGAACAATTGATATCTAGAAATAAATTAGAATACTCCCCTTAACGCCTATTTTTTTATATCTGAGACCAAAATCTTTAACTATATGTCCTTTAATGTATCTGAAAGTTTTAACTAAAAAAATCCAGCCGTTAATTTTTTAAACGCTAAAAACATGCTAAAATTTAAACGTAAGGTTTTTAAGTGTGTTATGTTTTTTGGACGCTGATAGAAAACTACTGAACGGATTTGAGTAAAATAAACGCCTAATTGTAGAGAAATGCCCCTCCTGTGTATTCAAAAGGTTTCAGTTAGAAATATCGAGCCATTATTAAGCCAAACACAAAAACAAGGTCAAACTTCTTAATTAACAATAAGTACTCCCTGTTTGTAATTAACCCTTTAAAAACAAATTCAGTTTGATCAAGAAGATGCATAGGTATAATGAGCATACTTTAGAAATACTCTCAGGTAACATTTGCAATGTTTTTGACGAAAGAAACTTTTTTTCAATAAAGCAGATTGTCCCTTTAACTTGGATTTGTAAACACAGAAGAAAATCTAAATGATTATCCAATTGATTTCTTACTTCCACGTAGGCCTATAGGCTATGTATTACTGTTTATATATCTTTCAAGACTGGTGACGTGCAAATGTCAATTTTGATAAAATGTTAAATTTGAGTTATTGCTATTGATTTAAAAAGATTTTGTAGAAAAATTCAGTTTACATAACTAACAAATTTTTGTATAAGAAATGTATGAATATATATATTTTATATTATATGAAATATATAGGCTATAACTTTAATTATTAAAGACCCTGCTGTTATCATTTCTGACAGCTGTCAGTGGGCGTATGTTACCTTACCTGACAAGCTATATTTATAGATGGAAGGACCTTAGGTATGGATTTTAACTATAGATATGTGTGTATTATTATTATTACTTTTTCTGTTGGGTAGTAGCCTATGTTAAGGACTGCATTCGTTTTTTCTTTCAATTTCACTTATTGATAAGATAAATTTGAAAATAAAAATCCAATTTAAGAGTATTTATCCACTAGTGAAATTTCATATACGGACAGAGTACACTGTATAATATATTCATGTAACAACCGATATTTACCTTAAATGTCTCTTTTATTCGATAAATTCAAATAATATGTAATTATCCATAAAACTACAAATAATTTTTGAAAAAACACTAAAAATGTTTTTAGCGTTTTAGAAATAATTACTCAGTTACACCTGACACCAAAAGGTAGGCCTATAAGGGCCCTACACGTGAAACATTGATTTTTTAGAATGATATTATATTGCTGGATTTATTTATTTAGCTATAGACATATCCTATCTGAAAATTGTTCTCGGCTAATTCTCCAAAAAAAATGACACTTAAAGATTATGTACATGTAATTAACATTTAACTTTTAACTTTTAACTTGCACTGTTTTTGTTATCATAAATCTTTACTTTGTGCCCAGGCCAGTGCTTATATGAGACTATGCTCTTATCACCTCCTGACACCAATAGTTCTCAAGCAAACTACCTTTTTAGGAAATGAATTCGGAAATTGTAATATATTTTGCGTTTACCATATTTTATAGATGATGACAAAGTTAACTGACGGAAATCAAAACTAATGATATAGGTTGGAAATCGTACTCTTTAGAGTCAACCGTTTGTTTGACAGCGATAGAGACTTTATTGAACAGATAAATATATAAAAAAGTAGAGCACCATAAGTGAACACAAATATCCGGTATTGACCTCTATACAAGATAATGATCAAAATGATCCTAAAGTGCAACATCAATTGTTAGGAAACGATAATATACGGAGCCCCTTAGGCGCAATTTTCAACACTTTTTATCATTAGCATTTCGTTTAAACGAAATATATGATATTATTTAGTTTAATCGAATTAATTCTTTAATTTTAACGAAATAGTTATTAAAAAATGTTGAACATTGCGCTTTAGGGGCTCTGTAATAATATGATGTTATACCCTATATAATATAGTGGATATATAGGTCAACTTCTATAGGGATCCTTGTTCGTAACGTTTAAGATAATATGATCAAAATCGTGAAGTTAGTCGTTCAAACCTTTTCAACTTGGATCTTGGCCCAGGGCATCCATAATCGCTTAAAAAACAATGAGAGCTTCTTTGCCAAGAAACTGAGCATATATACTGTTCTGTTTATGTTGCTCCGCGAGGATAAATGTAGAATCATATGAAACGTGTTGGTTTTACCACCCTGGTGCAGAAAGAATAGAAAAGTTCTTAACTTATTATGGCCGCTAAAAAAATTTCAGCAGCTTCGTTATTGACACTTTCATTTATTACAATTAGTCATATCATGGTGTAGTTTTGACAGAATATGATGCATTTCCAAGGTTATTTCCAGATTGACACGTTTTCTTCTTTTTCCTATTTTTCAAAATGAATCGTGACGGAATCTAAGTTGAAGGGCGATATCTTGGAAAAACTGACTTTTGCACACCAAGATAAATAATCTGATTCCGAAAATACCACGAAATGCTAAGCACTGATGACCATGCAACATAAGTTTAACCCTTCAAATCCACTAAACATCACCTACTATATATATTGTGTACTTTAATTTTTTACATTTAAATTTGATACCCACTTAAGCCATTTGTTCTTTTCACAACAAATGGTAAAAAAAAAGGTGGAATCAAATAAAAACTTAATGAAAATTATCGTTTCATATTTAAACTAAAGTGGTAGATAAATATTTAACTATAAAGCAAAAAAGTCAATATTTACAATTTGATTCGGATGTCATATAAATAACATTGATTCAAATACGAATTACTTTAGATTCATGTACCATACCATCAGCACAGTCGCCTCAGACTTAGCCCAAGCAGCATGAAATTGGCATACGCGCTATTGATTATGATCGTCCGTGTCCTTGGCTGGGAGCAGAGACATCGTGACTTTATGATGTACAGGTATAAACCCATGGATGGATACATGCCACCATTAGAGCCGATTAAATTTATACCAGATAAGATGACCTGTGCACTATACTGTCTAGATGATGTCACTTGTGGATCGTTTTCATATTCCAATGTTACTGAGATGTGTCAACTCTCAGATGAAATATGGACCTATAAGGAAATCTCTATTGCACATTTCAATGGTCATTTCTACCATTATAATGTGTATGAAAGTAAGTAAACCATATTTTTTCCCCGATATTTTGTTGCAATGTCAAATATGCGATTTCTTACTCTAAACTGAAAATGCTGGATAATCAGATGTCTGTTATTCCAGCAAAATCACTTAAACTAAGGATTCGAAGACGTCACACCCGTGAAGTAGCATTGGTGTAACCACACACGTCTGATTGGAAATTGGTGGGACCACACACGTCTGATTGGAAATTGGTGGGACCACACACGTCTGATTGGAAATTGGTGGGACCACACACGTCTGATTGAATATTGATGGAACCGCACACGTCTGATTGAAAATTGATGGAACGACACACATAAGATTGAAAATGGAAGGGTGTAAACTGATGCTATCAGTGTTCCCGATACACACAATTCTACACATTATTAAATAACCTCGTGACAATATGCTTTCAGTGCTCCAAAAGAATACCATCAGTTTACCACATGGTTACAGATGGCATCCAGACCTAGGAGTAGCTCTAAGATACCATTTCTTAAGACGTTTGAATAGTTCTAATGCTGAAGATTATTGTCAGGGAGAAGGTGGAAACCTAGTGTCTATTGATATGCAGAATAAAACAGACACTATACAGGACGCACTAACAAACAATCGCAGTAAGTAACGAGGCTCCAACTGTTTATTTATAAGGAACATGAAACTAGATATCTTTTCCCTTTCTGCTGATGATGCATGTGTTATTGATTTCTGAAATCGTGTTAGTAATAACACAAAAGACAAAGTAAATGTCTGACTTATTCAGGTTTATTTTACATAGTCTTAAAAGGCATGATAGATTTCTTTACTAACTGATAAACATATAGTATCCTCATCAGTTTTCAGAACTGAAAAAAAGAAAATAGATAGTACCTTTACACTGCCGTCCCTTTCAAACAGTTACAAACATTCTTGCACGCCGATATTTCGAGGACATTCGTAAATATGGATTTTCATAAACTAATGGTTACGACTTCTGATTTTCTGACTTATCTAAAGGGTTGCATGTATCTGATAATCAACTTACAGAAATTTACATCATCCTCAATGATCAATATCAATAGAAGCGATATCGCATCGCAGTTGGCGACGTTTCCTCCAAGTTTCTGTGTTAGCGTCAGTGTCGACGTGCCCGTCTGCGTTCAAGTGTTTCTATTAAGAAATCAGGTCTGCGACGTTACATTCCTAATATGGTACAAAACGCGTCGTCGTCATTTGAAATTGGGTAAAGGAGCGCTGGCTGCGTCCAAAGCTGGATACGACGCAGACGCGAACGCATGGTCGAAACACCCGTATGCCAGAACATAGAATTAATTTAAACTCGAACACTTACGCCGACGCCAACGCTGATTCAGAATCTTGCTGGAAACGTAGCATAAAGTACTCTTTTTTCGATCCAATAGTTCACACGATTAACCAAATTAAACACGAAGATCTGCGGGTCAAATCAAATTGTGTATTTTTCGTATAAATCTTTGTCGAAATCTAGAAATATACAGGTGTTTTCGACAATCTCTATAGGGAACTATAACTGTCGTAAGCATTTTTGATATACGTCTATATAGACCGACAAGCTGACTCTAAATTATAGGGTGTTCCGGTTTTAAGTCTATATACAGCTGGAAAATTTTAAATAGCTACAGAATTGCGAATCAAAATTAAACTTGAATAACCAAAACTGAAATTTGGTGTGATACTTTGGTAATGTAATTTTCAATCTTACCCTTCATCCTATGTCTTACCCTTCATCCTGTTTATAAATTGATTGTTTCAGAATTGAAGAGAGAATATTTACCGTTTATGGTCAATTTGACAAATCAAACAGAATCTGAAGAAGTTCTTGATGGTACTGGAGATTGCAGAGCTATAAACAATCATGGTAGTAACTACACCTTTACAGCTATACCATGTGATAATAAGATACCTTATATCTGTGAGATCACAGCAGCTACTTTAGGTGTTTCATTCTTGGGTTATTTACCTTGATCACGATGCTTTCGTTTAAAGAAATTTATCCGGACGCATGTGTTCCGTTTGATGTTCTAAATATATTACACGGAATACTATGGGGTGTATTTATAGATATTGCTTTGTCTAATAAATGTTTTTAAATTTGGTACATTTTCTCACTTACCATTAATAAAGAAAAGGTTATATCTCTACCAATTACATTCCTCGAAACTTAGTCTTGCAGGATCAAAAGCTTGGATGGGTGACTGACTTTAGTATGGAACTTGCAACAATGACGCCATTTGCTTTGATCAATTTATTCCACAGCCCCTTAACCCCTTGAATGTTCTTATTCAACCAAATGGTTCGTAGTATCAAACAAAACAATATTATACCCGCTGCAGCTCATTTTAACTTGCCGGGTCATTCTATAGCACACATTAACGTTACTGGTGTCGCCCAGCTCTACGGAGGAGAGTCTGACCAAAAACGTTGCGAGATGAATATTATACATCGTCTTGGAACCTTAGCACCTGCAGGGAAGAACAAACAGTTCTCCTGTTTATATTAATCCACCCTTGACATTAATTTCGCATTTCCTTGAACTATTATTTTTTCTTTTTTTTTTATACCGATTATCTCCCTTGAAATACTTTTTTTATTACCAAGATTAGGCTACAATACATTCGGATGCGGAAAAGTCGTGTGTTGATACTAAAATGCTGATACCTATACGTTCATGACATGCCCTTTTGTCCTGAGAAATTATCATTATCATTTAATGGAAAAACCTAATAAATATTAAATTCGAAAAAATAGACCCGATTTTCTTCCAATCAGATTTGCCAAATTTCAGTACACCAAAAGGCACAGTAATTTATTGGATTTCCAATTTAGGAGTAAACACCTAACAATATACCGTTTAGTTCCGCCTTGACCAACAGCATTTTCTTAATTTTCTGTGATTGAGATAGATGACTAAATTTTTCATAACAATTATCCCACAATTCTGATGAGTCATGTTGTTTCTCGGTTATTTTCAAATTAGTCACATACCCACACCAATCTTTGGGACATCTTCAAAATGGTTGTTCCGTTCTGAAATGAAATGGAAATTGATTACGTTGTGATTGTTTCTTTAACATTGTGAAATACTTTTTGTATTTGACTTAAAGTTTAAAGTGTGATAGTAGTCTTGTTATTTCACCTTTCTATTTGACACACTTGTCATTTTAATGTTGATGAATTACATATTTCACCAACAAGTTATATATATTCTACTACCGTATACACTGCGGATTAATTAACATTAAAACATTTTCATTTTTCTTGTCAAAAGACCTATCAGCCAACAGCTGGGCAACTGATATAGCTTAGTTTATGTAAAACATATATGAAACCAAGTGTACTTTTCCTTGACAATTTTCTTAGTACAAAACATGTCGAACTATATCAGCTGCGTAGTAATATGTCCATAGAAACACGAATTTTGTGGGGTATCACGGGAAGCAATTGCCTATAGGAATTCGAACCAGTATATGCGTAACATCTATTTTGGTATAGGTGGCGTTGTATGATGACATGATATAGATTACAAATATTTATTATGGTATCGTATATTTTGTAAAAATTGTCAATTTTTGTGGATTTAGATATTTTACATTTAACCGTTATGATTTTAGTTTCACCATTGTGACCGCTCGGTGACACAAGGTAGTTTATGGAATGTTAATGTCTTAAGATTTACAATTTATGTGAATAAGGAATGGATTAAAATGAAAAATGACAATGTTTTATTTTGATGTATATGAACATAGATGTTTTTGCAGTTGGCAATCCTTTGTTGAATTATTTTAGTAAGGAAGGTTTGGGAGAATGATCGCATAATGAATGTGAGACCATTTTAAAATGAGATACTGTAAAATTTGGTCTTATCTGATGTTAGTTTTAGTTTTCGAATCACAGAAGTTGTCAACATCTACGGCGTTCGAGAATGTAGAATCATTAAGTTCGGATGGTAAACATTCTCGGTTTAATGATATGGATCCGTCAAGATTTAGAAGAGAAGCTTCAACGAAAAGTGGGGATTCGTGTTGTTCTGTATTCCCATCCATCTGTAATTCGTATGGGAATTGTGTTTTAGATATCAATATTTGTGTTCAGCTATGTGTATGTGCTACAGCCACAGATGGCTATTGGTGCACACAGGTCATTAAATTATTGACATCAAGCGCATCTACTATAGCTACTACTACACCGCTACCATCAACTGTAGCACCATCTACCATTCCAAAACTATATGCTTCATTCGTAGGCACTGATGATGATTCCAACGATAAGGACGCCTCATCTGAAACGTCTCTATCAAACACTTCTGAAGTGGCTTCAACAACCCCGGATCCACGGGGAACGACGTTAGAAAATCTTCATTTACCATCAGTATCACCATTAGTACCACCATTAGTCATTCCATCGTCATCAAGTCAAGAACTCAGGTCAAATAAATCATTAACCACTCATATACCTAGTACCATAATATCACATAATGGTAATGAGACCACAACCTCTATAGCTTCATCTATCAAAAACGTTATAGCAAGACTGGTCAAAAGTGAATCCAGTCTTAACAATTTAACAAAAGTTAGGACTTCTTGTAATAATTGTTTAGATGGAAAATGCATTCTTGGTAAAGATTACCGACCACGGTGCGTTAGAAATATCGACATGAGAGTAGAAAACGCTACTTGTCCTCTGGGATTTGACTGTCAGAACGGTTTCTGTGTGATAGAAGCGGGTAAAACTGGCGTTTCTTGTGAATGTTATAAGAATTGGACTGGTCATTTCTGTAATGAACCTTGTTTATTAAACTGTGGTGAACATGGTAAATGTGTAAAACATGAAACAGAAGTATGTGCTTGTTATTGGAATTATACTGGTGTCAACTGTGAAAAGTATGATCCTACAATGAATCTAATGAAAGGTACAGTATTTTATATGCTTTGTATGCGCTCACATGGAATTCTTGGTCGTCTGTCAACGTTTCTAGTGAGTACGTAATTGACGCATTTATTCGATGAACGATTTTTGCCCTTGTCTTTGTAAAAACATGTTTGCGAGCAGTAAGAAACGATTTTGATTTTGATTCATTTAGAATTGATAAGATCTCAGACAAGTTCTAATTTGACGTATTTTCAATGAAAGTTTTTTTGCTCTTGACTTTGTAAAAATGCGCCAAAATGTGTTTGGAAGCACAATATAGAAGTTACAATTTTCAGTCTTTTTTCTCAAAACTTGATGTGATCATTGAAATTGATATAGGACAAGTTCTAATTTGAAGCATTTTCCATGTACGGTTTTTGAGTTATTATCCTTGACTTTAAGAAGTTCGTTTGAAAATTTGAATTATTGTGAATATAAATATTAATTGTCATACCCGGTGGGTTCCAGTGGGCGTATGTTATATTGACTGGCAAGCTGTACCTTTGAATTATTTTATGGACTTATGTTGTATACTGCTTTTGACTTTTATTAATACTACTTACTGAATACTACCTCTTAGGCCCTGTATCCATAGGCTGTTCCCTTGTGGCGTGTTCCTTGTGGCGTGTTCCTTGTGGCGTGTTCCCTCGTGTGCAGTTGAAAAGGCGACAAGTCCATGGGTACAACCTATGGGAACGGGTACTAATAAAACAATGGTTAAATCGTCTTGTGGCGCTCCACAAGGTCACACGGGAACACGACACAAGGAAACACGCCACAAGGGAACAGCCTATGGATACAGGGCCTTAGAATGCTGGTCAATGGGAGTATCTTGTTTTAAGCCTTTTTCAATAATAACTTATTATTTCATGGATACTTACTTAGTTTAATGATTTGAGTTTTGTTTTTTTCTTTCGACACCACTGATGAATATTTACTCTTATTGGCCAAGTTTGGGAATTTAGATTTTTTGACCATTTTAGAAGGAAGTGTTCACAGGCGCCTGGGTTGAAAAAAAAATGTGCATTTACACTGTATTTCCCCACTTTGACATTTCCCTTGTACTAAAGAAAATGTCAAAGTAGGGAAATGCAATTTTTGTTTCAACCCAGACGCCTGTGGTAGTGTTAAGTATTTTACTTTGAGGGGATCAATCGGCAATCCTCGGCAGTTTCCGTAAACCATAATCTGTCTCGGTAATGAATGGTGTTTTTCGTTGTGTTTTCATGCGCGAGACTCTTTACTTTGACGCTTTACCACATGCTTGTAACGTCGCGACATAGATATAGTTCATAGCTATAGAATCTGAGGAGGAATTTTCTATCATTTTAAATACATGTCTGTTTGTTTTCGTGTTATTTGTTTACAAATACTTGTAGCCTCTGATGTTTGAACTACCAGAATCACGAGATTACGTGATAACATTGATGTAGTCCGGTCAAATGGCCGCCGTTCATTACCGTGATATGTTGCAGAGCGTCAGCGTAACTTTCACGGAGACCGTTTGTGAGGGGATTTGTGGTCCTGTTCCTCATATTCCCTAATTTTCAATTTAGGGATTAGTAGTTGTATCTCGCGACAAATCTGCGAAAGCATAGGCACAGGACGTATACGTTTAAAATGTTCTTTAACGGACAAACAAAATGTGTCGTACTTGTAAATTGTGTGTTAAAAAAAAAACAATAATACAAAATCTGGACGGTTCTCAACTGTAGATAATCTGGAATTAGAATTTGAAAATAAACCCTTTTGAGATCATTGATTAGATTAAAATAGGATATAGAATAATGAAATAATTTACTAAATTTCATTTTAAAGGGGAATGTTCAGTATTTTCGAGGATCGATTTGGACCTTGAATTTATATAAATAGCCTTCAGATTTACGGGAACTGCACAAAAATCTCACAATCTCTTCAATTATACACTTATACCTTAACAGTTATCTTTGATTTTTATACGCCCACATGAATATGTGGTCGTATATTGTCGTCACCCCTGTCCGTCCGTCCGTCCGTCAACATTTCTTGTGGGCACTCTAGAGACTACAGTTTTCATCTGATTTTAATGAAACTTGGTATGATCCTTAAAATTGATAAGATCTTGGTCAAGTTCGAATTTGACGTGTTTTAAATTAACGGTTTTTGAGTTATTGCCCCTGACTTTGTAAAAACGCGTCAAAATTTTTTTGTGGGCACTCTAGCGACTACAGTTTTCATCTGATTTTAATGAAACTTGGTATGATTCCTTAAACCGATAAGATCTCGGTCAAGTTCTGATTTGACGTATTTTCGATAAACGGTTTTTGAGTTATTGCCCTTGACTTTGTAAAAACGCATCAAAATTTGTTTGTGGGCACTCTAGGGACTACAGTTTTCATCTGATTTTAATGAAACTTGGTATGATTCCTTAAATTGATAAGATCTCGGTCAAGTTCTAATTTGACGTATTTTCGATAAACGGTTTTTGAGTTATTGCCCTTGACTTTTTAAAAACGCATCAAAATTTGTTTGTGAGCACTACAGAGACTACAGTTTTCGTCTTATTTTAATGAAACTGTGTATGATCCTTAAGATTGATAAGATGTCGGTCAAGTTCGAATTTGACGTATTTTCGATGGACGGTGTTGGAGTTATTGCCCCCGACTTGGTAAAAAATAGCGATGGCCATCGTAATACGCCCACTTTTATAATGGCAGCCAATTCGTCCGGGGGGTTGACAAGAGTGATCAGTAAATGAAAGATTCTGAGAATGACATTTTCTCTTTTTACAAAAGTAAAACCATGGGTTCAAGTTTCCTGGAAAAAACAAATATGTCACTGAAATATGCATAAAACAAGGGCAACCAACGTTTAGGTTCCATCTTAAAATGATTAAGAGCAGTCACATAGTTGATGATGTTTCTGATTTTCAATATTATAAGGTGTATTCGAAGGTCAATACAAACACCAACAGCCAGTTTCATAAAAATCCACCAAGAAACCAGCTCTTTATCGTGTCCACAACTTTGATAGTGTAACGGCTGAAAAATTAACGTGTTTTAAAGAACAAGGGGCAATAACTCATAAAATAGTTTTTCGATGTTTCTGATATTCAATAGGGTTTATCCTAATGTCAATACAAACACTCATACCAAGTTTCATCAAAATCCATCAAGAAACCAGCTCTCTAAGGTGTCCACAACATATTTTCAAAAGCAAGGGCAATAACCCAGGAAATATTTTTCGATTCGTCTGATTTTCAATAGGGTTCATCCTTGGGGGATTACAAATACTCACAGCAAGTTTCATAAAAATCCACCAAGAAACCAGCTCTCTATCGTGTCCACAACTTTGAGAGTGTAACGGCTGAAAAATTAACGTGTTTTAAAGAATAAGGGCAATAACTCATCAAATATTTATTAGATCTTTCTGATATTCAATAGGGTTTATTCCAATGTCAATACAAACACTCATACCAAGTTTCATCAAAATCCATCAAGAAACCAGCTCTCTATGGTATCCACAACATATTTTCAAAAGCAAGGGCAATAACCCAGGAAATATTTTTCGATTCGTCTGATTTTCATTAGGGTTCATCCTTGGGTGATAAGAAACACTCACAGCAAGTTTCATCAAAACCCATCAAGAAACCAGCTCTCTATCGTGTCCACAACATTGAGAGTGTAACGGCTGAAAAATTAACGTGTTTTAAAGAACAAGGGCAATAACTCATAAAATATTTTAGATGTTTCTGATATTCAATAGGGTTTATCCTAATGTCAATACAAACACTCATACCAAGTTTCATCAAAATCCATCAAGAAACCAGCTCTCTATGGTGTCTACAACATATTTTCAAAAGCAAGGGCAATAACCCAGGAAATATTTTTTGATTCGTCTGATTTTCAATAGGGTTCATCCTTGGGTGATTACAAACACTCACAGAAGGTTTCATAAAAATCCACCAAGAAACCAGCTCTTTAACGTGTCCACAACTTTGAAAGTGTAACGGCTGAAAAATTAACGTGTTTTAAAGAACAAAGGCAATAACCCATAAAATATTTTTTCGATGTTTCTGATATTCAATAGGGTTTATCCTAATGTCAATACAAACACTCATACCAAGTTTCATCAAAATCCATCCAGAAACCAGGTCTTTATGGTGTCCACAAGATATTTTCAAAAGCAAGGGCAATAACCCATGAAATATTTTTCGATTCGTCTGATTTTCAATAGGGTTCATCCTTGGGTGATAACAAACACTCACAGCAAGTTTCATCAAAATCCATCAAGAAACCAGCTCTCTATCGTGTCCACAACAATTGTGGACAGGCAGACAGACGGACGGACGGACGGACGGACGGACGGACGGCATGACGGACGGACGGACGGACAGACAGGGGCGACTACAATATACGCCCACATTAGAGACTACAGTTTAAGTCTGATTTTAATGAAATTTGGTATGATCCTTAAGATTGATAATATCTCGGTCAAGTTTGAAATTGACGTAGTTTTGATGAACAGTTTTTGAGTTATTGCCCTTGACTTTGTATTTAAACGCGTTTAAATTTGTTTGTAAACACTCTAGAGACTACAGTTTTAATCTGATTTTGATGAAACTTGGTTTGATCCTTTAGATTAATCAGATTTCGGTCAAGTTTGAATTTGACATATTTTCAATGGACGGTTTTTGAGTTATTGCCCTTCACTTTGTTAACACGCTTCAAAATTTGTTTGTGAAGCACAATAGAAGTTACAGTTTTCAACTGATTTTGATGAAACTTGGTGTGATCATTGGAATTAATAAGATTTTGTATAAGTTCTAACTTACCTAATTTTCGATGAACTTTTTTTTTTAGTTATTGCCCTTGTCTTTTAAAACACGTTAAAATTTTATTGTGAGCTCAATAGAAGTTACAGATTTCATTCAATTTTGATGAAACTTTGTGTGACATTTGCACGTTGATATAATAAAATTTGTATTGTTGTTAATTAAGATATTATCAATTCTGACAGCTGCCAGTGGGCGTATGTTATCTTGCCTGGCAAGCCCTGGTCTGTATATTATTATGTATTTCCTATAAAAGGCATAGTCTTACTAAACGACGAGTCGTATTTTTGACTTTTAAACGATTATAATTATGGATGCATGGTGATTGGAAGGCTTAAATTTCAAGAGAGAGTTTAGGACATTATAACGGATCAGATTAGCTAAAATAATTCCAGGTTCTGAGACTAAAAGTTTTTTGGTCGAACGCTAGTATCCCTTTAATGTAATTATTATGACGTTTGGAAATTAAATGGTTAAGAATACAAAAGGATCGTCATAAAATGTTTTGAAACTATATTTATATCTTATAAAAGTACATCTTTTGTCAGGTGATGCTATAAGAATTACTGATATGAATATAAATAATGTTTAAAAAATTTAAATTTACGATCTCGAATGGGGTAGACGCCATGTGAAAATTGTTCATATGTATAGGATAATGACCGAGGACGAGTTTTTACCCAGTTTAGAAAACACTAGAAAGAGAAAGGTAGGTCGTAGAAAACCCTTTCGAGGGTTTTTCAATTCGGTAAAAACCAGTCCGAGGTCATTATCCGACATATTATACCGTTTCAATCAAAAATTAGAATTACACTATTAAATGTACTATATTTATTACGGGACGTGTCTGTTCAAGTAATTTTAAAAATAGATGAAACATTGAATCCTATATTTGAAAATTCTAAATGCAGTAGGCTTATTGAACGATACAGTTAAATATAAATCTATTCAAATAATTCAGATGGGTATTTTTTATTTCAAATCACTAAAAAAAAATCTTTAATTTATTGTGTAAGCGTTGAACATTGATTTTTTTAAGGAAACATACGGATAAATTATATATTGTAAAGTAGTATATCTACATAATATTGTGACGAGTTGTTTGGAATGATATGGATTGTGGGTTACATGGAGCATTTAAACATTTGGTTTTGAACATTAAAATTGTTCCCACATTAAAAACTTGAACAGTTAAAGTAATCGAAGATAGCATTTGTTACTAATTCTTCCCTCAAAAGTAAAACCTGTTCCCCAATTTTAATGTAAGACTTGTATCTTAACCCTGTACTTCAGAATAAAGAACCAACCTCTCTCTTGTTGAGAGGTTATAACGGAATTTGAAGCAACCTGAAACATCAAAGAAAAATGCCGCCATAGGTTTATAAGTGATGTTTTTCCATGAATTTAGCAATGAATTAGATAACACCACCTACGGATACATGTAATTCCCCTGAAGTATCAGGAACCACAGGTGTTGTCCAAACATGATTATAAACTATTATCAGTGAGCACTTGAATTTGGAATAAGATAAGCCTTTTGTATTATATTTATTTATTCAACTAGCTCTAGCTCTATTACATAGTTGTTATCAGATAACATAGATGTTTTAATGGATCGGTTGCCTTTTCTCCAGCCTTTTAGTTATAGGTGTTATAGAAGATACTCTCCTAAATAAGGACTGGACTGAGTCACAAGTAGACAATTATTTAAGCGTTAAAGGAGAAATTACTATGATAGACAAATAATTCAAAATTCCAATGCAATTGTTTCGAGTTTTCCAGGACAAAGGATCTTATCTGCCATGGTCAAGTACATTTCTCAAGTGGTTACATACAAGTAATAATCGTTTAGTTCTTTATATAGATCTTAGGGAATTCATCTTTGATTCACATTTTTAGCTTTAGTCTTGTAGAGGATAGTATAATTTGGTTTTCGTGCTATTCAGACCGTTATAGGTACAACTGATTGTATTTGATCTGTCGAGAAACCCACCCTTTGCGATTGCTTGGTTTTTAGTTTGGTTATTATAGATACAGATACTTTTCTATTGGCATAACGGAACATATATTCAATGGTATGATTCTGTACATTTTATATAATTTGCAATTCGTCTTTCCTTTTTTATGTATAACTTATCGATCAAATAGATGATCGTTGCATCTCTCTTAGTAATGTGCCAGTTAGGATTTGTACCCGGGATTCCTGTTCCCGGGGATTCCCGGAGTTTCTGGCGAGTATTCATTCCTGGAAACAGCTCCCCATTCCCGGGAATGGGAACATCGATTTTTACCACATGTATTTCACCATTGACAGTGTAAATTCTGTTACCTGGAGGGAAATTTCCCCCATCCAAGCCCCCGACCCTAATCCGCCCCTGGCGGCAGTGATGGTGATGATACCTGAGACATCTGTTGAAATGTCTTAAAAAAAGAACTTATAAAAAATTTCGACGAGGAACTCAAGCAATGTCAGAAAGAGAATATTACCACTTTCATTTTGGGAGTTTAGGTTAATTGAGCAAATAAAGACTGGGACACTAAATCTGGAGTTCATATATATTATAATGCTCTGAAGTCAATCAACATGTCATCAGTCTCAGCGGAACAAGCTTTTCTGTTGCCTGCAATTTTCCTCCCGGGAATGGTAATGAAATTAATGCTATAAGATATCCGGGAATGCTGCAAACCCTATAGTGCCAGTCGGTAACTGCAGTCTGTTTGAATATACAAGCGTGGAAAGTTTGGAATTTGCAGCCTGTTTATAAATGTCCTTGGATAATACACTTGTGTACCTTGTCGCCAAATAAATTTTATAAGAATACATGTAGTTGAATTTCAAGGAACAAATATTCAAGAATACAATGTATTATGTCATGTTTATTATGTCATGTCATGTAAGATGTTTATTTGATTGTTTTAAATAAATTATGGTGTAATGGAAGTGAACATAAAACACGCTGTAGGCTTAATATATAATAATTCTTGCTCGCTAACCCGAAGAACCCTGGAACAATCTCAGCTTGGGTCGAGATATTACGTTCTTATTTTTGTATTTCACCCATAACAGGAACAGAAGAGCATGACTTATACTCAATTTCATTTCATTTAAATCCCAATTCCAATTTTTTTCATTTAAGAAGAAAGATGTTAATCACATCATTTGAAATATTCTGTTCAAGGGTCTTCGGCAGTAACTCATATTAAATATTTTTCAATTTTGTTTATTTAAGATAGGATTCATTATAATTTTAAGGTAATTGTAATCTTATCAAAATCTATTTTGTTGCAAAAACGTTTTAAACCCACAACGTGAGATCCGTCGAGAATCTATAGGTATTCTATAACTAATTTCTCTATTTTCATTCCATTTTTTTAATTGAAATAAAACAGTAACGCAACGATTGTGATGTTAATCAGATCATTTGAAATATTATGTTCAGCGCTATACATTTTTTGAGCACTCTATCTGGAATGTACCATTGTCGTTAGCGTTATGCGTAGCCTACTAGCTTGCTAGTTTGAGCACTCTGGCATGGTACGATGGTACCACACATGTGGGTGGGATCATCTGAGGTGGCTTTATAGTCAAACCTCAACTCCAGTATCAACACTGCGCTGATGAGGCCCAGATGGCCGAAACAGAAGCCTACTGTTTGCAGTAAGATATGAATTTAATTTTAAGGTGATTGTAACTATCTAGTTTCATCAAAATCGGTGCAAAAAAGTGAGACGTAAAAATCTATTCATTTATTTTCAAACCGCTAATCAAGAGATCTATCGAGAATCGAGATATATTTAAAACTTATTGTACTGTTTTCACTGTTATTTTTAATGGTGTTATTCAAATCATCCGAGGTAATTTGATAAATAGTTTTATATAGGCAAACGACTTTAATCATCTTCAGAATTGAATATTAAGTGATACATTTCCTCAAGTGACTTCACGAGTGTTCTACAAAAAATATAAAATGAAAACAAGAAGTAAATTAATAACTAAATTAGACAGTTTTAAATAATTAGAACCATAAGTCAAAAATTATTTCATTTTTCATTTATCCGACACGACACCCAGAGATTTCTTAAAATGTTTCGAGTGTTGAAGCTTGACGGGCAATAATTTATATTAAATATTTTTCATTGTTGATTTAAGTTTGGATTTAAGTTAGGATTTATCCTATATTTTAAGGTGATTTAGTTACCAGATTTAAACGATAAACGCGTTTTAAATACAAATGACAATATACTTATGTCATATAGCTACATTTTTTTTAATGAAAATATGCATCCAACACAAAAATAAATTGTATTATATTAACTTATATTATCCGATGAGAAATTATAAGATAGATAAAGTATAATTTCAAAGTCATCGGACAAGGTTTTGATGTCATTTACTGATTCTAATTGATTGATCAAATTGATCTGAACTGCCCCTTTGATTGGACGTCCCGCTCTCACCCTCCCCTAGAAGAACTTGGCTTGCTACGGGCCTGCAGGCCATGGATGGTAATTGTAGATATGAAAATGTAAAAAGCATGTTTAAAACCAAAATGTCATTTTTAGTAAATGTAGATCTCTGGAAAAGATGCAAAGTCGAAAAACTCAGTCGTAAAAGGGCATCAGATGTGAATAAAACCAACCCTTTGTGAGAAAAAACCAGAACACACCGATCCCATTAACTTGTTAAGTGACATGTCAACATTCAACTATTTAGTAAAATATTGTTAACATTACTGAACCTGACAAGTGACTGACTTTTCTACCTATAAAATATACTCTTTATGTCTTACACCAGGAAAAAAGTACACAGTGTACGTCTTTGTTGACCTCTGATATAGGCGAACACTTCAAAATAAGACTATATTTTTAAAGGAAAAAATGATATAGTTTAATAATAATAATGATAATAATAAACTCCTGGATACAATATACAACATAATATAGACAAAAAAAAAAAAAAAATTGATGGACAGAGTTTGATGATTTAGAGATCAAGTACATGACCACTACTGGATATTTTTTTTGAGATATACAATATAGCAATATACACAAGTACATGTGTATTAAATGGACATAATATTATCTTCAAGTGATTAATAACATTGCGACAAATTGTAAAAATTGTTTTACCCTCAGGCGTTAAAAAGACATCTGACATTTTCAGAATCTTTCAGAAAAAGCATTATTCTGGATTTTCTTTTAAAGGAATACTAGCCTACTTAGGTGATAAAAGAAAGCAAAAATTCGCAAACTTGGTTAAAAATGGTTTTATTCATTAGGAAAATTGTCTAGTGTTAATACTGTATAATCTGTTAAACCCAGAAAACTACCTTTACTTATATATTATAATTACTACAAGATACTAATATACAAAATATTAAGCGTTTTTCAATAATAACCTGTATAATTATATGGAAAATTACTGAGTTATATGGTTTATTTGATTCTTTTTGTATACTGTTTGCCCCTTTGATGAATATTTACTCTTATTGTCTAAGTTTGAGAACGTGCATATTTTGCTCATTTTAAGAGGCAGTATCGCTTTTAGTAACTTCAGCAGAAATATAAGTTAAAAAATATTTTTTTGAGGAAGAGTCAGTCACACCATAAAATGAAATTGTTCTAAAATGTTTATTTGATATATATACCATTCTACAACCAAAGTTTCGACCATTTTAAGTGTAAGCAAAATAAGGCGTAGGCCTTATACAAGAACCGATTCGGAATTGGTCAATATATGTAGACCCATGCATAAAACTGAATACTGAATTAAATTTTTATTTCCTCGAAAACCAATGATTAATTTAATTCAGAATTTAGTTTTAATTCCGAGTTTTTTGGATTTTTTTTTTATTAACATATATGATTTTTTTGATATACAAATGGACCCTGGTCCCGTTTTACAGAAAATCTTGCGATTGATTAGTAAATATGAAATTTTTATATACTTGGTAAAATCAATGCTAATAAAGTTTACTTTTAACCCGGAGTTATTTTTGTATACATACCGGTACGGGCCACGGGCTCGTATGTATATAAAACTCAACTCTCGGTAAGCGATCTCTCATGTATTGGAAAAGTAGCAAACTTCACAGATTTTCATCATTTAAAAATGGTTAATTATCATTTGACAAGTATATAAATATTTTTTATGCTGATTTACCATATATAACTAAAAAAAGAATCTGATATTTTTACTAATTTTAGTATCTCGTCATTAAATTATAATCATATCATTTACAGCAATACGGTGACAAATTAAATAATTTACGATCAATCATTAATCAATCATATCCAAGTATATTTTTGTATACAGCTATTTATAGATAAGTCCCCAAGTATTATCGATCCGAGTCACAAAACGAAACTCAAAATCTATAACAACATATAAGCAATACATTGAACTTTCTTATAAGGAAGTATTTCAATAAATGAGTAGGAATTTCGTGATGAAAAATGTTATCAGGTGTCTAGTAGAGTAAGCATACCCTACCTTGCGCCACATCAGTCATTGCTGATAGACTTTTGGATCTTAAACATTTGGGTTTCTTGGTAGGCCTATTCGTGACATATATATTATATATATATTCACATATATGGCCATCACCACATATTATGTTCGAAAATACTGCATGCTTTTGTGTTAAACTTAAAGCAAAAGTCCACTCTAAAACTCACTAAAGTTCAATTAATCCTATCTCGATTACAAAAATGCTTCTAACCTTAAAAAAACCCTTCCCTTTTACTTTGTCGACTGTTAGATAAACTGTTTTATTTCATTGACATTTCTAATTTATATAAGCCATCTAAAAGCTATTATATATGTATTTTATTTTACATTGACGTCAGTTATTTTCTTTGCCTTATTATCCAGATTTTAACAATAGTATACACGGGATTTTATTCTTTAAAACCCCATCTGTTTATAAATCCTCGAAATTTAATAAAAAAAATTGTCAAGCTAATCTATTTATTATGTACCGCGTAGGCAATTAATATGTTCATAGCTGCACTGTGTATCCAGTGTCAGTTGGGTTTTCTTCCTCTGAAAACCACGTGATCGTCGGTAAAACATGGACCTTAAACCCCAGTCAAATCGGTTACGCTGCGCCCCTGGTATCCACAAATATCAGCGACTGCAAGTCAAAAATATGACTCATTATTAATTGAGACTATACCTTATATAGAAAAAATATACATTTATACAGAAAATGAAATATAAATTTTTAGGTAGGGGTATGATTGAAGAGATTGTGCAATTTTTGTGCAGCTCTGAAAGTTCTGGAAGCTGTTTACATATATTTAAGGCCCAAATCGACCCTTAAAAATGCTGAACACCCCCCCCCCCCCCAACCCCCTTAAAGATACTGTGTATCATTGATCTATAAATATCAGTATCCTTTTGACGTCACCATTGATTGAGTGATCTTTGTTTGGTTGGATTTAACATGAATTACTGAAGAAAGTAACACAAAAATTCTATCTACCTTGGCTGCTAAGAGGTTTTGTTGATGAAGTTGCAGTTATATTGAAGAATCACTGTCAAAAGAAGCAAATAAAAGTTATAGGAACCGTATAAAAAACCAAAAAATTCAAATAAAATTTTTATTTTTATTATTCTTATCAATACAATTCCAAGACAATAATATTTTTGAAGACGAGTTGCTCTTATATGTCACTATATATAGACTCATTTTTAACAAAAAATGCGCATCAGCACAATTCTGAACGTTTATGTCATCTCTTAACATTTTTAAATGACGCCTTACATGGCGTTAACAATAAAAATAAAATGCATTTTATTCTACTACATGTAGTTACAATATTTTTATGAGACTTTTGTTGTGTATAACTACAACAAACATGTATATTGCATACGTTTTATATATCATTTTGTAAAGAATTTAAGCTAAACCGGAACATAACATAAATTGAGCTACTTTTTATACTGGCAACTCAGTTCACATCAACGTCCAACGTTCAGAATGATGATATACTGAGCCAAATAACCATGTACTTGGAAACTGTAAAAAGATAAGAATTTTAGACGACGGAATAATGCATCGAACCAGTTCTACTTTCTTCCAATGTAATACAAATATTAATTATTTTATACCCACTGTTCATATAAGAAAGAATGATATTTGTGCCCGGTACCAAACTAAATGTATATATATATATATTTTAAATATTTATATATGATTTTGGTTAGGATTTTATGTATATATATAACATGTTGTTCCCTCAAATATACACAAAAATCATTGTTCTAATTGCAGGTGCCACAACTATTAACATTACCAACACACCCTGGTCTGTGATAGGAATTTGTTTTGCTTTACTTGTGATACTTCTGATTCTTTTCATTGTCTTGCCTTACTACTTATACCGAAAGCAATGGATACCAATGCGTAAACTTGTATATTATTTTCAACATTATGAAGACGACGGTAAGTAGGAAAAACTAAACTTGTGAACCTACTGTTCGATCGCTGGCGCTTCTGAGTCATATTGGCCAATGATCTTTACATGAAGTTAAATAGAAATTTAAAAAATATAATTGATAGATTCGGATATTGTCGTGTGAGCACTGAGTGGTAATTTCAAAGCACGTAAAGAAAAAAAGAAGCAACCATATTAGAAGAGATAACAACTCTGGTCCTCGACCAAACCCCTTGGCATGACTCTTTCCTGGAAATAAGACTGGAGATTGGGCCTCATTGTTTCTCAATGAATAAATGGATCTAATTAATAAATCTAACACTGAAATCTTGGTGATCGTAAACAATTTAATATATGTCTTCCTTCGATGTCGAAGAAATAGACAATAAATCACAGGACTTCCGCTAGCAAAATGTCATTCTCATTTAATCCAAATTATTATTAATAAAGAATTATTTAACAAATTTCTATTTTTTTTTTGTTTCATTTCAGATGGGAAGGAATATGATGCCTTTATATCTTATAAATCGTCAAAGTCAGATGAGCAATTTGTTGTCCAAAAGCTTTACCCAAAACTCGAAAAGGAACTTGACTTCAAATTGTGCCTTCATTTTAGAGATTTCTTGCCAGGAGAAGGTAAGCTGTGGTCATTATTTATCAATATAAAAGAATGACTGTTGTATATGTTGTTAGTACTGGATGATAGAAATGAATGACTGTTGTATAGTTTGTTAGTACTGGATGATAGTAATGAATGACTGTTGTACAGGTTGTTAGTGCTGGATGACAGAAATGAATGACAGTTGTATAGGTTTTTAGTACTGGTTGATAGAAATGAATGACTATTGTATAGATTGTTAGTACTGGATGATAGAAATGAATGACAGTTGTATAGGTTGTTAGTACTGGTTGATAGAAATGAATCACTGTTGTAGCTTATAGATTTTACTAGTTGGAAGAAATGAATGACTATTGTATCGGTTGTACCAGATGATAGAAATGAATGACTGTTGTAAAGGTTGTACTAGATGATAGAATAAAATGACATTGTATGGGTTGTACTAGATGATATAAATGAATGACTGTTGTAAAGATTGTACTAGATGATAGAAATGAATGACTGTTGTAAAGGTTGTACTAGATGATAGAATAAAATGATATTGTAAAGGTTGTACTAGATGATATAAATGAATGACTGTTGTAAAGATTGTACTAGATGATAGAAATAAATGACTGTTGTAAAGGTTGTGTGATAGAATAGAATGACTATTGTATGGGCTGTACTAGATGATATAAATGTATGATTGTTGTAAAGAGTATACTAGATGATATTAATTAATGATTGTTGTAAAGATTGTACCAGATGATAAAAATGAATGACTGTTGTAAAGATTGTACCAGATGATAAAAATGAATGACTGTTGTAAAGATTGTACCAGATGATATAAATGAATGACTGTTGTAAAGATTGTACCAGATGATATAAATAAATGACTGTTGTAAAGGTTGTGTGATAGAATAGAATGACTATTGTATGGGCTGTACTAGATGATATAAATGTATGATTGTTGTAAAGAGTGTACTAGATGATATTAATGAATGACTGTTGTAAAGATTGTACCAGATGATAAAAATGAATGACTGTTGTAAAGATTGTACCAGATGATATAAATAAATGACTGTTGTAAAGGTTGTGTGATAGAATAGAATGACTATTGTATGGGCTGTACTAGATGATATAAATGTATGATTGTTGTAAAGAGTGTACTAGATGATATTAATTAATGATTGTTGTAAAGATTGTACCAGATGATAAAAATGAATGACTGTTGTAAAGATTGTACCAGATGATATAAATAAATGACTGTTGTAAAGGTTGTGTGATAGAATAGAATGACTATTGTATGGGCTGTACTAGATGATATAAATGTATGATGGTTGTAAAGAGTGTACTAGATGATATTAATTAATGATTGTTGTAAAGATTGTACCAGATGATAAAAATGAATGACTGTTGTAAAGATTGTACCAGATGATAAAAATGAATGACTGTTGTAAAGATTGTACCAGATGATATAAATAAATGACTGTTGTAAAGGTTGTGTGATAGAATAGAATGACTATTGTATGGGCTGTACTAGATGATATAAATGTATGATTGTTGTAAAGAGTGTACTAGATGATATTAATTAATGATTGTTGTAAAGATTGTACCAGATGATAAAAATGAATGACTGTTGTAAAGATTGTACCAGATGATAAAAATGAATGACTGTTGTAAAGATTGTACCAGATGATATAAATGAATGACTGTTGTAAAGAGTGTACTAGATGATATTAATTAATGATTGTTGTAAAGATTGTACCAGATGATAAAAATGAATGACTGTTGTAAAGATTGTACCAGATGATATAAATAAATGACTGTTGTAAAGGTTGTGTGATAGAATAGAATGACTATTGTATGGGCTGTACTAGATGATATAAATGTATGATTGTTGTAAAGAGTGTACTAGATGATATTAATTAATGATTGTTGTAAAGATTGTACCAGATGATAAAAATGAATGACTGTTGTAAAGATTGTACCAGATGATAAAAATGAATGACTGTTGTAAAGATTGTACCAGATGATATAAATGAATGACTGTTGTAAAGATTGTACTAGATGATATAAATTAATGATTGCTGTATATGTTGTACTGGATGATAAAAATGAATGACTGTTGTAAAGTTTGTACTAGATGATATGAATTAATGATTGATGTATTGGTTGTACTGGATGATAGAAACGAAGGATTATGCAAATTTTAGATATATCTTTCCTCACACTGCTAAATAAACGATATCATATTTCTTTTTTTTTCTCTTTTCAGCTATCGCAAACAGTATTATTCAAGCGATACAAAATAGCAGAAGGACAATACTGATATTAACACCAAACTATATAGAAAGTGAATGGTGTAGACTCGAATATCAAACAGCTCAGCATGAAATGCTAAAACTTAAACACAAAATTATTCCAATAATACTGGAAGATATTGATCATGTGAAAAGTGTAGATTCAAATTTGAAATCCATTATAGACACTGTGACATACGTAAAATGGCCTCTTGGAGAAAATTCCACACAAGAAGACAAATTCTGGAAACTTTTAGAACTAACAATGCCAAAAAGAAAACTGGATTGTAGATCTTCCAACTCAAGGACATCCAGTGATGTCCCATTTTCAGGAATTACTTCCCTTCCTTCGTCCGATACCTTATCAGATGATGTTTTCACTAGCGGCTTATATGATCGTTCTGTAAGCGTCGAGATAGAACCAGACGACAATGAAATTAGTGTGATGGAAGAAGAAACACCTCAAGACGAAAATCCAAATATCATATCATGTTTAGAACAAAGTGCCGAATGTGAAATACCACAAAATAAGCACGGGTGAACCTTTTTGGAAATGTGTATACGCACGATCATTTAACAACAAAAAAATTGCTCTATTCGCATGTGAAAATTCCAAACTTTTTGGATGTTTAACACTATTTGTCATGCTATTTTGTGAAGAGGTGTCTTATGTCCACAGGAGATTATTGTCACCTGAAATTGATGGTCAGTAAAAAACACTCTATGGGTGTTTTTGAATGTGATGAAAGAGAAAATACACGAAAAGCGTAGAGCGTCTCTTCTATGTCTTTACTGTATTCAATGTAATAAACTCGTAAATTCATCAAGTGAAATGTATGATTTATTTTGAGAGGCTTGCACAAATATTTGAAATATCTATGTTACTAATGCCGCGAGGTACGCTATCCGATCCAGGCTTACAGATACATAAGAAAATAGTAGAAAATAATGATGTCCGAACCCACGCTTTTTCTACTGTATCGATAGCCCCGACCGGTTTCCGGGCCCGGCATGCCACGCAGCTTAAAGGGATTGTAAAGAGGTTTTCTAAACTTTGATGTGTATCGGTGACACTGAAAGCATCAATTTGCGCCATTCCAATTTCCATTCCGAGGTCTGTGGTTCTTGCAATTCCACTAAACTAACGCATTTTATGACGTCACTGACAGTAATCTGCATAGATATCCGATAGATCACTGTCAGAGACGCCACAAAACGTGTTAGATTTAGTGGAATTGAAATAACAACAGACCTCGGAATGGAAATTGGAATGGCGCAAATTGATGCTATCATTGTCCCCGATACACATGCAAAGTTTAGAAAACCACTTTACAATCCCTTTAAGTATTAAAAATGTTGTGGACATTGTCTGACAATAATATATAGCCTCGTATGCTGGAAGAAACACTTTCTAAAATGTTAGCCAAAAAAACAAGTTATCTCCCTTGAAGTCAGAGTCTTAATCTTTGAAAATACAAGTAGCTATTGTCAGGCGTAGCGCGAAAGGGATTACCGACAAAACATTTATCACAATAAAACCAATATATAATTGTCTATTGGGAGACAGTAGGCCTACTCTATTATAATTCTTGTTTTTATAAAACTGACACCCCCTTTATGATGTTTAAGAAATCAAAAACTTGAAGCTTACGGCAACCAATGACGTGATATTTTGTAAATATAAAGAAACTTTATGTCATATTTAACCTTCCATCCAATAAAAGTTTACTTCGTGACAGATTTGAACAGTGTTTTTAACAAAAGCATGACCCCTTTATAGACACTTGAAGAAATAATGTGGAGTTATTTTGATGGTTATAGCTTTTAAACAAGCTGTGAAAAGAAAGCACACATAAAACATGCACCTTATTGCCTTATTTTGTGCAATAACGCATGACTGTTTTTAAACCGATTGTTTTAGTGACAAATAAAAGTCATGTTTGTTATTCATCTTTATCTAAACTTCCTAACCGGGTCAGCAAAGTAATACATTAACTTATATAAGATGTATCATATACACCGGTTTTTACATGACCTTCCCAACATGACCTTCCCTTTTAGGAAAATTATGTCAATCGTGATCGCAAATCGAATAGCCTGAAACGTTTCAAACCGATTCCATAATTTGATTTTAATAAAATAAATACAAAAATTAAACCTATAGTCCGACAATGCCAAGCCTTCCCAGTTAATCAGAATGGTGTTACCTCATGTCATTTAACTATAGGTCACTCTAGGGCAGTGGTTCCCAACCTGGCGGCCATGTCCCCCTAGGGAGCAATGGAGTGTTTGTCAGGGGGCCATGGTGCATGAGGATGTATATCATTTTTCTCTAACCCAACTTTGATTTAAATATATTTTGCTGTGTAAGGTCTGTAGTTGGCACAAAAAAAAAACAGCCCTTGCGCTATATTTCCTATTTTGCCCTGGTTTGGAATAGAACATGGGACCATGGCTCTGGGAGCTTCGTGAATTTGGGCCACAGCTGGAAAAAGGTTGGGAACCACTGCTCTAGGGTGTATGAATAGTATGTAGAATTGTACTGATGCCGATTCTGATATTGTTTCGGAATTTCCGCAATGACTGTTTGACAATTTTGGTTGCCTCGATGTAAATTCTCAAAAGAAATCATCAGGTAAATTTATACTTCCATCTCATACAAGTAGCCTTGACAATAATGATTATAATTGGGATATGTTTCACATATTTTGTTCGAATCTGATCGATGCACGTATTTTGAGTTTTTGCCCTCGCCATATTTTCAACTGATAATGATGAATGTGTGATGGGTGTAAAATTCCGAATTCCCGAACTGTCCGAATTGTCCGAATTGGGTTAGAAAAGACTAAAAAATCGAAACTAAATTTGCGCCAAAAGTCGTGCACAAATTTGGGATCACAACAATAGTACATCAGAAAACGAATATTTAAAGCTCTTTATGGTCAAATCAAAATTTCTATTTTTTTATGTGTATATCAATTCATAACCTAATTCATAATAATACCGTTTTTTGACTTTGATTCGCTAATAGACAACAAACAGTTTTTGTTGTTTGTGACCGGGTGTGTCTTCCAATGAATACAAGACAACTAGGACCAAAACAACCCCGATCACTTGACAAACTCGGACCAAGTATTTTACTTTTTCAGAGACTCGGCACAAGTTTTAACTAAATAGTTTTATCACAACTCAGACCACTTTTCTTCACTTACCCTTTTCTTTCCGTGTTTATAAACACCAATCTATTACCAGTATTTAAGAGTTATCATCAAAATGTGTCCCTTCGTTTCAAGAATTAAAATTGCACAATCATTTGTTTAATCATTCACAAAAAAATCTGAAAATCAAATATGGTTCGTATCGCATTTACAAGGAACATCTATGACCCTTTGTCAAAATTGTTTAATATCTTATGAATATCCTTCCCATAGAATTTCATTAAGATCGGATATGGAATTTAGCCTCTATTGCATTCACATTTATTATATTTTCAGTGAATCAAGGCTTAAAACTCTGTGATCCTTTGTCGGATCAATCCCAAATTTGAACTTGTCCGATATCTTGTTTAAATTCTTATGGATAGATACACACAAAGTTTTATAAAGATTGGATACAATTTTCACAAGCTAAAACTCTACGATCTTTCGTCGAATCAAACCAAATTTTAGCTAGTCCAAAATCGTATTTCATTAACATAGGATACAAACTTTTGCCTCTATCGTTCTTAAGCTAATTGTGGACGGACGGACAATAATAATCCAAACGGTATGTGCCTAACTGTATTAAAGAAGTGTGTTATATTCTATAATATTGTCTTGTGTTTTGTTATATGTGCTCCTCGCTTCTACATGTCGTTGAAATCTTATATCTAATAATAATCCACATGTTCATTGAGAGTGTTCATTGAAATCATAATCATTAAACAGTATTATTATGAATTAGCTCACTAAAATTGAAGTGCACGAGAAATAAATATTGTGATTTGAACAACGAAATAGGCCCTCTTTAAAAATATTCGTTTTCTGATGTACAATTGTTGTGTTCCCAAATTTGTGCACGACTTTTGGCGCAAATTTAGTTTCGATTTTTTAGTCTTTTCTAACCCAATTCGGACAATTCGGACAGTTCGGGAATTCGGGATTTTACACCCACCGATGAATGTGTGATCATTAGCATTGGCTTGGCTTTGTCAAAACGCGTTAAATTTGTTTGTGAGCTCAAAAGAAGCTACCAATTTTGATGATTTTGATCATTGGACTTGATATGATATCAAGTTCTAACTTGACGCATTTTCAATAAATGTTTTGTTGGGTTATTGCCCTTGGCTTCATAAAAAAAAACCTGTTCGTGAGCACTATAGAATTTGTAGATTTCAACCGATTTTGTTGAACTATTTTTTTATTTATTATCTTTTGACTTTAAGAAATTAGAAAATTTGTATTATGTAGAATTTGTTTTTTTTATCATTTTCGACAGCTGCCAGTGGGCGTATGTCACTTTGTCTGGCAAGCTATCTTTGGATCTGAAATACCAATTCTGTAAAATTCGATTACCAGCATACCTGTGAAGACACTAAAAATATTTAAAAAAAATACAATAGTAGAACTGCACATACGTGTCTATAGGAATTCAATATTGCATGAGGGGCTTGGCGTAGGGATATCACGAGTGTGCGTAGCACACGAGTGATATCCCGCCGCCAAGCCCCGAGTGCAATATTGAATTCCTATAGACTCGTGTGCAGTTCTACTTTTATTACATACACTATCGTTGATTGTTTTGAATTATGAAAATTTGTTTCAAAATAATGACCTGAGGTCATGTACTCGACTGTGGGATACCACCTGGATTGTAATGTTTACAAACAAATTCCCAATGCCGTTCAACACGTAACCAAGGCTATTTTGCTTTCAAAAACATTAATTACGGTGTTCTTTATGGGTTTTGTAGACTATTTTTGTTTGGACATGTTTTGAATTAAGAATTTATTTTAATTCATCATCATTTGTTTAAATTGAAACTTGTAATGCAACTGGGAATATTCTAAGTGGGATAAAAAACAAACAAGATGGCGTCATTCGCGAGTCAGTAGAAAAATAGTTCCGACCGTATTCAATGACCGTTGAATATGGATTCAATTATTACATGGGCTTGTATTCAATGATTGGCTGTCATAGTATTACACATGTATGTAATAAATTTTAATATCCCAATTATTGTCACTTTTGAAAATGGAATTAAAATGGTAAAGAGTGGTGTGGAAGTAGAAATAAAATCAGCATATAAACCAACGGAAGATGAATTAGGACATCTTCCTTTCTACAGACTTTTATTCACGTCAAATGTCAAATCTGTGTAAAAGTCTAGTTCCGAGCATCAAATAAATATATTTTTAGAACGTTTTTGCTTTTGATATACACTGAAATGCACTATGTAAGTCAAATTCTGATTGATATATAGGTAGAAAATAAAACGAATTGAAGGAATCTTTACTTTAACACCAGCATACATCGACAGACTGACATTCACCATAGAAATGTAGACAGGGAATAATAACACAAGATTTATGCTTGGCACGCATGGCGTTGAATTGAAGATATGCCCATAACTTCCGGTTTCTGCAAGAAGTTATATTAATTTAAAAGCCATGATAAACGCGATTTAATTCGAACGGAACATGCAGTCACTCTGCCACAGTATCACTTAGAGTCAACTAGTCCCAGAGGAGAAACTAGGTCAACCATAAATTGAAACAGAAGTTCAGTAGACGATGAGTAGACTAAGACTTCCAGTCTTATACATTTCTATGCATTCACTAAAGATACATTATAACACCATAAACATTGAAGGGACATAATCGACTTTTGTATGTAACTTTAAGGAATTGAAGTTACTTTTTCAGATTAAAATCTGCTTTCTGCAGTTAGCAATAATTATTGTAACGGTATATCTTCTCTGGGTGTGTCAATAAAGCTTTGGAAGTTGAATCGACAAACAAAACTGGAACACATACATGCAGTATATTCCATAAAAACAACATGGACATTAAAGCATGGTAGAGGTTCTAAGATAATTAATATTATCTTTATCAAGTAAACTTACAGTTCATAATGATATTCTTAACTATTGAGCAAAGTTCGAAATGCTTCTGCAACAAGACAGCAACATTACACGAGTCTATGCTGTCAGGGCACTAGATTACATGCATGTTACAATTACAAACACTGTTCCGAAATTTACACTTCCCAAATTAGAAAAATAATGAATAAAAATAGGTTGCTTCTTGAGCATTGAAGAGCCAGAGATGCCTACGACGCTGAAAACCTAATCATAAGAGTAAATCACATCCATTATCCTGCGTGCACATAGAAGTATACTTTTCGGGTATACAGTGTACGTTTTGGGCGACACGCGTATACCTAAAATCGAACAAGGTAATTTCATAATACCTGGTCACATAAGAGGACCGTGAGTACAGGGTGTGCCAAAATCTATAGCTCTTGTTGATTGCTGATTTTACGCCCGAGTAAAGGATAATTAATCATTTCGGTCTTGATATACCAATACCTCGTCTAGTACCACGAACAAACATCTGTACGCTGTAACAAATAGGCACACAAATAACTTTCGCTGATGAAAGAAAACACACTCAAGCAGCTAAGCATCATAATAAATTATATCGATACATTGAGCATATCATTGTTCAATCTTCAATTCTCTTCTTCCTCTTCTTCTACCCCAACATCAGCATCCTGGTACTGTTGGTACTCAGATACTAAATCATTCATATTAGATTCAGCTTCTGTAAATTCCATTTCATCCATACCTTCACCAGTATACCAATGAAGAAAAGCCTTGCGCTTGAACATTGCAGTGAACTGTTCAGAGATTCGTTTGAAAATTTCTTGAATGGCGGTACTATTGCCAATAAACGTTGCGGACATTTTTAAGCCTTTGGGAGGAATGTCACACACTGCAATTTTAACATTATTTGGTATCCATTCAACAAAAGATGTGCTGTTTTTATTTTGAACCTTTAACATGTGCTCATCTACCTCTTTCATTGACATTCGACCTCTCATAATAGTAGCAATGGTTAAGTATTTTCCGTGACGGGGATCGCAAGCTGTCATCATATTTCTGGCGTCAAATATTTGCTGTGTTAACTCTGGTACTGTTAACGATCTATATTGTTGAGATTTTCGTGATGTAAGGGGAGCAAAACCAGGCATAAAGAAATGAAGACGGGGGAATGGTACCATATTTACGGCTAGTTTACGGAGATCTGCGTTAAGCTGTCCTGGAAATCGTAAGCATGTGGTTATTCCAGACATCGTAGCTGATACCAAGTGATTCAAATCTCCATACGTTGGTGTTGTCAGTTTCAATGTACGGAAACAAATATCATATAAGGCTTCGTTGTCGATGCAAAATGTTTCATCAGTGTTCTCTACAAGTTGATGGACAGCTAGGGTAGCGTTGTATGGCTCTACCACTGTATCTGAAACCTGGAACAATAAACGTTTCCCCATTAAACAGAAAAGTGATAAGGGTATTTGAAGGAAATGAAACATGGACATTTGGTAAAAGGTGCCCTAATCAATCTCGACTTGAAACACAAAATATTTCTAAACCTGTCATATTTTTACCTTAAAAAAACTAAAGTGGCTTTAGGATTTGATGAAAGTTCATTTTATATGCCGTATATGTATGGTGAACTTGCATTTGAATCTACATTTAAGTTGGGCACAGACTGTTCTGACATACTTACTTTTGGTGAAGGCATGACTGAGAATGTGTTCATGATTCGATCCGGATACTCTTCGCGTATTTTGCTCATCATTAGTGTTCCCATACCAGAACCAGTTCCACCACCAAGAGAATGGGTCATTTGAAAACCTTGTAAACAATCACAATTCTCTGATTCCCTTCTCATGACGTCCAACACTTCATCAATCAGCTCAGCGCCTTCAGTGTAATGCCCCTTCGCCCAATTATTACCAGCTCCAGATTGCCCAAAGACGAAATTATCCGGTCGAAATAAGGCTCCAATTGGTCCTGATCTGACAGAATCCATGGTGCCAGGTTCCAAATCAACAAGTATAGCTCTTGGAACAAATTTGTTCCCTGAAATAAACAACAATACATTTTCCTTCTTAAAAAATTTAAGTTCTTTAAAAGACTGTGATAGTGTACCAAAAAAGAGTGATGGACAGATTACATGTACCTCGTACATGATATGTCAGTGGTTCCCAACCTGGGGAGCCATGGAGTATTTGTCATGGGGCCATGGCGCATAAGGATGTATATCATTTCTCTAGCCCAACTTTTGCTGTGTAAGGTATGCAGCATGTTCCTTTAGCAACGGCTATCATTTCATTTCATTACATTAATCCGTTGCTATCATGATAAGATATTCTCGTCATTAATTTTGATTGGTCGAACGATTATTGTTCGACCAGTTATATTCCTTATAACAAATTATTGCGGGAAAACTTTCGAATGACCAGACGTAAGATTTATTGTAGCAAATATACCTTGTGATAATCGAGTCTCAACGGTCGTAAATTGAATGTGACGTCGTGTTTTTAAAACGAGGTTATTAGTTGTTAATGACGAGAAAAACCCATCAATCCAGCAACGGTAGATAATGCCAATGTCTAACATTGCTGAAGGAACGTGGGTATGCAGTTGCTTGTGGTCATTTCCTAATGATGAGGAGGCACAAGACAACAACCCTTGCGCTATATTCTCTATTTTGCCCTTGTTTGGAATAGAATATAAATGATTAATTATCAATATGATTACATTGTTATTGTTGTTTTTCATATAATTACAAATGACAAACTTATCATTCTAAACTGGGTTCGTCATACATGTACCTCTTTTTTATCTCCAACCCAAGTTTGACTGTATATAGGGCAGAAGTTACTTATAGGCACAATACTAAATATACTATGACAAATCCCATAGAAGTAGTGCTAAAAAAAAGCCTTTTGCTACCAGAACAGACAAAAATTACATTATCGTATTGGATATTTTGATTTTGATTATCTTATTGGGTATTTGGATTGACGTTGCCTACAATTCTTGTGTTTAGGTGAATTGAAATAAGATTTTGGATATTTACCTGAAGCTTCGTTGAAGTAAACATTGATTCTATCTATCTGTAGTTGACTGTCACCATGATACATACCAGTTGGATCGATACCATGTTCATCACTTATTACCTCCCAGAACTACAATATATATAAAGGGGAATGTTCAGCATTTTTAAGGGTCAATTTGGGCCTTGAACATATGCAAATAGCCTTCAGTTGTACTACTAATGCACGAAAATCATAAAATTCCTTCAATTATAATACCTTAACCTTTATCCTTCATTTTCCATATAACGCATAGTACGGCGAGACGTAATTTTGACTTTCTAACGCAGATATTTATGGGTACATGTGTGTTTGAAGGCTTAAATTTCGTAGGAGAGTTGTGAACAATATTACGGATTAGATTAGCTAAAAAAAATCCATATCCCTTTAAAACAATCTGAAAAGATAGCTTGCCAGGCAAGGTAATATACGCCCACTGGCAGCTTTGTTTGAAAAAGAACATTTGGCAGAAAAAAGCAACCATCAAATATTCAACCTGTAGTCATAGGCCTACATTTCGTTCAAACATTTTTTTTTCATCAAGGGTTAAGCATTTATCAAGTTTAGTCAAAATCCTTCTCTGTTTATGAGCTAAAAACTAAAACCTATTTTGAACAAGAAGGGCAATAAGTCATATTAAATATTTTTTGATTTTCGATAGGGTTTAGTTTCTTCAAAATCCATAAAGAATTGTGACCTGTAGAGTGTTTATGAGCTAAACATCAAACGCGTTTTGAAGAACAAGGGCAATAACTCATATTAATTTTTTTTTGATTCTTTTGATTTTCAATAAAGTTTATCTTTGGGTGATAATAAACATTATCAGTAAGTTTCGTCAAAATCTGTAAAGAACTGTGACTTGTAGAGTGTTAACAAGCTAAAAATCGAACGTGTTTTAAAGAACAAGGGCAATAATTCATATTAAATATTTTTTGATTCTTTTGATTTTCAATAGGGTTCATCCTTGGGTGATAATAAACAATTTCAGAAAGTTTCGTCAAAATCCGTAAAGAATTGTGACTTGTAGAGTGTTAACGAGCTAAAAATCAAACGCGTTTTAAAGAACAAGGGCAATAATTCATATTAAATATTTTTTGATTCTTTTGATTTTCAATAGGGTTCATCCTTAGGTGATAATAAACAATTTCAGCAAGTTTCGTCAAAATCCGTAAAGAAAGTGTTATCAAGCAATTGTGGACGGACCGACGGACATGGGTGGCGGCAATATACGCTCCACATTTCATGTGGGCGTATAAAAATACTAACAAGTTTACTGTTCTATGGTATTAAACGAGTTTTATAAGTTTTCAGATAAAACAAAGCTTATTTATAATAATGGCGTATCTTGTAGATGACAGATATACAGATAGAAACCGGAAGTTGGTGTTATCAGTAAAAAGATACATAGTAATATACCAAGTAACTAGAAATGCTATTTTCATGAAGGATTAATTGGGTAGGTTTACTGAAATTTATAGTTTTTTCAGATCAATTGTTCTACGAATTATTCCAGGGAAAAGCTACCTGTGTGACTTGTGTCATAGATTTTGAATGGTTTAGGTATTAATAACAGTTTATTGATTTTGTCATTTCGCTTCGTGGTTCATCTCTTTCGGATACTTTTTTTGTGAGTTCCTAAATATTCTTATTGGACATAAATCAAAGATTTACCTGAAACTTAGTTGATATTAAGTAAATGATATAATTTATTTGATATATTATACATACACCCATGCACAATAAACCGATGGTCTGTTGTCTGTCTAGATTGAACGCGGGGTCATAGGTCATCATATAACCTTAATCAAGTCCGAATAAAAAAACTATTAAATGGATTTTTGCTCTATTTAAAGGGGAATGTTCTGCATTTTCGAGGATCGATTTTGGCCTTGAATTTATGTAAATAGCCTTCAGATTCAGTTATTCTTCAGTCTTTCAACCTCTCCACTTATCCGTCTATGTGTGTTTTCTATATAAGTCATAATCTCACTAAACGACGAGTCGTAATTTTGACTTTCAAGCGCTGATATTCATGGATACACGGGGATTTGAAGGCTTAAATTGAGGGAGAGTTTTTGAAACATTATTACGGATTATATTAGCTAAAAAATCTGAGGTTCTGAGAGTAGAATTTTCATGTGAACATATCCCTTTAATCAAGTCCGATCAAAAAACTAATGAAATTTTGTTCTACTTAAATCAAAATCTCTTATCGTCCACATGATATAATTGTTATGTGATTCTAATATAATGTATTTCAAATAAATTATTAGATCTTTCTAAAATATTAAAAAAAAAAAATGTAATAAAGTTATGATCTTTTGATTTAAATCAAATATATTTTACCTCTGGCGACAGTCGTTTCTCATAACAGGTGCGAAACGGAAGTAAAAGTCATGAAAACAAGATTCCATATTTGAAATTATACTTTAAATTTGTTTGAGATGTTTGTCGTTTTATTATTTTTAATATATAGCCTGATTTCAATTTGAGCTGTACATTTACAAAGCAAATAAGTTAATTGTTGTATTGCAGCATTGTAGGCCTTCTGAATTAATTTATGCAAAAATGAAAAAAATATAAGGAAATAGAACTTAGATGGCATAGTGAGCAAAGCGTTTTAGTGAAATGGGTCACTCTTGAGGGGCCATTCTCAAGGGCGTCGCGGACTGGATTTGGCTCGCGGGCCGCCATTTGAGAAGGCCTGTTGTATTGTGTGGCATCGTTCATTGGCAAAAATTGTCGTAGGGGCAACACCTTCTTCTTTGTTATCAACTATTGAGCAACAAATTCGTAGTTGATTGTATAGAAGTGTAAGGAATTGGAATTAAATTTTGTTGTTAATTTTTTGTAGTGTTTGAACAAAAATACTTATCCTAATCTGTTATCAAGCGGTTGATCGTATCAAGTTACAGTACGTTATGACATATCCAACCTACAGATGATAGATATGGGATATGAAATAATATATTAAACTTTCAAGCTAATTCATGAATAATTCATTTCACATTTCACACTTCACTTATTACTCTCCCAGCTGTTATATCTTCTTCAATTTCATTTCCTCCACAGACATGCACTGCTATTAGATAGATCAGAAATTTGAGACACACTCAAAAACTTGAGATTCACAGGTAAAACCATGAATGTAAACATTAAATCAGTCAAATGGCTATCCAAGATCATCAAAATGAAAAGAAGTAACTAAACAAAGCGCGTGCATTTCAATAGAAAATTTGCAGGCCCGTAGGAAGCAATTTCATATTGGTGGGGGTAGGGGGGGGGTGGGGGACAAATTGTGCAAAAACTCATTCTTAAGGGTGGTGGTGCAGAATTAAAGGCTGCTCCTGCCTATATAAAGGAATCAATTTGATTTTACTGGCCCTAAAACATACCAGTAATTTCTTGTTATATCTTAAAATAATTTGTTTTATTGGTCCGGTCATTGATTCCAAAATCATTGGAATTCAAATCAAATTATTGCACCCCTGCCCCACCTGTTCCTACGGGCCTGAAATTTATATAAAAGAAGACACATATTTTGTAGTAGGATATTTACAAGTAGAGCAGGAATCGATTTATATCGAAAACACACCAGTCTGGCTTATCTTTTTAAATATTCTGGTTTGCAATTCACAAAACTTTGGTAGCAATGGATAAACGGGTATTGTAGAAATAAGATATATTATGGATCTACATATTTCTAAACTAAGACTAGATCAAAAGAAGTCCATAGTTGATGAAGGGTTATAAGAGATGTATTTATCTGAGCGATACCTAATGTTAAGAGATTTAAAAGAATTCGTGATATACGATTTACGTGGCAGTTGGTTGCAGAAAATTTTGATTTTTAGCCAATCATAGGAAATATTGGATCGTAAAAAAGAAATAAAATGAAATGAATGGAGTTTTACGTCGTGCTTTTCTTCACCTATATGGGCTAATTGAGGACGGGCAACCGCCATGCAGTGTGAAATGAGGGAAATACGGATAGAAGAACAAGATTTGAGAAGACGAGACACATACACATCTACACTCATAAAAACACAAAATTCATTGCTAAAATAATATTTAACGAGTGCATATTTCAATGACATTCTTTTAATTTGTGTAATTGATTGTACAAAACATGGATATTAACTTACTTTTGATTAGTCATTTACTAAGTCTTTGTTTTAAATTTATGTCTGTACATCTAATATTTTTGATATACATTTTATACATTTAAAGTACAAAATATACTTACTTTTGGTCCTGATTGATATATTAAATCATGTCTGTGTTAATAATTTTTATAGACGTATAGGCATAACACTTGACGCACATGATAGATGAATATGATCTATATAAATTTATAAAAAGTGTATTATTCATTATGTAATGCATACATTGTAAGTATAAAACACTTACTTTTGATCCAATTTGATTTCCACATTGTCCAGCTTGTATATGAACAATTTCTCGCATTTTGACTATCCAATTCGCCTTCTTTTCTTTGTTCTCAACGAAAGTTTGTTTAATAATGTTACTATATTTATGGCAATCAGCCAAAACACATGGTATTCTTCAACTTCCAAATTGCATGAAAGGAAGATTTTCTGTAGTCTTGATCAAAATGCACCAAAATACATTTTATTTCGATTTCAAAATAATTAATTTCTGAATCCAAAATTTAAATTGGAATAGTGTATGTAATTTCGTTTTTGAGAAGCTGCAATTTAGTATTTTCATACATGATAAGTCCATAAAATACAATAATACGTTAACGGTACTTTTGCATTCATGAGGTTCTGGAAGAGCGAGTCTACGCATTTGAAATAATTCGTCTGTTGTGCTAATCATCTTCTAAACTAAACTGACTGACATAACATTCAAGACGAGTTGTAGAGATTTTTTTTCTTCTCCAGTCTGAATCATCCTTCATGTGTTAGAATAATTAAAATACGGCCATTAGAGGAAATGTTGAACGTTATTCCAATTTATAATGACATTAGGTTAATTGACATCAGTAATGTCAAAATACACAGTAATGTCATATAAATTCGGAATTGTCTGGACAAATATTACACCTAGCATTATTTTTCTGAAATGTACTAAATAATCTGGAGTAGACTTACCTTTTATAATTTGATTTTAGCACTAATAAGTTAATTAAAGTGGTTTTTTTGAGGGGCTTTTTGCTGATGGGATGAGATTTTTGTTCTCTACGAAATACTTATCGTACGATGAGATCATTAAGTTTAACATTGTTGAATTGAGAGAATGCTTGTGCGATTTTGACTGACAAATTCTCCTTGCACTAAAATTGTGTTTTCATTTTTCATTTTTAAGGATCGACGCGTCTCAAACTCAGTCTGTAAATGATACTTGTCAAAAGTGTAGGCTACCACGTCCAAATTCTGAAAAAAGTTGAAAAACAGTCTAAATTAAATTAGACCCAAATTTTGTTTTGTTCAGCTTTAAATATTCCGGTTTTTTTATCCACTACATAAGGGTCTAACCACGTCCTTCTTACATGACCTAACCTTAATGACCTCTGATTTAACAAAGCAGAAATTAGTTTGGCCCGGTCTTAAATCCCACCCCCGCTTTGAAATTTCGTATAATGTTACCTACGGATACCTGGTGCTGGAACTCGACACTTAACAAGAAACTCGTTTAAAACGATTATTACGCCTGAGATTTCTTTGAATTTCATAGAATTAAATTCAAAATCCTCTCTTTCCAATTAAATGCTATGTTTCAACTACTCAATCCATTAAGACCGATAAATTCCAATTGACGACCATCAAACGCGAATAGCGACCGAATCTTTTGTTTCTCTATTACCCAGTTCTCTCCCTTGAGACACAACTTTTAACCTGAGAATGGATTGAAAACATCAGTCATGATTTAACAAGTCGATAGCTAGTCCCAGGTGATTATATTGATGTAAATATTGTCAGGTTAACTGTAGAAACAGACAAGAAATCTCCACCGAGAATACCATTAATGATAGAAATATCCATTTAATTCCAATATCTCATTTCCAATTTTCAATACAATCTAGCATCTCATAGAAACGTAGATTTATTGTTAATTTGATCGTCTGAATATATCACCATTGACTAATATCTTTATATGTTATCGCCATCCCTGCATGATGAATTGTTTTACATGTTAAACGACTTTGAACAATTACCAATTACGATTAATTTTTGAAAAAAATAAGGTGAGAATGCCGAAACAGTTAACGAGGTGGTTCTAAAATATAGGACTAATGTGCATATTGTTCTATATAATCTGTATAGTGAGTAATATTGTTCTATATAATCTGTACAGTGAGTAATATTGTTCTATATAATCTGTATAGTGAGTAATATAGTTCTATATAATCTGTATAGTGAGTAATATTGTTCTATATAATCTGTACAGTGAGTAATATTGTTCTATATAATCTGTATAGTGAGTAATATAGTTCTATATAATCTGTATAGTGAGTAATATAGTTCTATATAATCTGTACAGTGAGTAATATTGTTCTATATAATCTGTATAGTGAGTAATATAGTTCTATATAATCTGTACAGTGAGTAATATTGTTCTATATAATCTGTACAGTGAGTAATATTGTTCTATATAATCTGTATAGTGAGTAATATTGTTCTATATAATCTGTTGAGAGTTATATAGTTCTTTATTATATGTACAGTGAGTTACATAGTTCTGTATAATATGTACAGTAAGTAATATAGTTCTGTATAATCTGTACAGTTAGTAATATTGTTCTATATAATGTGTACAGTGAGTTACATAGTTCTATATAATATGTACAGTGAGTTACATAGTTCTGTATAATATGTACAGTGAGTTACATAGTTCTGTATAATCTGTACAGTGAGTAATATAGTTCTATATACTGTGTACAATGAGTAATATTGTTCTATATAATCTGTATAGTGAGTAATATTGTTGTATATAATCTGTACGGTGGGTATAATGTAGTTCTATACAATTTGTACTGTAAGTACTATAGTTCTGTATAATCTGTACAGTGAGTGACATAGTTCTATATAATCTGTACAGTAAGTAATATTGTTCTGTATAATCTGTACAGTGAGTAATATTGTTCTGTATAATATGTACAGTGAGTAATATAGTTCTATATAATCTGTTGAGAGTTATATAGTTCTATATAATATGTACAGTGAGTAATATTGTTCTATATAATCTGTACAGTAAGTAATATAGTTCTATATAATCTGTTGAGAGTTATATAGTTCTATATAATATGTACAGTGAGTAATATTGTTCTATATAATCTGTACAGTAAGTAATATTGTTCTGTATAATCTGTACAGTGAGTAATATTGTTCTGTATAATATGTACAGTGAGTAATATTGTTCTATATAATCTGTTGAGAGTTATATATAGTTATATAGAATATGTACTATGAGTTACATAGTTCTAAATAATATGTATAGTGAGTTACATAGTTCTATATAATGTGTACAGTGAGTTACATAGTTCTATATAATATGTACAGTGAGTTACATAGTTCTATATAATATGTACAGTGAGTTACATAGTTCTATATAATCTGTACAGTAAGTTACATAGTTCTATATAATATGTACAGTGAGTTACATAGTTCTATATAATCTGTACTATGAGTTACATAGTTCTATACAATTTGTACTGTAAGTAATATTGTTCTATATAATGTGTACAGTGAGTTACATAGTTCTGTATAATATGTACAGTGAGTAATATAGTTCTATATAATCTGTACTATGAGTTACATAGTTCTATATAATCTGTTGAGAGTTATATAGTTCTATATAATATGTACAGTGAGTAATATTGTTCTATATAATCTGTACAGTAAGTAATATTGTTCTATACAATTGTACAGTAAGTAATATTATTCTATATAATCTGCACAGTGATTGATATTGTTCTATATAATCTGTTGAGAGTTATATAGTTCTATAATATGTACAGTGAGTTACATAGTTCTATCTAATCTGTACAGTAAGTAATATTGTTCTATACAATTGTACAGTAAGTAATATTATTCTATATAATCTGTACAGTGAGTGATATTGTTCTATATAATCTGTTGAGAGTTATATAGTTCTTTATTATATGTACAGTGAGTTACATAGTTCTGTATAATTTGCACAGTAAGTAATATTGTTCTATATAATCTGTACTATGAGTTACATAGTTCTATATAATTTGTACAGTAAGTTATATAGTTCTGTATAATATGTACAGTGAGTAATATAGTTCTATATATTATGTACAGTGAGTAATATAGTTCTTTATAAACTGTACAGTGAATATTATATTGTTCTATGTACTGAGTAATATGGCTCTATATTATCTGTACATTGATAAATATAGTTTAATATAATCTGTGAAGTACATAATACTGATGTATATAATCTGCACGATTAGTAATATAGTTATATATAATTTGTAGTTGTACAGAAAGTTATTATAGTTATACAGTATATAATATGTACATTGAGTAATATTGTTCTATGTAGATATAATTTTCTCACTCATGGACATATAGGATCGGGCCTACTTGAACCTGTCCTGCCATCAAGTGCAGTTGCTTACATCCAAGCCTGATATTAAATATGTTGCTGGAACAAGTTTTCTAGCACAGATTGTCAAAGTCATTTATAAATTTCTTACCAGTCATTTATCATAGAGCCGACTTGTATAAATTTGTCTAGAAGCGAAACAGAATAAAAAGATATATTTATTAGATTTCTTCACAATATATATATATGTCTCTAATTTTCTTCTCCTTTTTCTCAAATTTCATTCATTCGATGATATAATTTAATTATAGATAATTCCATTCAGTCTTCAGTCTATCAATGACAATATTCTTCTATCTTCAAATCAATCGAACAGTTCTTTTCTTTATACCAGCTAATCCTGTTACTCTCAAGCCCAGTGTTCTGTCTTTGATCTCTCCGTGGTCAATAAGATATCCGCAGTCCATGTCGAGTCCGCTTTAATGTTGTTATTTTATATAATTACGGATTGACGTTTAGCTTGTCGGCTTCTAGAAGAAGTTGACGTTTATCAAAGTTTTGTATTAATGAAACTGCTGGAGGGATGTTGGTCTTATTGAATTCAGACTATTAAAGACGTGAACAGAAATTCTGAGAGATATATCATCACGTTTATCATGGCGGTTTATTGACTCAAGGATAAATTAAATAGTGCCGACTATATTTAGAATCGACAGATACAAATAACAGTATGGTTCCGGCGAGGCAATATGTAGGCCAATTATTGAAAAAAGTAAACAAGAAAAATATAGACTAGTCTTACATCTACATTCTTGCACAAATAGATGTAAGTAATCGTTCTAGACTGAAAGTTCCAACCTTAGACTCTCTTATGATACATCGATTTTCTATCTGGGGTATTATAACTAACTCGTGGAGTTACTAGTGGACACCACTAGAGGCAATGAAAACACTTGCTTTCAAAGTTGCTTTCAAATATGAGAACTTCGGTTAAATATTGTACCCCCTTTACTTTCCTTACAGAGAGCAAAAGCATAAACATAAAGTGGATACATAGAATGTGGCAAACCACAATGGTTTAATATAGACTGTGCTGAGACAAAATGTTACAAAAAAAAAAAGAATTTAAATCTGAGATCGATCAGATGAGAATAAATTCCCCCCTCCCCTAAAAAAAAACCAAACAGACAGATATCGCCTCTTTGTAATAAGGAATAGGACAGAACATAAATGCTTGAGCCGAAACAAAACCTGCTTGCAAGCATTTTGTTGAACATTTGAAAAATACGGACAGCAATATTGCTTCTATAGACGACATGCCTCAGCTTCCGATAGCTCAATATCACGTTTACATGGTCATCAACCATTGATTAGTAAGTAGAAACTGGGAAGATGAAGATATAACTACTTATTGAATATCTAATTATAAAGTGTAAGAGAGAGTTCCAGTGGTCTATAATGAGCTAAGTTGTAATAACTTGACAAATTGACCTTCTCAACTGTTATTATTGTGAACACGAACTGGGAATATCAACTGTAATCATAATACCAGTATGGAGTTGGTCTGAAACTGTAATTAATCTAACAGTACCGTTATAATATACACTATGTAATCAATATTTGATTATCATATGTAATGAAGAACGATTGAAATATAAATAACCGTATTCTAGACACGTCATTTCCTTTCTTCTGTTGATTCATAAAACATGTAAGGTTTTCGTGTCAAGGATACATCTGGAATTAAGAACTTGGTCGTTTCGTTGACTCGTTGATAATTTGACCAACATAAAGTATCACCAAGCAATCTTGTGCTTTGTGTTGTTGGACATTTGTGTTTGTCTTGTTTGATTTTTGTTTGTGTTAATTTGATTTTTAAATGGCATAGCAGTATGATGAACTATTTAAGATACTTATGTTCGAAATACATTCAATATCAGCAAAAACAAAATTAAACAAGGAGAGAAAGCCAAACCTATAATGCAAACATTTCACAGGATTTTGAGTTTACCGTTAACTGTACTTAAAGGGTTTGTAAAGAGGTTTTCTAAACTTTGTATGTGTATCGGGGACACTGATAGCATCAATTTGCGCCATTCAAATCTCCATTCCTGTGCAAACTAATGCGTTTTATGACGTCACCTCCACTGATCTACCAGACAAGCTACCATTGATATCTATATATTATGCAGATCACTGTCAGTGACGGAATTGAAATTGGAATGGCGCAAATTGATGCTATCAGTGTCCCCGATACACATACAAAGTTTAGAAAATCTCTTTACAATCCCTTTAATTGTTTTTATACAAACATAAACCAATTCAAAAGAAATAGCACACTTCCAGAATGTGAATATTATGAAGGAAGATGTTTCGCGCTCTCAGAAGCCCAGTGGTTCAGGCGAGGCTTTTCAGTGTAAACTAAATTTTAAAACATTTTTTTTTCGGCCTGTCTGTGGTATTTTATCAATGAAATCTGTCCATATTTGATCACAAGGTCCTAGACATTTCCCTTAAGTACAAAGACCTATTGATAATTACGTTTGTAAATAAGAAATCAATTTGGTTGAAAACAGAAGAGACGGTAACACGCTATTGAAGAATAAAGACATCCAGTTGTAATTAAAAAAGATAATAGAGTTTGTAATTAAGACTGCTGTAAAGTGTATTGTATATAGAACACTGAATCGAGTAATTATTATTTTTCTTTTATAATCCAATATACTAATATTACACTGCCTAAATCTATTGATTTCAATATTATCAAAGTTTTCTTCTTAGTCAAAGGCATAAAGAATAACCAAAGAAGCGTAATAGTTTACGTGCTTTTAAGAGTGGTCTGCAATGTCCACGTAAAGCTATCTATATATTCAAATTGATGTGGAAATGTGCACTGAAGTGTCCTAGAAGTTTCCCTTCTCAGCGGTAGAGCAAATGCCCATTTTCCACACCCATTTAAATATGCCCATGCAGATATATACGTTCACACGGCAGTCCTCTCCTAAAAGGCTATTTATAACAAACACTAAATATAAAAACTTTATTTGGCACTAGGTTCAATTAATCAGACCGAAACCCATAACCAATTAAATCGTTAAAAGGCTCAATACATATTCTATTGGAAATGGACTGACATCATAGATTTTTTTTCATCGCGTATTATTTAATTTTAAATGCATAGAACCCAAATAGCAATTAAATCAATCGCAGAGAAAATTGATCATGGAGGCATAATAGCCATCCCGGGTGGGCCCACAGATCACGAGTATGGCCTCCGCTTTATGCTTTATTCACGGGAATGATGTGTTTGTAATTAAAAAATATCAAGACATAGCATTCGAAATAAAATCAAGAAAATTTCAAGAGGTTAAAACCTGGGTTTTCAACTTGGGGGACATGTCCCAGACTGGGGACATTTGGACATTTTCCAGGGGACACAAACTGATCTCTAGGTCTGAAAAAAATATGTTATACATGTATTGTGTATTATCGTGAAACACTTATGCCCGAAACGACCACAATATAAGTTTGTATTAAAAACTAAAAATGCTGTGACTTCTTCAGACAATTCAGGGGACATGGTCATTTCCTTTTGAATTTTCGAGGACTTTTGATAAAACCAGTTGAAAACCCAGTGGTTAAAAAGACTGGTCATCAATAGAAATAAAAGTCAAGTTGTAATCAAGTAGGTGTTGATATTCTATAGTTTTCAATCAATATTCTACTAATCAATATAGTAATACTATTATTAATATTTCTCTATTTGTTCTAACAGATATTTACATGCCTTAAGGCTGTAGATTAACACTGATTTATGGTGTGTCAATCTTATTGTCTACTTTCACTTTCTACACGGGTGGTGAACATCGTATTGCAAGAGTCATTTTTTCCCAGATATTTTCATGGTTATAGGGATATGGAATTTTGAATTTCGCGCAAAGGTAGCTCCAAACTCAACAACCAAAGGTCACTCGATGGTACCAGAACCCGAATATGGCTACACAACGTTGTTTCGAGTACGATACGTTTGCACTATATTACGAAATCGTCCGCTGACCACTTTCGTATGAAACTTTCGCCCGACCGATAGAAAATGTAACGTCCTTGCAGAGGCTGGAAGGCAAGCTGCACCAAGTCGGTTTACCCCAGAACTCTGATAAGAAACCTAATGTTGTTGGCAATTAACATGCCTATGTAGTTTTGAATCTGCTAGATATTGATATTATCTTACACGTCTTAATGTTGTTTCATCTTAAACTGGCTAGACATACCCCATTTTCTTTTCTTTCACACCACGAATCCAAACTTTGTTGTACGTAAAGGCATTTGCTTTAATCAACAATAAACTCAATGGTTTGTGAATACTGTCTGGTGTCTTTGAAGCTGTTCAGATCTATATTTTTCTGGCTCATTCTCGTCGTTATCACGAATATCAAATTCACATTAAAAGTTTATAGATACTTTGAAGTTTTGTAGCCTCCAGAAACGTATACAATTTAAAGTTTAAGACTGTCCTTCGTGGAACAGCCATGTTGTTTGCCTTTAACTGAATCAGTGGCGTTTCTAGGAATCTTTAGGTGGAGGGGCCGAGTTGGGGCAAAATACCAAATAATTGTCATGGCCTTATATCACATTATACGTAGAAACGCCACTGAACTAATTACTAAATTGGTATTTCGGATTATGTGTCCTTCTGCATAAATTTCAGACGAAAAGGAAATAGAATGATGATGAATCGTAAATCTTTTATCTTCATTTATAATCTACAGATGCATTGCTTTCAAATCATTAATGATTTATTCACCTTCAGCTCAAGATCAACAATATACGCAACCAAGCAGATTCTTTGGTAATAAATCAACCAAATATTAGATAGTGTTTACTATACTATTTTTGGACTTTCTTTCTTTGGATGGATGTTGATGGATTAGCATAAACTTATGATAAACAACAACCTAAACTTGTCAAAAAAGTACACGTAAACTAAATAAGAAGTCCAAAAAGTTCAGATCGTGGATGTTAAAGGGGAATGTTCAGCATCGATCCTTGAATATATGTAAATAGCCTCCAGAAGTACTAGAACTGCAAAAAATCGCAAAATCCCTTCAATTGTATTCCTATCTAAACATTTACCTTTCATTTTCTGTATTTGTGTTAAATATATAAGGCATAGTCGTACTGACGAGTCGTATTTTTGACTTTCAAACGCTCATAACTTTGGCTACACAGGGATTTAAAGGCTTATATTTCGAGGGAAAGTTGTGAACATTATTATGGAATAGAATAAAAAATTCCAAATTCTGAGACAAAAAATTATTGGTCGAACATATCCCTTTAAGGGAAGTAAGCCGTAAAACACATACAAAATGAAAACGACATCATTATATCATTCTGAACAGCTAAAGAAACGTTGCAAAACCAAAGAGTGAATATTTTTTGTTTGTTCAAAACAACAGACATTATCAGTTGAATGTCATAAACTAACCTAGTCTGAAAATAATATTTATGAAGACAAATAGCGATTTTGATCGGGCACGACTTTTCCCAAAATTTTTAAAATGTGACGTTTCTTCATCTGTTCTGTATACATGTTATAACAAAATGTTGGAAATTCTATCCTGTATCCTGACGTCCGACGTTAATATTCCAAGGTCAACATGACCCGAATAAATAGCGGATTAAGCGGGAAAAAATAGAATAAGAAAAGATGTAGAATCTGGACAATTAGGATAGAATCTCAATAAATTGAATTATCCCGTTATGTACTTTATATCCATACAATTAGGAGTCTAGTCCATGTCAGTGTCAATTAGGCACAAAACCTACAGGCTGTTATCTAGTATTACAATCATTGTATCAAGACAAATTGAAGTCTCGGATAAAAAATATACGTGGATTATAATGATAATGGATGGTTTAATAGTTTAATAGCTTTCATAAAATAATGATCAACATTTGTCAATTAAGGTTGCTAAAGGCCAAAGTTAAATCAAAACTGTGCAAGACACATTTAATACTACATTACAATAGAAGTTTAAAAAACGGTAAATCAGATATTCAGCTTCGTTCTATAAATTTCTTTTTTGTTTTCTGGTAGCAGTGTTGAGAAGTTATAAGAGCCCAACTGAAACATTTCAAACCCTGGGTTCCCAACCAGGGGTACTAGTAAGCGAACATAACAAGGGGTACCAAAGGGTAGCCTCTTAGTCAATTTTAAAGTTTAACTTTCTTACTTTCTGTTTCAGATTAGATCAACAAAGACGTGTAATGATAGAAATTTGGCTCTAAAAGTGGCAAGAGTTGATTCATTTTCCATTTCCGACCGTTTTGTCCCAGCCGATATACTTGACATATTTTCCATGTAAGCAACTCGGACCTAATTCTCTTTCAAAGGTGCTCGGTATCGAGATTCAAACTGAAGAATAGTGGTTCACAACCAGGGTACCATTGGAGTATTTTTCAGGAGGCCATGGGGCATGAGGATATGTATACATTTTTCTGGTACAAATTTAATATAACTATTTGTGCAATACAAAACAACAACCTTTGCGCAATATTTCGCCCAGTTAAATTGAACAAGTTGCTCTAGGAGTTTCGTGAATTTGGGTTTTTAAAAGATTTGGGAACCACTGATCAAGAAGATCTTTTTAGATGTAAAATCTGGTTAGATAGCAACAGTCATAGTGTTCGAATAACCGAACAGCCGAGTTGTATGATTTTATCACTAAATATTTCCAACTATTGTGATGTTTTATGCGAGCGACATCTCCCTATGACAAGTCTGATTATATTAATCTGGTATGATTGGACGATGAATGTTCTTATAATTATTTTACTTCTTTTACAAAACAAACTTCTTCTTTGATGGGATAAGACTTAGTCTAGAAATAAACTTAGGATAAAAAATGTCTGACACTTAATAAATATCACTCCAATATTTATTGTCGCAAAGTTCAAACATAATTCACTTTGTCCATGGCATTTACATTGTCACATAATACTTTATTCAAAAAACGTACAGAAAATCCAACGGAATTAACAAGAAGACAAGTGAAAGACGGGTTGAAATGGTAACCTTTAAACCATTGTTAATGATTCAACATTATTCAAAATCTATTATCAGCAGTAAGGTTTATCAAGTTCCTATTATACTCAATGGGACCGTGGACCGAACCACACAGTTGTAATTTTGTACGGAAACGTATATTAATTTGTCTCTGAAAACGTACTTACTAAAATATGAACCGACCAGGAAACGACCAAAGAAAACGTGAACCGATCAGGAACCGACCAGGAAACGACCAAAGAAAACGTAAACCGATCAGGAACCGACCAGAAAAACGACAAGGAAACGACCCTTAACTATTTCGCAATAAGTACACTTTTGGACAATGGTCTACGGTTTACCCATCTAAACTTTCCCAAAGCCATGAAAGAAATATATATTAACAGCAGCTTGTTACAATGAAACATAAAAATCGAATTTTATATTACATATTTTATGAATTTTACCCCATATAGATATGATCGATTTTCAATTTCCACGGTAGACCCGAGCACAATATCATTCAATCGTTATCGCTCCTAAAGAAACCTGTTTTCAGATAAGAATTTAATTGCTTCCTTTAAGCTAGATTCTTTATAATCACAGACATGCTACGGTTACTAGAAAACGATGCCATGTTGGATTAAATCAACTAGACTCTTCCTCGGGTCTGTAAATGAAATGCCAACCGATTTCTTGAAAGTCAAACAAAGACGAAGCTTGAAAACAACATGTTGTCTACCAGTAAATGCATAAAATGTGCTCAATGACCTACTTGACTGAGCACAAACTATAGTGATTGCTAGCTTTTGGAATAAAGATCCTTCGACAGTTGGAAATTTGCAATAAGGGTAGGCTAATGCCGCTGTCCTGGCAAAATACTCATTAATGCACACAGTGTGGCGTTTGTCTGTCCTCACAAACCCAAACAGGTGAAGAAGAGTAGGGAGTCAAACTTAAATTTACGAATCTGTTACATGCAGGTAAATACCGGAAAATCCAAATTATCTCGAATGAGTTCGGATTCTCCAGTTATTCAATTGAATATTGAGTTACGAAATCGAACTTCGAGCTTCTATGTCGGATATTCAAATTGCTAAATCAGATTGTTTTGAAAAATTACGACCCCGTGGCACTTTAGTAATGATATGTTAACAATGGTGTAGAATGTTAGAATTTTTGGAAACAGTATGGGCTAATAAATTTTTTTTATGCTGATTATTTTGAAAATAAAATCGTATTGCCCTAAAGTTAAAGTATTTCCTCAATGCTAGGTTTATCGATACTTTTTCTTTATAAAAAGATGATCTATGAGAAATCAATGTAATCCTTTAATATAATATCTAAATTCAACAAGTCTTTTATCGACTGTAAGTTTCTTGCGACTTGCTCGCCTTCAGTCCTCTGTGAAATTGACTTACTAATTTCTCTGTTAAAAAATCTAATATTATTGAACTGTGTAATTATAGTCCTTACAAACAACCAACTATAATTTCAACATTACGAGTACTTATCTCCATAAATGTGAACTGTGTCATATATGTTTGAGTACTAAAGTAACCTTAGACCAAGCAGCGACATATTTAATGAGTGAGATTTCTCTGATTTTTGCATTTCAATGGAAACATTATGACGATTTGAATTAAGTATTTGCGCGAAAGTAACCATTTCAGTCACGTTACCCATAAAATATGGTGGCAATAAGATCAAACTTGTTAGTATATAGTCTCTTGATGGTCTGGGCCCTTTGGTAGAACCTTGGTATATTATTTTGTAGATACACTTTTTAGACTTGGCACTGCAGAAAGACACTAGAGAGCCCATTAAATTGAAATTTCCGACTTGCATAATATATCCGTAGGCAAGAGTAGTCATTTATGATATTCAAGATTATAATCATCTAATGCCTCGGTTCCCAACAAGGGGGTACCCTTGGGGGTACCAGTGAACACCACAGGGGGTACCTGAGAAGCCTTTCAGACAATTTTAAAAAGTATGGAATAGTTTAAATATCAAATTCCACCAACAGACAACGATCCTTTTACTTTCATGTTGGCTCTTATTGTTACTTAGGGTGGGCGAAGGATTACCAGGAGATTGCTTGAACAAAAAAGAGGTACGAAGAGTCCAAAAGGTTTAGAACCAAAGATGTAATGATCTCTGTGCCTGCTGCTTCTGCCACGTCTCAAGGTGGGCCCAATAGGGGTGATACATGGACATTGCTCACCGAGTTCCAAAAGTGATTGAGCTACTGTTCTCAGGTTCAGTTCTTGTATCACTCGTGGAGTGATTCACATATTCCAGTAAGCTGGCTACGAAGACTTCACATTACATTATCCATGGGTTCCCCATTTCAACTTTTCTTGGTCATTGAATTACATTTTCCTTTTTTAAACAATCATAAAATCTGAAATTTATTACTTCTGAAATTGCTTCAGTCAATTTAATGCCTGTGACTAATCGGACAGCTAATAATTGAGTAATTTTGCCTTTTATCTGCAATTGTTTCGGAAATCCGATTTTTTAATGCCCAAATTATATGAGTCTAATATTCCTAATAAGTTGTGACGCCTATTACTTTTGTGCAAACCAGAGTGTGCCACTTTAAATTGTTAATGTCTCTTTAAATTTATATGCAGACCTAAGCATTTTGATTGCGAGACAGAGTCCGTGCAATATTAATCACGTGACTAGACTTTTCCCTCGCTGGACCATTCTGGAAAAATCTGCCATCAAGTAAAGTCATATTACAAAGATTAACTTTGTGTTCTCTCTATCTGCAGGTTGCCTCAAGCCACTTCCTGTAGAGATAATACCCGTGACAATTTGGGGGCTTGTCCGGGACTAGAGAAAACTTTACCGCAGAAGATTAGATAGTTGATAAGTTAATCATGGAGAAGATGCCAAGTTATATGAAGATGAGAGGTCATCTGTTTCTATCTACAGAAGAACAGTTGAGAACTATCATGGAGCTAAACAAGTTAAAGGCCCCACCAGAATCGGCCAGTTTAGATGAAATGATAGAAATGGTAGATGAGTGGTTAAGTTTACAACAAGGAACTGATGATGAGGAAGCCTCTTTGAACTCCTTAAAGCAGGTATTACTTAAATCAGTGACCACACCAGCTGTGATTGAGCCCGTTGAAAAGACTCTAATAAATCAAACAGACAAAACTTCATTAAATGAGACATTCACTGAGCATACTGAAACTATGAATAGTTCTATTAAACCAGAATTTATTAAATCAAATGACAATAATCAAAATGTATTCTCTCCTTATAGAAAAGAATTTAAGATAAATGGGGTAGTTGATCAGAAATCAGGAATTTCATTCACTAATTTAATTAGACAACTTGATCTAGGAATTAAAAAGGGCTATAAAGAAATAGAAATTATAGATGGCGTAATTAGATCCATTCCTGTTAATAAGGGTTTACGTAATTATCTGGAAGGTTTGTCTGATCTGTCATTGCCTACTCTTCGGAAAATATTGAGGTCTCATTATAAGGAACGTACAGCCACAGAATTATATAATGAATTAGGTAGTTTGGTACAGGGTAATAAGGAGGAAGCTTCTGATTTTTTATTAAGAGCTATGGATATAAGGAATAAGATCAATATTTGTTCGCTTGAAGCTGACGAATTTAAGTATGAGCCTAGGCTTGTTAATCAGTTATTTGTAAGGACAGTTGAAACAGGGTTAGTGGATCAGTCTATACGGCAAGAGTTTAGACCCTATCTTTTGACTGAACACATTCAAGATGAAGTTTTGTTACAGAAACTTAGTGAGATCGTTACCAGGGATTTGGAAAGGAAAGGGAAAGTTAGTAAGAAGAAAATTGATATGGTTGCAGCTGCTGCTGTGGAAGTAAAAGAAGAGCAAGATACCAGTACCAAGGAGTCTAGTAAGAAAGATAAGAAGGCTAAAGAGAATGTGACATTGGTTGGCGAAATAAAGGCTTTGCAAGAGCAGTTTTCTGAACTTAGAGCACTTTTGAATAGCAAAGATCATTCCCAGCAACCACTGAGACAGCCACCACTTCATCCAACATTACCACATTCAAGTTATAGAAGTTGTCGGCAGTGTTATCAAAACAATAACCCTGATTGTAGGCATTGTTGGCGCTGTGGATCTCCATCACATTTCCGATACAATTGTCGAGTTAACCTGTCGGGAAACGCCCAAGGTTCACATCAACGGGACAGACAGTGAACCAGAAAACGAACAGTCCCAACACTACTAAGAAAGATCACCCAAAAGATCAACTTCCTTGGACAGTTTCAAAAATATCCAGAGGAAAACTGTGTAACATAGTAGGCGAACAGTGTTTGATTCGTTGTAAGCTAAATTCAGTTGATTCTTTAGCCTTGTGGGACACTGGTTCCCAGGTTTCACTTGTTAATAGGGAATGGTTGAGGGAACATTTTCCTGAGGTTGAAATACTACCTATAGATGATTTGTTGAATGGACAAAATTTATATTCAGCTAGTGGTACAGTTATTCCTTTTGATGGTTATGTGATATTGAATTTTGAATTATTAGATTGTGATGAAGTTGTTCCTGTGCCATTTTTAGTTAGTTCATGTAGTAGTATAGATAGGCCTCTTATTGGTTTCAATGTTATTAAGTATTATTCAGATCAGGGTAATTTTATTAGAAGTATTCAGTCTAGTTTTCCAGATCTTGATCCATTTAAAGTCCATAATGTAGTTAAGTTGATTAAAGAAGATGGGGATGTGAAGAGTCTTGGTGTTGTTAAAGCATGTAATAGTAATTTTGTTAAGAGAAACTCTTTTAAACTTATTAATGCAGTTGTCCAAGGAAATAGGAAGTTGTTAGATACTCAGGCATTGTTTGTTCCTCAGTCATCAGATGAGTTAGGGCTCAATATTCAAGAAACAATGGTTAGAGTTAAGACTGGAAGAAAGAGTACAGTTAAGATATTTGTTTCTAATAGGACTAATAGGGATATTGTCATAAAACGTGGTACTTTTTTAGGAGATCTAGAGTCAGTATCATCAGTTGTGTCTGTAGGGTTATGTAAAATGGATGGAACATTGCAGGATGGAGGCTCTAATGGAGAAATACCAGTCACAGCAATGAGAAGTTATGACCAAGAGGAGAAGTGGGATCCACCAATTGATCTTTCACACTCTGATTTAACTAGAGACCAAGAAGAAAGAGTCAGACAGTTACTAAGAGACCAGTGTGAAGCTTTCTCCAAGAATGATCAAGATATTGGTTGTATTCCCGATTTGGAATTAGATATTAGGTTGACCGATCAAACACCTGTGCAGCACTCATACCTATCCATACCTAAACCTCTTTATCAAGAAGTGAAGGATTATATACATGATTTGATAGTCAAGAAATGGATACGCAAGTCCCACTCGCCTTACTCCAGTCCAATTGTATGTGTTCGGAAGAAGGACCAAAGTTTGAGGCTGTGCGTTGACTACAGAAAGATCAATCTGAAAACTATTCAAAACCAGCATCCAATACCCAGAGTAGACGACGCTCTTAACAGTCTTGGTGGCAGCAAATATTTTAGTCTGTGTGACCAAGGTCAAGCGTACCATCAAGGTTTTGTAGCAGAAGAATGTAGGAAGTAGACTTCGTTTGTGACACCATGGGGACAGTTTGAATGGTTAAGAATTCCTTTTGGTCTTTCCGGAGCTCCTGGTTGCTTCCAGAACTTCATGAATAATATTTTAGAAGGTTACAGAGATGATTTTTGTCTACCATACCTTGATGATGTTTTGATTTATAGTAAGTCATTTGATGATCATGTAAAACATTTGAAATTGATTCTTCAGAAATTTAGAGATAAAGGAGTCAAGTTAAAGCCAGCCAAATGTGAGATGTTTAGAAAAGAAGTACGTTATTTGGGACACCTGGTAACATCTGAAGGATATACCATGGATCCCAAGGATAAAGAAGCTGTTCTAAATCTTAAAACCAAGACACCAACTACTGTGGGTGAAGTTCGAAAACTTTTAGGCTTTTTGGGTTATTACAGACGGTATATTCCTGATTTCTCAAGAAAGGCCAAGATATTATATGAATTATTACAGACTCCTACAACTACAGCCACAGTTAAGAGTAAAGTCAAACAAAAGAGTAAAAGTAAAGTTCAAGCTTCATCTAATCAAGAAATCAAGTGGACAAAAGAACACCAGGATGTTTTGAATATTTTAATTACCAGTCTAACAGAACCACCGATAATGGTTTACCCAGATTTCCAACGTCCCTTTATACTCCATGTAGATGCGTCTCACGATGGTTTAGGTGCAATACTATACCAGAAACAAGATGATGGTAAACTTTCAGTTGTGGCTTATGCCTCCAGAACACTTAGTCCTGCTGAGAAAAACTACCATATGCATTCTGGTAAACTGGAATTTTTAGTTTTAAAGTGGGCCGTCACTGAAAGATTTCGAGACTACCTCTACTATTCACCAAAATTTGAAGTATTTACGGATAACAATCCCTTGTCCTACATATTCACATCTGCTAAACTGGACGCCACAAGATTGAGATGGGTAGCAGAGCTTTCGGATTTTAATTTTACCATTCATTATAAGCCAGGCCGGTTGAATCAAGACGCAGATGGATTAAGTAGAATGCCCATGGATTTTAGCCACTATATGACAGAATGTACTGAGGTTATATCTCCAGATGCTATTGGTGCCACCATTCAGTCTATAACATTAGCGGAACCAATTTCATACACTATACCAGATATGGAACTAGATGTTAACATTTGTTCAGTACAGATGAATTTTAAAACTATCGATATTGTCAAAGATCAGAAAGAGGATCCAGTAATCTCCGTCGTTAGAAGATATGTTGTCAAGAATCAATTACCAACTCTTAATGAACGACAAGAATTAAGTAGTAAGGTTAAGTTATTGTTGAGAGAATTCAAGAAGTTACAGTTAGATGATGATGGTATTTTAAAAAGAGTCATTAATGTACCAAATGTTGGAATTGTCAATCAGTTAGTCTTGCCAGATAAACATGTTGATACTGTTATTCATAAACTTCATAATGAAATGGGTCATCAAGGTCCTGATAGAGTTCTTGGATTGATTCGTAATAGATTTTATTTTCCTTTGATGGTTAAAACTGTTGAAGATTACATACAGAAACGATGTGAGTGCATTAAAGACAAGAAACCACATAATAATTATCGAGCTCCATTGAAACCAATTATTACCACACACCCATTTGAAATTGTATCCATAGATTTTCTACACCTGGAAAGATCCAAGGGTGGGTACGAGTATATTTTAGTGGTAATGGATCATTATACAAGATTTGCACAGGCATATGCAACAAAGAACAAGTCGGCAAAAACTGCAGCTGGAAAGATCTTCAATGATTTTGTATTGAAGTTTGGTTTTCCACATAAGATTCACCACGACCAAGGCAGAGAGTTCGAGAACCAGTTATTTTTCCAATTGCAGAAATTATGTGGAACAGCTCGCTCTCGTACAACTCCATTTCATCCAATGGGAAACGGAACTTCAGAGAGGTTCAACAGGACATTACTTGGGATGTTAAAAACTCTACCAAGAGAATATAAGTCTAATTGGAAAGATCACTTGGATAAACTAGTACACGCCTACAATTGTTGTAAGAGTGAATCTACAGGATACTCTCCTTTTTATTTGATATTCGGTAGACATCCACGTCTTTCAATTGATTTAATGTTTAACCAAGTTGAAGGTCAAGAACCAATAACATATAGACAGTTTGTACAAGACTGGAAGACTAAAATGCAAGAAGCATATGAGATTGCCTCCAGAAATATAGAAAATTCAGCAGAGAAAGGGAAGAAGTATTATGACAGATTGAAGAGTGCAGTTTTAGAAAAGGGAGATCGGGTTTTAGTTAGAAATATGTTAGAAAAGGGTGGTCCAGGCAAGTTACGTTCGTATTGGGAGTCGGATATTTATGTAGTTGTCCGTCGCATCAAAGATTCGCCAGTTTATGAGATTCAAAAAGAAAGTGGTCAAGGTAGATTAAGGGTCTTACATAGGAATTTGTTATTACAATGTAATAGTCTTCCAATACCAAAAGTTAATTTGAAGCCCAAAGCTCAAAATTTGAAATCTAAAGGGAAAAATGTAACTGATCATCATTCTATTGAACAAAACAATATTTCAGACAGTAGTTCTGATGATTGGGTTTTAGATACCTCTAAATTAGATCCAAAAGCAAAACCTTTCATGCCCTCAATAAGTATGACTGATTCTGATCACATTCCAAACCCCAATAGTATAAGTCACATGTCAAATGTAAATAGTGAACATTCAGAAAATTTAGTACAATTAAGTGAGAATTCAGACACTTTAACTAGACATGACAGTAATCAATTGGAAAGTAGTAGTGCCAATTTCTCTAATAGTGATAGTAACACTGAACATTCGAATAAAAGTGATGTTGGTGATAACACAGATCAATCTAGTGATAAAAATGAAACTAATAGTGAACATGAATTAAGTGATGTTGATAGTGAATCGTCAAATTCAACTAAAAGTGTTGAACCTTATTGTGGTGATTCAAGTGATACGGAAAGCGAGAATACTGTGCGAACTCGTAGGAAACATATAGCTCCAAAGCGCTTAACATATGATGTCTTGGGAAAACCTTCCATATCAAGGAAAATTTACTGGAAACCAGAGAAGATTCCATTGTTTTGTAGTGAACCAGTGTATTAGACTATAGAGAACATTTACTTGTATTATAATGTGATGTTGTTTTATAATTCTTGTTAATTATAATAAGTCACAACTAATATTATTATTGTAAGGTTAGAAAATCGTTTAGATTTTAGTGTATTGTATTGTAACATGTGCATAGATTATCATTGTTCATAGGATCAGTGCTGTTTAAGAGATGACTGCTTGAAATGTAGGTTAGGTGGCCAACTAATTTTATATTTCTATATGATCCAATAATTTTAATAATTTTTATGAATGTATGAGAATAATCTTGTTTCATGTATTAGTCTAAATGTTATCTTAACACAATAGGTATTATATAGTTAGTGTTATGGTTGATATCTAGTCATAATTTAAGATTAACATTGTAGAGTGGTAGATGTTGTGTGCTGAGAGAAATGTTTAAGATTTTGTTATATTTATAAATGTTAGGGACAACATTTAAATTATGCGGGGAGAGTGTGACGCCTATTACTTTTGTGCAAACCAGAGTGTGCCACTTTAAATTGTTAATGTCTCTTTAAATTTATATGCAGACCTAAGCATTTTGATTGCGAGACAGAGTCCGTGCAATATTAATCACGTGACTAGACTTTTCCCTCGCTGGACCATTCTGGAAAAATCTGCCATCAAGTAAAGTCATATTACAAAGATTAACTTTGTGTTCTCTCTATCTGCAGGTTGCCTCAAGCCACTTCCTGTAGAGATAATACCCGTGACAAAGTATTAATTTGAAAGAATTCATGTATAATAATAATTCCAGTTGCGTTCAATATAACTGTTTCAGCTACCATTATATAGGATTTTTTATTCCTGCAATTGTCTTGAACAGTCGATATTTTTCTCATGGCTAATCTGAGAAATCATTCTCTCTAATTTATTTACAAATAGAAACCAAGATATGTTTCAAATTATCGAGTGTATGTAAACAGAAGAATCTTGATATAAGAACTTGTCTATTGATATTATTCAAATATAAACCATGTAGATATCAAGTGGTAAACTCTTTTATCAAGGCCGCTTTGATTGAATTCCAAACATTGACTATTGATTGCCAGAAGTTGATAATAATTGAACAATTGAAACTTGAGATGATTTACTGGGTAGGTTTCACGTTGGAATTGATCAGCCGGAGTCTTTGGTAAAAGTACAATGTACTGCATCGCCCAGTTCAGGCTTTTGACTATGTCCAGCTGTAAAAACAAAATGAAAAATAAAATAAAAATAACCATCATAGTTTTGAGAGAACCTAAAGACTAACCTGTCTCACGACGGTCTAAACCCATGCAGCTCACGTTCCCTGTTGTTGAAAATGATATCTTCTCTCTTTTTCACAGCTTACGTTACTTTTATGGTCAAAAAGGCACCTCTTAATATACAACTAGTCGTCTTGAAAAGGATAAAATTGTCTAAATTTAGATTACCAACTGATATAGGTTCTAATACAGTTCAAGGAGAAGTTATAATACATATAGACAAAGTATTATTCCGAGACGGTATTGAAATCCACATGCTCAGAAAACTCACAACGTCGCCACAATGATACGGTTTAGGACAGTATATTTTAGAAACACCTTTGTTGCATTGCATGAGAACAGGAGGTTGAATTTGGTAGTGAAATATGTTATATCGGGTGGGTCTAAAAAAGTGGCAACACACTTTAATATGATATTATGAAAAATGTATGGGAGCTATAATTTTGTTATTACACACCCATCACAATATAGTAATTTGACATCTTCACTAGAAATTTCAGACCAAAAGACCAAATAGTGTTAATTTGCCAGCAATTTTAAAATTAGAGGTCAAAAAGTGCAATATCGAAGAATGTCAAATGTTATCTAAACTTTGTTTCACTTGAAAAGGTGATCAATGTGTCCACCATCTTGATTTCAGACAGCCCTCAATCGTTTTTTCCATGAAGAAATACACTTTCTGATCTCTGCCTGTGGGATTTCGTTCCATTTTTCACGAATTCGATCTTTTAGTTCATTTTCCGTGAACACCTTTGTTCGATCCGCATAGACTTTTTCTGAGAGAGAGTCCCACACAGTGAAGTCCATGGGATTGCAATCAGGGGACTGCAGGGGCCACTCATCTTTTTTAATGAACTTTGGGGTCGCGTCATTTAGGTAACTTTGTGTTGCATTGCATGGGAAGTTGCGCCATCCTGCTGAAACAAATAGTCATTTTTCGGATAGATAACATTTGACATTCTTCGATATTGCACTTTTTGACCTCTAATTTTAAAATTGCTGGCAAATTAACACTATTTGGTCTTTTGGTCTGAAATTTCTAGTGAAGATGTCAAATTACTATATTGTGATGGGTGTGTAATATCAAAATTATAGCTCCCATACATTTTTCATAATATCATATTAAAGTATGTTGCCACTTTTTTAGACCCACCCGATATATGGCTTAAATTGGTAAAGGAAATGCTTTGAAAATAATATCCCTTTATGAAATTGTGAAGTAGAAGAAAAAATTGTTTCTTGTGTCATTCAATTTTTTTTTCAATGGTAAAATTCATTGTACAAGTATGTAAAAGCATATCCTGCAATGAATTGTATTTTGTTTATCTATCGATCATACAGTTTCTAAATTCTACTCAGATTGTTACCGATTAGCAGGAAATTGCTTTTTTCTCATTATTTCATTGAAAAGACACTTCAGATTCTATCGGTTTAGGTTAGAAAAATCAATTCCATGTTTTTAATGCAACACAATGGTTTCTTAAAATTTCGACAAGAAATAAATAAAGCGGAAAGTAATTGTTGGTAATCAGGAAAAAACTTATTATGTAAGACAAAGTGTAATTATTTCAGACTTTTTATATTTTATCATATACGAGATAAATCGATTCATTCATTTGGTACTAATTGGAAACTTGTTAGTAAAAAAGTGTAGAATTAATTGTAGTTTACGGAATTAAAGGGAGATTCTGAATTGTTACCATTATAGAGAGATATCGGTCTTAAAGAATGCTTACTAATATTGAACCTATTGTGTACCAAAGTGAACCCAAAGTTAAGGTTACTATAAAATGGCACTTGCATATGCTGTATTTTTTACATCTTCCAAATTATAAAAAAATATATCGCAGAAGTGACGATTTTACATGGAAAACTGCATGCATAGAAATAAATAAACGTGTCTTGAATTAACACCCAACCATTCCATCTCTTTCCCTTTCCTTTCATTTGTGACCCTTTAAATCTGCTCGCCCTCCATTCAACAGCATAGGGCCAACACTAAAATAGATAAAAACAAAAGGTCCAAAAGATTTTTCATAAAATGTGTTATTAAACAAATGTTAACACTGTTTCTTTGAAAGGTTAGCACATCTATTATTATGAAGCTGTGAAAATATAATGAGTTTGTTGCTGGGAATTTAATGAATATCTACAGGAGGTTATTATTAAGGTTTCTAATAAATACAAATTATCAGGTAGGAATCTATTGATCGTATCTTACAATAATAATAATATATTGTTGAATGGATGGTTTGATTAATCTGTATATTATGACTTGGTGTATATTTGGTTTACATGTACATTGTTCATTGCATGAATATCTTACGTAGTTTTTATGCCAAATTAGTGTTGGTTGGTTGATGACAGTTGAACCGTCCCATTCAAGTATTACGATAACTAATGCAGGAATTTGGACAGCCATAAATGTGTCTATGAATTAGCACCCGACCACTCTGTCTCTCATTCTCTCCTTGGCTTTAACTTTACCATTGATTTTACCAGTGTGATATCAAACTTGCGTACCTCTAAAACATAGTCTTCGTGACCTAAATGTGATGAAGCATATTGAAATTCAGGACATAAATAAACTCACTTAACATACATTAAGAGATTTTCAGACAATTTTAATTCAATTACCGTGTTGAACGATAAGACCGAGCTAATAAATTATATTCTATATCAAACATGTTTCAGCTTGTCAGCGATTACAGATAAAACTGAAATAAATTATTCAGAATAAGAATAGAATGCATAATATTTTATTCTGTTATATTCTCCACACTATAGATTGTTTCTGTGAAATATTTCTCCGTGATAAAGATCTCTCATCAACTCAAAGAGTTGCAGGAAAGAAGGGCGTAAAAATTATTTTCGTTTCATTTCCATGATATAGTTTATCATTCCCACCAAATCTCCCCCTAGATATATCTCCAAACAACGGAGATTCATGATTTTTCCAAATTTTTCGACCCGGATTCCCCTGTTAGTGATGCAGGTTGGTGGGGCAATTAAACGAGACCCGGCCCCGTGTGCATGTTAAATACCCCTGGACAGTTGGAAATCAAAAAGAACAGAGTGGGCTTATGCCTCTGACCTGATAAATTTGCCTCATTGTACAATAGATGACATTTCCTCGTCTTTTTTTGCTTTGTAGGAGCAGAAAAAGATGTCAACTCGATTTATTAAAAATTTGACAGTATTAAGAATGCTCTCTCATAGGTCCGCGTTAGATATTATAATTAATTGCGTGAAACAAAACTTGTCAGCTTGTAACTTTCAGTTTGTGACTACATGTTATATCTTAGTCCAATTCTATTTTAAAGGGAAATGTTCAGCAATTCTGATGGTCGATTTAGGACTTGAATATCTCTAAATAGCCTCCAGAAGTATTAGAACTGCACGTAAAATCATATAATTCCTTAAATTTTACCCTTACCTTAACATTTATCCTTCATTTTCTGAATATATGCTTTCTATATAGACCCTTGCGCCGATTTATTTTGTAAAATGTGACTGGCTAGCAGATGAAACCGGCCGGCTAGCCATTTGTTTTCGGTTAGCCGGTTTTGAACTGGCTGAAATGGCTAGCAAAAAAAATCGGCGGTTTTCGGCGGCTAAAACAGATTTCCTCCATTAAACATTTGAGTTATAATGAAGGAACATACATGATACACTGCAGGCATCATAAACAACTGGTGTTTGTTATCAAGTTATTTATTTCTGAATAATCAACTCATAATTCAAAATCATAATCAAACTGCAATAGTTTTAAATTATCATGGGTGAAAGTAATCATGTTCAGCATGGTAGGTCTAAGTGACGATCGCCTTGAATTTATTTACAAAGCGGCAGAAATCGGCTGACTTAAATCGGCGGCGCTTTGTTTTCAAAACTGGCAGATTATGGCTGTAAAGAAATCGGCGGCGGCGGCGGCTAATGGCGGCGGCGCAAGGGTCTATTTCTATATAACACATAGTCTTACTTAACGTGAGTCGTATTTTTGACTTTCAATCGCTTTTAATTATGGCTACACATTTGTTGGAAGGCTTAAATTTCGTAGTAGAGTTGTGAACAATGGTACTTTCCAGATTCTGTACATATCCCTTTAATGAAAAGTTAATTTAATCGAAAATTGAAGTTAATGTACTGCGTATTTGATGCGATCAGAGAATTACGAGCAACAAATAAACGATCAAGATAAAACTATGAAACAGCTTGAATAATTCTAAATAGTCTATTTTATAGTTTTATAGCTTTTAATTACACATTAAATTTAAATTATGTGTTATTGGTGGAACTGGGATTCAAATTTCCATTTAAATGATTATACTTCCATGACTTGTGATTCTCATTACAGCTAATATCTACATTAGTGGTTCCCAACCGTTTTAAAACGTGGTCTAAATTCATGAGCTGTAGCCCCCATTCAATTCCAAACCAGGAATTCACGATTTCTTACAGATCCAATTCTACAAAAATAAACCGCGTTTCCACCAAGAATTGTGAAGGAAAGCTTGCTCTAAGCTAGATCTAAGCTGGCTTAGAGCTAGCTTTATTCCCGAACACGTTGCGTTTACACTCAGTTTTTCTGGTTCCCGAACGACTTAAGCCTAGATCATAAAGTCACACATTATAGACAGCAAGACTTATCATCTCCTCACAATAAACAGCGCACCCTATTGCCGAACGAGGAAAAGCCGGCTGTGTTTCCACTGAGTAAATAAAAGTTAGCTTTCATTTGGCCCCCGATAAATTGCCGAACGCGAAAAGTTTCGATTGCAATTGCTCAGTGGAAACACACGAAAGTTAGCTATCCAGTTCACAGGGCCCCGTGTTCACCTGACAAATGACCTACAGGAAGGGCACTATTGTATTGCATGTACACATGCTCCTCAAAACAAATGCATTATTAATATTTTTTTAAATGTTATTCATAAAAATAATATCTTTGATTTATACAATATACACACATAAATATACAAAATTCATACAAACAATATATACAAAAATGAAATTTGTGTGCGAAATTACTATTTTGCTGTGACCTAAATATAAAATATTGCAATATTTCCAATAACTGCATGCAATAAACACTTTCATGACTAATTTTCAATTAAAACTCCCTTTGAATAGAGAAATTCTATGAAATGAATTATATAATCTTTCAACGTTAGTGCCAATGCTATGTAATCTGGTAAGAGATTTTCAAAGGAAAGAAAGCTATATCCGCTTTTGTACTGCTATAAGAAATAAAAAATCTTTATAAGATTTACAATAAGATTACATACCTAGAAACATACACAATCTACATACATAGTTACAATTAACCTTTAGAAGGTAGTACATCATTAAGTTTTAAATACAAATACCAGACATATTAAATCGACGGCGATATACGTAGCGCATGGTAGGACTAGGACTGTATTGTTTCTGAGTATGCCTGTGACCACTCTGTAACTGATAATGGCCTGGGGCCTTATTCTCGAAAACTTAACTTTAAATGATTTTAGTGATCCGGTAATCTGATTGGTCAGTTACTTAAATCAATTTTAAATTAAATATCATTATCCAATCAGATTGCTGTATTTCCTCAAAATCTGTCTGGATTTTATCTAAGTTAAGTTTTCGAGAATAAAGCCCCTGCGGCGTCTAACGTGTGATTGATTTTAACAGAAAAAGAACAGGCATTGGTTATAAATTCTGAAAGGAGCTAAGGGTAACAGAAATTGAGCTCTGTCGACTTTTAAAGCAACAATAGAGTGCTGATTCCCTGAAAGGATACCATGTATTTCGATTCAATGTCTTTGCCTTTATACAAATCTTAGAAATGAAATGAATGGAATTTTACGTCCTACTTTTCTGCGCCTATATGGGCTAATTGAGGACGTGCAAACGCCATGCAGTATGCAATGAGGGAAATTTTGCCAGGATAGCGGCATTAGCCTGCTCTTGACAAATCTTAGAGAGCCTCTGCAATCCAAGACCAAATTAGATAATGACAATAATATTGATTGGATGTAGATAATGTTAGGATATATAATTATCAGAGTTTATGGTCTAAAAATATACTAATTAGCTTGATTAATAATTAATATATTTCCTTCTGACCTTTTATTTATTATTAAATACAATACCATAACATAATCTTAAATCCTTTATAATCCTTAAATATCTTATATAGATACAATTATTTCGATTTCACAGGTTGATATTATAACACCTGGTGGATATGCATGCAATGTCCACTGTCAGCATCGTATCAAAAAGCAAAATGCAGTGACTTTATCATGCATCAAAATTGCATGTTTTCGATGACTTCCTCTGACAATTCAGGGGACAAGTTCATTTCCATGTGTGTTTTGGGGACATTTGAGAAAACCAGTTGAAAGCCCAGGTTATAACAGCATCGCTTTGCAATTAGCAATTAGTTTTATATCTCTACTTTATATATTTAGGGCATACAGTCTGTCGCACAAGAGTTTATTGTACCAAACACTATCGCATTGTTTGCCACCGACTCCGACTTACAACCAAAAAAGAGGGTGGGTTGGGTGAGATGGTTGTTAGCGTTGGACAACCCGAAATGGTATGTTTTACATGTTGATATACAAAAAGTGAGATTCTGCATCATAATTCCTTAGTATTAAAAGATTGTGTTAGGTCACCGAAATATCTGACATTCAAAGAACGGTGGAGTGACTTTAATGGAATTAAACGTAATAACTTTATCTTCTTAGGAAAGGTTACGTTTGATATAAATATCGTAATATAAACTAAGTCAATTGACGATAATTTCGCAAATTATATACCATTTACTGTGACATTTTACTCTCTGACATACAGGCGAACACGCTCTAGTCTAATTTCATGTTTCCAGATCGCGGTAGGCTTCGAAATCAATGAAGTCAACTCCCAGATATGGCATGTATTAGTGCAATTATTGGTTTATGTCGAAAAAATGGTTGTTATGAAGCTGACCTGATAACATAAAAGAAATTTGCCAGGTTTTAGAGAAAAAAAACTGCAGGAAGAAGAATATTTCAACGCAACCAAATCGGCTGCGCGATTTCAAGATATACTCAAGCTTAGAACACAGGATGTTCCGGTCTAGGCATATACAACCCTAATTGTGGCTTCGCATAGAGGACAAATTATATCGAATAAAATCAACAAATTCCGTGGAAACTGGAAAGTTCTTTAAACCTTTAAAACAAGATACAAGTACATCGTTAGGATGTGGACTACCTTTAAAGGTCAATATTTTAAAGAGAATCTAAAGAGATTTGTTAATTAATTTCTGTACAAACTCATTACAGTTTCTTAGCTAATGTTTTTGACATGAACTTAGTCATTATTTTTTCATTTTATTCTTTTGAAATCTTGATTCGCACCAACAATAGTGAGCCAAGACTCGTCAGTTTAGAACATTCGAATGAATGTGGATTATCTTAAAGGGATTGTAAAGAGGTTTTCTAAACCTTGTATGTGTATCGGGGACACTAATAGCATCAATTTGCGCCATTCCAATTCTATTCTGTGGTTTTTGCAATTTCACTAAAACTAACGCATTATATGACATCACTACCAGTGATCTGCATAGATATCAATAGTAGCTCCTATAACACCTGATGCTATCTATCGATACACATACTTAGTTTAGAAAATCTCTTTACAACCCCCTTAAACCAAACCTTAGTTCTTATTTCATCCATTTATAGTGCTTTGAAGAAACAATTTAGTTCTTTATTGAATGCATGTCGGAATCAATCCAAATTTTAATATAAACATACTTGTACTGCCATAAAGCTATGTACGCTTTATAAATATTCGTATGGTATGAATAAAGAATACTACAAATCCAGTTGGAAACCGTATTAAATAAAAAAATATTTCACTGAAATCATAAAGCAATAAAACAATATTAACTCGACATTTCCTTTAATGTGTCCATGAAAGTAGAAGAAATTGTAATAATCTGTAATGAAGTATTGTCTAGGAGACTGTAAGAGATTCTCGTAATATTAATTATTTCTCTTATTGACCAGAATCAAACCAGAATTTCCCTAGAGACTGTGGCCTGATTGACCACAGGTTAATTCGATTTATCTGACATTATCTGAAATATTAGCTAGTCAACTTTCATTTAGGCTAAACTCATTCAATTCAGAAGAAACATGATCGAAGATAAGCTTATTAATGCGTTTTACAAGTGGAAACTGTAGTACTACTGTTCTATAACCACAATATTACTATATAACTGTACTTCGACTTAGTGCAAGAAGACGAATTCCATTATATTTTCTGAGAACCAAGTCTTATCATTGATAAAATGGATATTGCAATAGCTTAGTATATACCTCAGCGGCTACTGTTGTGCAACTAGTGTGCGGTTACCCAGCACTTAACATTTGACTTATATCTGCAGTTGTTCAGATAAGGGAATTGTGCTTTTTAAAGACTATTAATTCGATATCTATAATGTTTTCCGGAAACATTACTAATCTCTGCTTACAGAATTCGTTCTTTGGTGTCGGATGCAATTTTAGTCTTGTGTTTCAAACCTTGTTTGTATTTCCGTATACAAAATATACAAATCTGTGTCCTTGATTAAATATCCGGTAATGCACTATTTAAATTGATCCCTTCCTTTTTTAATCCGGTTTCCGAAAGTGAGCTATGTACGTTGAGAGAATGGCGTGAAATGCACTAGTTGTCGTTTGGCACAAAATAAATGCCGTATGAGCTACAGACTGCGTACGGTAAAGATATTTTGGCGGGTAAAATTTGAAAAAAGAGTAGACTTTACGGTTTTCCTGGTTTCTCCTTACAAAATTTATCTTTCTCCCCCACTGACCACTTTTTCGCTGGTCCTTTTGGAGTGAGAAAAAGTATGACGAAAACTTTGAAGTTATTGGTGCATTGAAAACAGATGTTACATTACATTCGATGTATCAGAACTCGAAACGATTATAAAGGAAACATTTCAAATTGATAATCAAAAGGTTATGAAATGACCTGTAAAGCACTATACATGTATACATGACTAACATACGTCATACATAAAAGGTGATAACTTAATTAGCACTATCAGACATAAATAATGAGTATCTTCGGTGGGTGTAAATTAGAAAATTTCAACATACTTTGTTATCAAACAAACAAAAAGAGAATGTTAAAACTCATTCTAGTGTTTTATGTTAGAAATTTCACTTCAAAGCACAATCTTTTAACACACGTGCAGTTATTATTTGGGTTAAAGCCTAAATTCAAGTAAAACATTATCGCATTGCAAAAACACTATTTATCAGTATTGTTGGAATGCCTTGCTATCAATAGAAACCACAAATAATTTTTAACTTTGGTTTCTTTGACAAAGAGATTACACTCACCAAAGAGGATATTAAGAGATATATTTGATTTTTATCCTACTTAGAATTCCGATCGTCGAAGAAAATGTTCAAATTTTAACAATTACAAATAGACTATCTTCCTTCCGTTTGTTAAAATGCCAGAAAAATAAAAAAAATAATACTTAAGATATCACCCATACTAATTTCCTGTGTTCGTAGATTGATTAGATAGAAAAATATCATGTCTGACAACTTGTAGAATTAGATTAAATTTGTCCTTTTCCTACATTACACATCAAAACATGCATTCTTATAATACTTTAACGCTTTCAAATGTACTCCGTTTGATTCGGTCATCCATCATTTTGTCAAGAAACAAACTATCAGCTCTGTGTTACGGCATATATAATAGCCATAAGAGTAAAGCCTACAAATGAACACGAAAGTCGTTTTAAATCCCCATATCCTTCCAAGTCTTTAAATAAAATATCAAAAAATATAATATAGATAATAGTCCCAGTAGCTAAACTTTGTAAAATAGCATCCGGTACCGTCACATCGTCATATAGCATAGCTCCTGATGATATTATAGTCCCTATCACAATTCCTAGTGCAGAAATCACAGCAAATGTTCCAATACACAGAAACGACGTCCCTTGTTTTTCGTCGGTAGTGCATAAATCCATGCCTAATTTAAATGCTAGAACACACCTGTGAACACTAATAGCAAAACACAAACCCCACACATTGTTTTCCCCACTTTGTAATCCTAATGTCATCCCTTCAAATATTCCATGAAAAGACAGCGCCATTAAGTATATTATAGATCTATAATGTCCACCATTACTTATATCACCTTTACTAAGTTCACTAACTACATTCTTTACCTCTAATTCCTGAAGAGGTGTTGACTCGATCTCCATGTCTAAAGTATCTGGGATGACTTCGATTTTATCCATTTCATCCTGAATATTGTCAATATGATTCGGTAACGGTAAAGAATTTAAACTTAATCCATCAAAGTTGTCTGAAAGGCGCATTGGGTTGAGATTTATATGGTCCTCACTTATTGCTAAATTTCCATTTTGTTTTTCGTATCTATTTTCCTTTGGTGTCTGTTCATGAGCCAATGCTCTAAGATATAATATTTTGATAATTTGTTCCACAAACACCACCGCATAAAATCCAGCCATCACTAACAGTTCGGCTACATGAAATTTTGATTTGGATCCCATATTTCTTAAAACTGCTTCAACTTTAGAAGTTGTGTCAGGTACGAGGTGTAAAAAACACGTGGCTAAGAATATTCCACCAGAAAAACACCGTAAACCACATAAAACAAATTCCACAGTTTCTTTGTGTCTCGTGAAGATTTTTGGTAAGTTTTTCATTAAACGAAGTGGACAAAGTCCGCATAAAACAGAAAAAGTTGTTATAAGTAGCAATGCTATGATTTTGGCTGCCACCACCTCCATGTCTAACTCTGATTCCGTCATGGAGAAATATTTCAACAACTTCTTACCTTTCACACCTGTCAATTAAATCATTATCTACTTTCTTTCATTTACATCGCTTATCCCTTTGATGTGCTGCCGGTAATCCCTTTCATGTTTTACCGACAGCTTAACCTGTACCCTATCCGTCGTTTGTTCCACTGTATGCCATATAAGGACTGTAAAGTAGTATTTAACTCCATATAACGAGAAAGTATCGAAGTCTATGATATGACTTGTCGAATCGTTATTGATTATCACGTGACAATGCTTCCGTTTGGCACGGCGTCTGTAGAAGTAATTATTGTCTCATAGAGAAGGTGGTACTCTGGTTCCCGCGTCAAAACATGAACAATATCACTCGTAACGCCCTCTTGAGTAAGTAAAGAGGGTGTTATTTAGAATAGAAGTAAAAAACAATATAGAAATGATGTAATTAGTCATCGATCGAATGAGTTGCTGTTGTTTGTCTGTAGAAAAGATAATGATGTGTATTACGGCATCCTTTAAATCCCAACAAAGCATACTCCGACTAACTTCACAAAACTACAGTTTTTAACAAAATACCACTGAGTCATTCCAACTTAAAGAACATGAAACATAAACTAACTGTGTTGTTATCAGTAAGTTTTCGGTGAGTTGTATAATTGAAATACTCAATCAAATTTAGAAACAGTTCTTAAATTAGACTGAAACAAGATACCTTAACTAAGATAATATTTTCAAAGTTGAAAAAAATAAATAACTCACAAACTTCATAAGTATGGAAGTTTAACTAACGGGAATCTTACAAAGTAACATATTTGCTTACGTTAGAGCTTGCGAGCAATATTGCTACCGGGGCCTCGTTGGTGATACAGAAGCAATTCTCAGAAACACATGCCAAGAAATCGGCGACATAAATTACTCTTAGCATCAGATACTCTTTGAATACGGATCTGCTCAACCTCTCCACGCTACAGGCGCATTCATCCAACTTAATTGGTCATTTCAGAACCCGAATCCACATATAGATTGCACAAACAGTAGATTAAACTTAAACTACAATATTGGATTTTACCGAATAATCCATATACCTACTACGTTGATCATTTAGTACCAGAATCCCTAAAATATACACATAGCCGCAGGTTCAACTTAAACTACAATTTTACACAAAATATCATTATTTTGGCAAGACAATTTGATAACACCGAACATGTTTAAATTCGAGTCTAAATTTCTGACGCTTCATATCTCAACAAATTTCTATTTATTCAGAAGCTAGTTTTTTATTGAAATAAACATAATATAGTTGATAAGGTGATCTTATGATATAACTAATAATATTACAAACTGCACCTGTTAAAACTATCTTCCAGTCGACAAGATTTTTAATGATTTCGTGCCACTTGAGAATTTGAGATGAAGTAAATAAACTTAGAATGTTATACGTTATTTTCAACTTCTTCTTACAAGACAAAACTTATGAAACTTACGAGTAGGGTTGCGATATTCGGTAGTGATGATATCGACTATCATCTCCTAATGGAAATATTGTTCTAGATCTGCTTACAAAATAAAACACCTATAGATTTCAAGGAGTGAACTAATTTTATTAAGTTTTGCTAACTACCAAAATGCTTTCAAATTGTGACTTGAGTTCAGTAAAACTGTTAATCAATTCTCGGTCAGCAGAAACTATAACTGTGTACTTTCATGAAAACAGTCATTTAAAATGCCAATAGAAAATTTGGTTGATAACAGTGTAAATGTAGACTCAATCTAATTAAAATTAGATAACATTTCGTTTCGGTTATTTTTTGAGTGTACATGGAGTCGACAATCAAAAAATAACTGAAACGAAATGTAATCAAATTTTAATTAGATTGATGTAGACTGTGACCGTTTACTATCATTGTTTTAACTGTCAATGTTTACATTCAATATTTGAGGGTTCTTTTTACTGTCCATGTACGTGCGCGGACATTTCACATCCAGATAATTCCCGCCCGGAAAATTCCCGCCCGACCAATTCATATCAGGACATTTCGCACCAGGATGATTTGCACCAGGACAACTTCCACCCGAGACATTTCACACCCGGACACTTTACACCCAGGACGATTATCATCCAGGAAAACTGCCACCCGGAAATTTCACACCCAGGCAATTCGCACCCATGACTAAAAAGTTACGTCATTATCCTGGAACCAATGACGTGCCCGATGGCACCTATAACCACACGAAGTAAAGACGAAGGCGATACGATTTGATAAGATGCCCTCACGATGACCTTACGGGGGGCATAATGGATATACGAATTCAACACGAATATGAACCTTCGCGAGGTCTTTCGACAAATCTTTGGCATGCCAAAGATTTTGCAACAGCTCACGAAGTTGCTGCCGAAGCCAGAAAAACTCAACCGTAGGTCACACGATGTCTTAGGATGCCCTTACGAATGGCCCGATTTGTTAACGATCAGACCCGAATTTGAATATTTCCATATTCGTGTGTCCATCTGGTGTCAAATTCGGGACAGTGTGACGCCAGCATTACCTTTAACAGAAACTGTGACTGTATATACTGTCATAAAAGTCACATTGCTTTCACTGCCATTATAAAATGTTAACAGTCAGCGATAACTGTTTCTTTTTTACTGGATATGACTTCTCTAACCGTTTAAAGAAACTATGACAGTTTACTGTCATGAAAACTGCGAGTATATATCTATAATCTCATTTATTGGCAAAGGGGCATTGAAATTGGTTAAAACGGGCGACTGTGTAAATTCAGAAGTATAGTTGTCAATTGAAACAGTTATTGTTTACAGTCAGTACAGACTAAGATTATTAACTGTCAATATATTGTCTACAGTGATGAATGAAAAATCTTCAAAACGAAGATCACTTATCATTGGAATATTTTGTAAAAGTAAATTTTGAATTCACAGTAAACTGAGAGACGACATTAAAGCACAACGATAAAATTTGATGATATTTATTTTATCATTACATCAGTTAGTCTAAAAGCTATCCTGTGTTTCCGTATATCATCAACGTTTTCAATTTAATCTCAGTTATCTGTATATATCTGTATGTGTTTTATCATCAGTATAAATATCGCTAAAAGTATATCATATTTGTTTCATATCCTGTTTGTGTCTGGAATTTTTAGAGAAAAAAAATTCTTGTTGAAAGTAGCAATTCTGACAACTGGCTTAGAACCAATTTGGGTTTGGTGTTACTATACGGTATAAAAGATAAAATGTCGATACGAATCGCGAACAGTCACAAAAACGAGACGTTGGTACATGAGGCGGGAGAGAAGCCTATCATTTCTGGAAGAGGAATTCTCTCTCAAATTCTGGGTTAAACTTCAATACTTCTGAACTCCCAACGGATCCAGAGTACCAACCAGAACGAAAATATATTAGGAGCACACAGGCAACTGATAGCAGAATCAGGTGCCTGTGCAGGAGCAAGAGCTCAAACCTAACTAAAGCTAAATATTCATATCAGTTTTTCAGATATTAAAGCTGCGACTACCGATTGTCCTACAATTCTAAATACATATAGCTGAAATAAAGGAACTATTTAAACGATTAGATCCCCGAAGTAAATATAATAATCATCAAGTGAAATAAGAAAAGCTTAAATAATATATTAAACCGGAAATCTTTAAACTTAGACTCTTTAATCTGTTTTGTAATCACTGGAAAATCTTACAATTGAGTTGGGATGAGATTTAACTGTTTATCAATAAGATCAAATGAATTATAAAAAGATTTCAAATAGATTTTTAGATAGATAGCAGACAAAAATATTGACATTTTTACACTCTTTATTGACTTGACTTACTCTATGATTATTTTTATATATATATAGCACCAGAGAGCACCAAGATGTATGTCTGTAAATAGTCGCAAGACTTTGTTATAGTTTCCTGCCAAAAGAATCTTAGGCGAAAAAAGTGTGTTTCCCAATAATCTCATTAGTATCTCGGTGAGCCATGCGTGTCGCCGAATACATGACCGGTCGGACCATTACTGAGTCGGACCATTTGTCACCACTGGGTCGGACCACTATACACTACCGACTAGGCCAGATTTTTTTAATCGGTCGTAACAAGTCAATACTCAAACAGGTATTAATTATCAAGACATACCTATATCATTTCATTTTTAAATCGGACCAATTGTTATACCGCCACTATCTTTTTCTTTTCTTCACTACCTTGCATGGTGTAGTGGCCTGTACCTGAAATAACCCTACACTGAAAAAATAATGTTAAAAATAACACATCTGCTACTTGAGAGCTTAGTTCCTTTTAATTGTCGTAACCCAGCCAACTGAATAGTGTTGTTATTTCCTGCTTGTTAATACTTCCGTTTAAGCCTGAAACCGGAAGTCAATTTAGATGGTATAAGCAGCCAATCAGAAGATATAATGTAAATGTGATTCTGTGACTTCCTGTTCACGGAAGTTGGCTCAGAAATTAACATGCTTATTTCTAAAATAATTTGTGGTATTTTCTAGTCGATTACACACTAACATGCGACTTTCACATTATTACTGTTACTACGAATACAATGTTTTCTAGAGACTGACTGGTCTAGTAATGTTTAGAATTAATAAGCTGTATGATTTATTGTGACGTGTGATGTCATTAATTGAACTTTCACTCGCCAGTGAACATATTAGACGTCGTTCGAATACTGCGAACTTGTAATAGCGCTAAAGGCATTTTTCAAGATTATCGCGCACCACAACTTTGAGATCAATCAATCACATCTGGATTCAATCTAATCAAAATTAAATAACATTTCGTTTCGGTTATTTTTGAGTGTCGACTCCATGTAATCTAACCACTTATATAAGGCGAGCATCTTCTGGTGACAAAAATTTCAGCCAATCAAAAACTACCTTCAAGATCGCGGGTCTATGCATTGATATGCATTGTGGGAAGGCTAAACCGAAAGTAAAGCGACACAAAAGTCCAAATTATGACGTAATTCAAACTATATCAATATAAACGTTGTTCTGATTGGTGGAGGGGTGGCACGTGCTTTAAATAGCTTATTCGTTACCAGAAGATGCTCGTCTTATAAGTGGTTAGATTACATGGAGTCGACAATAAAAAAATAACCGAAACAAAATGTAATCTCATTTTAATTAGATTGATCTGGATTATGCTCTTTTCGTGCATGTTTTACTCAATTAAATCGTCGTTTTACATGCTACATGAAACTTACAGAAATCTCATTTCTTTTCCAACCATATAATTAGCGTCTAAAAGAGAGGCTAGACGTATAAAAATACAATTAAACAGAATGATGCAAAAAAAGTTATGAAGTCTGATGAGCTATGATCACGCTATAGGTATATCATAACATAACTTTAAAGCTATGAGATTCTTAAAGAGGCACAGGCTTCATTTTCGCTGGTCGATTTGGATAAGTCTCAGAAACGGGGATTTTTTAGCTCAGCAATTTAGTACTGGTTATCACAACTCACCATTGAAATTGGAGCCTTCAAATCCATGTGCATCCATAATTATTAGCATTTGATTTATTGCCCTACTACACATTAGCGATACTATGCAATATATAGAAAAGTCATCTATAGAAATAGAAGGAGAAATGTCTAATTTAAGATATATTTGAAGGAAATACGCAATTTTCGTGCATTTCTAGTGCTTCAGAAGGATACTTAAATATATTCAAGACCCAAATCAACCAATAAAAATGAAGACTGGTCCCCTTTAATTCGACTGTTGAGGTTTGCGCACAGCACATTATAACTGATTGTTTCTTGTGTGCCACTAGCGGCCTTAAACGCCACATACACATGAATTAAAAAAGTAAGCTTAATGATCAAATATGAATTTCCATAATATTGAGATTTTAAAATCAATGAGAAAGTCATCTTCAAAGTGAGAAAACCATTCGATCAATGGTATAAACAGTAACTGAGACTGTTTATGAAGCATATCTGGATTTGGTATTTACTTTCAGAAACAAAGATTCCTTTAAGATTATCCAGACTAATATATTATTGAAGGTATTAAATCATTAAAATATATAGTTCTAGGTTCATGACCTGTGCTATTTATGGGAAGTTTATTTTCATATCATCTTAACACAAGAGACACACAAAAAAATCGACAAATAAAAGATAAAAATGTGAAATTGAAAATACAAGTAAAACTTCTCTTCAACATAGGCACTCATCATTAAAAATATAATAGGTGTTTTTGTGGGACGATTCGATTTGGTCGATTAGCTATTTTGCTATTTTGCGCATTTGTGAACCAGTTCGATTAGGCTAATCTGTGCATTTGTGAGACCGTTTACTTAAACTGATTAGGCTAATCGACCTAACCGTCCCAAGAGGTGGTAAGGCGATTCGATTAGGTGTTATAAGATGGCGGAATGTGCCAGTTCGTAATACTATTGGCTGATATATCAATGACATCATATATAACATACACGTGACCTTCTTTTGTTGATACCCGTCCTCAATTAGATTATATAGGTGCAGAAAAGTAGGACGTTCATTTCATTTCATTTCATTTCTTTTGTTGACAGTCAAGGCTGCCTAATCGCCGGTACATTTGTGGACCACAGCAAATTACACCAAATCGAACTAGCAAATCGAAACCATATCGAATCGTCCCACAAAACGCCTTATATACTGTGATATTTATAGAAAATATATCGTGAGACACATTTGTATAGCTGTTGGGTTATCTGAACTCAGAAAATTAATATAACAGTGTCTATTATCATGCCCATCTCAAAAAGAATTATAAATAATGAATTAATTCCACCCTAATTAGGTAAATGAAGCAATATATAAAATCAATTTTGAAAGTAAAACCTAAATAATTTAAGAAAGGAATGTCAAATAATTAGGAGATGGTGTTTAAAAGGTGAAAAGATCTCATTCAATTACTTTTACTTTTTTAAATCATTAATTTCATTTTAACTTTTAGTTCTATACAATTAGGGATGGATATAATTTCGTACGAACTTTGTATGATACTTTACTTATAGTTCCATGAAAGTTGATGAACACATCTCAAGCAGTACTATATTCAGATCGTGTTCGATTTTAGATGGAATTCAGCTGAAAATAGTATTTTGAAAAAGAAAATTAATTCATTGGTATCAAATTTTTAAGCGTTTTTCAATAATAATCTGTAATTGTATGGAATATTACATAGTTTTATCATAGAACGGTTTTATGGGTTTATTTGATTCTGTTTGTATACTTTTGACACCGTTGATGAATATAAACTGTATTGGCCAAGTTTGAGGACTTGATCTTTTTGTTCATTTTAAGAGGTAGTATCGCTTTAAGACAGATTTTTATGAAAAGATTCAAATCACGTTTCCAGTTAAATAACATATTCCTCGATCATTTAGCAAAATATGTGCTGCTTGTTGGTTGTTGCCTTTACGCACTACACTATTACCCACTACAGCCTAATCATTGGCTATCACCTTCCTATAGGTTAGTAAAAAACAATGGTACATTAGAACTTTATACTGATTATAGAATGACAGATTGAAAATGTTTAGGCTATTGTATTCTGTAAACAAAATCAAACTCTTAATCATATAGATATTCGTTGCGCAATGGACAGTTCACTACTCTAGACTTAAACATCGCATACTATCAATTATACTGTTTCAATGCTTTTAATTTGCTTAAGTTCTGTGATGTCTTAATAAGGTGGTACATTAGAACTTTACCCTGATTACCGAATGATAAATTGAAAATTATTAGTCTTTGGAATTCCGTCCACAATATCAAAACACTAAATTGCATAGATCTATTAGCAAAAGGCAGTTCACTACTCTTGACCTAAACAATGCTTACTATCAGATTTGGGAGTTCTTTGATGCCCTAGATCCTTTGGTAAATGTTTGCTTGTTGAAAACGATTTGGGTGCGCATAGTAAGAAACAGTTCTAATTAAAGACGGGATTTTACCCCCGAGGCTTTGATGATTAAATACAACGGAATAGGGTTTAATTTTATTCAACACCACTAACTCAATATAATTACATAGCAAATGATATTTATACAAATTGTCAGCGCATATAAAATGATTTGAAATAATATAGAATATTTATACGAATTGTTTTAGTTTAACAAACAAATTACAATCCTACTGAATTTTTTTTTTTTAACAATTTGCAATTAGCAATAATTTCTCATTATAAAAATTCTTGTTTAGTTAGAAGTTGAGCTAATTGGTAATTATTTTCATAGTAGAGTGATTCTGGTTGACTTGTGTAAATATGGAGTAATGGCAGATTAATATTTTAACAGATAATTTCACATTATGGTTGAATATTTCCAATTAACGATGTTAATGGAAATGATGGTTTTTACTTGAAATTGAATACATGCTTTCATAGCTACACTCTTTCAAGCCTGTGTTCTAAAGCCTCAAGACATCAAGTTATTTATAAGTGAACATTAAGATTGAGATTGGTTAGGTTAGAGCTATTGTTTCTTTGGATGTTTGAAAAATCAAAAGGAATTTTATTTATTAAAAGACGTGCTTCAGAAAACTCAAGATTTAGTTAACATCAAAATTCCATTTGCTTCTATATCAAAACACAATGAAGCTCTGGTACTGCCAAAATAAAGATTAAATCCCCTGTTATGTGTTCTGAAATAAAATGGATTGATATGTAACGGGGCTTTGCGATCTGCTTGTAACGCTGATAAAGAAAGATAGAGTCGTTAAGTTTAGCAACCGTTAGCCTTGTATCGTTTCTTTCAACGATGTTAAAAAATCTCCAGTCTGTTGCACATGGTTCCACGATTTTTGACTCAAATACAGGACTATACGCTTTATATCTAGTCCCCCCTGATTCAACTTCAGTGACAGACTTGAAAATATCTCCCCTATGTCGGGATAGTATGGAGCCCCATACCTTTAGTTAAAGGAATACAACCTCTTAGAATGAAAAACAAATCTAAATTTTCAAACTTGGTGAATAAGAGTATTTATTTATCAGGGGACTTACCTGGTGGCATAATTATACAACAGATTACCTAAATAATATCTCATAAATCCAGAAAATATGATATAGCCTATACAATAGTTGAAAAACGCTTAATCAAATTTTAAGCCTTTCTCGCCGATAACCTGTAATTGTATGGAAATTTGCATAGTTTTATGGGTTTATTGGATTCTGTTTGTATATACTCTAGACACCGTTGATGAATATATACTCTTATTGACCAAGACTGAGAATTGAATATTTTTGTTCATTCTAAGAGGTGGTATCGCTTTAAGCGAACATGCCTGCAACTCTCTGAGAAATAACCGATTCCAATATCTCGTTAAAGCGTCAACATTTTTATTGCTCTTGAAATAACATGTTTATAAGAATTGGGTTAATCAGAACAATACATATTATTGCAATGAAAAAGGTTAATGCTATAATAAGACAGATTTAATAGGAGAATGATTTTACAATGGAATATAACAAAGCAATTGAAATAATAAGATGATATAAAATATAAAATAAGGTTCAGTAAGTCCGTTATATATTACTTTCTTCCTTTTTATTCTAATAATATTTATCATCAGTTTATCGATTTCTTTTATTTTTACATCTAATGTAAGAATAATTCTCTTTTTAGAAATACCATTTGCAGAAATAACAAGACAATTTTACACTTACTTTGATGCCAGGAAAAGATAACTGCGTCTTTAATTTCCACTTGTTTATTGGAATCGATATTAATTTATATCAATATTATTCTTTAACTTTGATTTAATAACTTAAACGTTCAATGAGTGGTAAACGACGGGAGAAAGTCGATGCTATTCAAGAAACACAAACTATTTGATTTTGTGTTTTTGTCGATTTGATTGCACATGCTGGAAATTGTTTTAGGTGAAGTTACAATCATCCCACTTTCTAGACAAAGTTAAAAGACTCGAGAGGGAAATAGTCAATTATCAAATTATTACACAATTTAAGTAAACAAGGCTCGAAATTTCCAATTCGTTGTAGTAATTGCTTTCGGGAAATTGATTTTGAGGGGCCTTTCTTTCGTCATCTTGAGAGATCGCCTTACGGATTATCGAGAAATAGCTTCTCGTAAATCATTGTGCTTTTTTGGCAATATCAACGCGAATACAGCCGAATCCTACGAATATAGAATAGATAGAACCTGTACCGTAACTCGATCGTACCTGAATCGCAACTCGATCGTGCCCGTATCGTAACTCGATCGTACCTGTATCGTAACTTGGTTGTACCTGTATCGTAACTTGATCGTACCTGAATCGCAACTCGATCGTGTCCGTATCGTAACTCGATCGTACCTGTATCGTAACTTGATTGTACCTGTATCGTAACTTGATCGTACCTGTATCGCAACTCGATCGTACCCGTATCGTAACTCGATCGTACCTGTATCGTAACTTGATTGTACCTGTATCGTAACTTGATCGTACCTGTATCCTAACTTGATTGTACATGTATCGTAACTCGATCGTACCTGTGTCGTAACTCGATCGTACCTGTATCGTAACTCGATCGTACTCGATCGCAGAAAATACAGTTCAGAAATACAACATGAATATGCTCATCATCACAGGTTACAATATATTGCATCCGCTGCACTATCAATCTCATCTAGGAGTAAATATTATTTAGCGATACAACAATAATAGACTTCCACAATTCAACACAGACGCATCAAATGAGTCAATTAAATGTCAATCAGATATTTTCAAAGAACAATAGTTTGATATCAAAATAAAATATTTATCATGAAAGTTGTATTTTAACAATGTGATGTGAAAAGCAATTGTTATATCCGTTGATTTATTTAGAATATAACTTCACTCAATGATATGATTTATCAATTTTTTGTCGAAAAATCAGCAAATAGTTCATCTTATCATTATTTCATAAAATAAATCAATGTTTAGTATTATTTACAGTAACAATGTTATTTCATATTATGAACGTTTTGGGTACACAATATTTCACATAATTTCCATCATTCACATAACTTGTCATCTGCAATCGAAGGAATACAGAAGACAATATGTTAGTTACACTGGAAACTGTGATGTACTTCACTTTTTACTTGCCAGTATCCGGAATGTATATCTAGAACTGAAAAAAGTTTTGAATGACCAGAAAGGCTGGGATATACTGAGAATAATGATTAATAATAAAATTTGCGGACCTCTTCTTATTTTCAACTTATTTAATCTACACAAAGTTTATATACAAGTATGTTCTTCCTTGTTGAAAGTAAAGCGGGGTTATTTTGTACCTCGATACATTATAAGCTACGTTACTTGGGCTATACAGTTAAGATTCTGCAACCCATTCCAACCAAACCATTCGATTTTTTTCCTTGAATGGAGTCTTGATTTTTCTTTTATATGCTTTAGTTTGCATTATGTATGGTAACGCCAGTTTCCTGAAAAGCGCAATTTTTACTGCGAACTACGCACTGTTCTTTGACTTTGTTTCAGATTATTTTGAATGATAACACCTTTCTTGTTATCAACAAGGAAATCACACGTCTTGGTTGATCATGTCTCCAATAATGCAGTGTGCCGCTCCTCAAACTTAAATATTGTTATAGTTACTTTACAATGATGTTCATTGTATCGCTTCTATAGCATGAATTAGTATTGTAAAACGTACAACACCTTGCATGCTATCTGTGATGTAAAGCACTTCTTTCAAGGAGTAAACAATAAGGCTATATTTAGATCTATTCTTGTTTCAAGGTAGAAAAAATTGTCTTGTTTTATATCAAGTAGAGCATCTTTTGAGGTCTGTAAAAATAGAATTGATTTTTTTTTGTGCAGAGTTCTTACACAATGACGTTGAATGATAAAGGGCATCCTGAAATCTTAAGGATATTTCTACAATCGTTATGTTAAAAACTAACGCTTTATAAGTAGCCTTTAAACATCAATGCCTAAGGCATCATAGATAGCTAAAAGCATAAATCTAAAGGCCAATAACCTAATCGACCTTAAATGTTTGAAACAATTAGGTGATTTCAAAATAGGTATGGGTGTTGGTGTCCATACATGTAAGGTGTTTACACCGGGTCTTAACACTGGTGTAAACATCGATGTTTTTTCAACACCAAGTGTGTGTGGTCGGCATTGATCTGAAGGTAAAACCACCCAGTCAAAATCAGCACCTGGTGTCAACACCCGATGCTTTCATCAATATTTCTTTGGTATTTTTTATTTTGTTTTTACACTTTGCTCAAAAACCAAACCTCGAAACTGCAGTTGTAATTACCTCTTTAAGATCAGAGAGAAACATCAGCCTCTGAGTTCTTGTAGTTAATATTTTGGGAAATTTTAGATTTTTTTACCACCCTCCTTCAAAATTATGATTTGACAACGGATATTATAAAAGAATGTAATAATAATTTTTTATTTTTAGCTTGATAATGGGAATTAAGGGATTAGTCCCGAAACGTAGCTACATTTACTCTCATTATATCGACTTTTTACCTACTATTTGCACGTTTTCGTGTATTTATATTTTTTTTAATAATAATTCATACTGTTGATGTCGGTATATTATGTGTATTTTAAAACTATATAATGTATCAAATATAAAGGCCTCAAAGGATTTTCTCTAAGTGGTAATTAGTAAGAATCAGGTGACAATAATGGCTTTACAGAAGATAAAAGTGGTTTAAAAAGGTGGTTTGAAAAAAAATTTAAGTACCCACGCGTCTTAAAAATTAACGTTATCGGTGTTTCAGAATACTTTTTGGCGATAATTCTAGAATATTAATATCAAACGATTCAGTTTCTCTTGAATTTGATAACTTAACAGATTAATGTCTTTTATAATCATTGTAGATGATTGGTGGCATGATTTTAACCCTGGGGAAATGTGCATGACATTGTTCTTTAGGCCTATATAGAGTTGTCGCATTGGACTACTTGTAGATTTTCCAATTAGTCTTTGCCAGAAAAAAGGAAGTTTGAATAAGACACTTCGTGATAAGAATAAAAAATACTGTATATAATTATAACCTTTGTTAATGATTTTTTTTCTTCCAATATTATAATTCTTAAAATTGGCAAGATATTAATTCTTAAACGAGAATGATTTTCCATTTACTTCATTATACAAGCGCAATATTGTAGTTCAATAATGGTGTTTCCTATACTAGTATCTCGTACAGCCAACTGATTCTGGTAGAAAAATAGAATTTAATCGTCACCACTATAGCAACAATCCTATAGGCCTACCCAGCTGACTTGATTTACTTTATTCCAATAAATCCTAAAACATTCAGAAAATGTGTCAGATAAGAACTGGACCATGATCATCACTTTAATTGGCCACTCAAAATTTGATTTAAATCCGTCAAGTACTGTAGTCTCTATGCTGCTCACAGGAATTGTTGACGGACCGACATGGTAAATGACGGTAATATACGACCACATTTCGATGGGCGTATAAAAATATTCAGTCACAATAAATCGGGCCTCGTCCTGCTCGGATAGCTAATCTACGATTCAAATTGCCTGTGTCGTTGCTTTATACCCGAATGTTATACCACATGTTGACACCCAAATTAATGATGTCCAGATTAATGATAAATGAAATGAAATGAATGGATTTTTACGTCCTGCTTTTCTGCAACTACATGTATATGGGCTAATTGAGGACTGGCAAACGCCATGCAATGGCATTAACCTGCTCTTATTTTCGATTTCCAACTGTCGAGGGATCTTTTAAGTGCACAGCCAATAGCACACGGGACCTCGGTTTATTGTCCCATCCGAACGACTAGACGCTTTTTCCATGTCAGTCCCTCCGACCTGCATCACTGACAAGAGGAAACCGGGTTGGAAAAGCCGAAAGAATCATCTCGACCCATGCCGGGATCAGATTAATGATGGATGAACTAATGTGTACATCACGTGGAAAGGTCTCTTTAATTTTCCCCAGACATGCTTATACATTAGCTGTTGTTATTTGAAAGTAATATTAAGAGAAAGTGTCATATTCTGTTACTGACATCTACATTACCATATTGACGGATCTATTTCGTTCACTACTGAGATTGATTTAAGTGAATGGATGATGAAATAATTGATCAGTCTGTGACACGGATATTTTTATCAATTTATCACGCATACAAATTATAAATAGATTCCGGCTGTTTATAAGTATTTTCAATTGTGTATGTACAATGTATACTAATACAGATGTGTATGGATAATTCGGTTTTTTAAATAAAATCAATGCATATACTTCTCCTAGTCCGAAACTTGCTGACTCTTTCCCCAGCCCCTGATAGCTTTGGACGGATATGGCTGGGAGAGTGTCATAACATAGGCTTGTGGCAAGTCTCGTAAGCGTATACGCCCACCAGCAGCTTGATAAAACGGTAATTGTGAACTCCAAAACGAACGCAATAATTTGATTAGTAAAACAGATTTTTTGAAGAATCAAAATCGATCACATGAAAATCATAGTAGGAAGTCCCTATTATCAACCCAAAACCCGGAAATATCTGTCAGAATGCACGGAATTGACTCCATTTTCCTTTTTCTTTCTCTAGGGCGAGGACCTTATGTTTGGGATTGCGGTTGCGGCGCTTCGCGACGTACTTGGACTCTACAACCCATGCAGGTTGCCCCCCCCCCCCCCCAAAAAAAATGTTTTGACAAATCCACGCCCTTGAGATATTTATCAAAGGCTGGAAATAGAGTCAGCAAGTTTCGGACTAATATTTCTCCGAGATGTTTCAAGCTGTTCCTTCCATGTTGTTTCCAGTGAACAATTCAGATATATACACTGACTTTCATAACATTAATCATAAACGCATTTATTAATATACATTTTATACTAAATAATTAATAGCATTAATAATACATTATATTATATTATAAATATGCTCAAAACACAACAACCATAATAATATATCAATAGCTGAAAAATTGAAAATGCAAAGTATCAAGCAAATAAAAAAATATTTCAAAATCTCCTTTGACTTTATAATATACTAAGATCCTAGCCTAGCCCGAAAATCAACACCCCTATTAGCAAATTGTTCCTGAACCAATAATACTATACCAAAATCGGATGTAAAAGAATGTATTTGAAAAACATAAATCATGCCTATACTTATTTATCAAAGATAAGTTACAAAAAGCTCCAGAATAAAAGAAATTTGATCTGGATAAAATTTGGGTTAATTGCAGAAAGCACACATGGCAGCAACGGAATTGGAAAAGATCAACAATCATCGCTTCTTTCAAGATTTCTCAACAACACGAAAAATCAATTATTTTCAGTGAAAAACGCAATTAGATGCTTATATGGAGGAATAAAAAACCCAATATGAAATATTCGAACTGCAAAACGAAACTCGAAAGCCGAAATAACAGTTCAGCAATACGTTGGAAGTAAAAATAAACTTGAAAAATGGCCACTTCTTACGAATAATTTGTGTCGATAAGTAAGAAAAGCTTTGACATCACCTAAAGCAAATCAATCAGTTTCGCAACATTTCAAAATATTTTGAATTTTACCATGGTTCCATGGGTAGCATTGTAGAAAAAAAACATTTAATGGCACAATTATATACACAGAGATTATACAGTTATACACCCATCAAATTAAATCATTATTTACAAGATTAATCACAGAAAGTCACCAGAGTAGATTTAAGTAATTGTTTGGAAAGTCACCAGAGTAGATTTAAGTAATTGTTTGGATAGCCACCAGAGTAAATATAAGTAATTGTTTGGAAAGTCACAAGGGAAAATCTAAGTAAGCCGAATTGTTTGGAAAGTCACCAGAATTCAAGAATGTAAATCTAACTAATTATTTGGAAAGTCACCAGAGTAGATCTAAGGATCTAAGTAATGAATTAGAAAGTCACCAGAGTAGATCTAAGTAATTGTTTGGGAGTCACCGGAGTTCAAGGAATCAAAAGTCTTCACAACTGTACACCCTAGCTTCATGCCGTTGGCGTCTTGATGAACTTGAACTTTCATCACGAAGTTGTTCGCGATCCTGAGCTCTATCAAATACCCAGTCTGGTCTATGTTCTTCTTCGCGGACCTCTGCTCTATATTTAGATCTTTTAAATGTCCATTCTGGTTCTTTCCACTCTTTAAATCTTAAATCCTTTCGGTGTTTGGCTCTATCAAATAACCAATCCGGTTCACTTTTTTCTTTTCTTGATTCTTTGCGTTGATTTGCTCGCTCAAATAACCAATTGGGTTCGGATTCTCTTTGACGTACCTCTTCTCGATCAACTGCTCTTTGAAACTGCCAGTCAGCAGATTCGTCCGCTGTGTTTCCAAATTTTGTAACGGAATCATCTTCCTTAACCTGCTTCGTGTTTTCATATATACCGAATTTTTTCTGTATTTTGTCTATTTCCTTCTCTGTCCATTTGTCAGAAATTTGCAGCTTTCCTTCAATAAGCATTGATTTTCGTCGTGTTAATAACTTTTTCAACTGCCAGTCTGCTAAGAACTGAGAACATTGCAGTATTTGAGTATCTGTTGGCATATCTTTTACAACGACACTTGACCACCAAAGATCTTGACAGTTCAGGGATTCTAAATAGATCTTAACCTTGCTGTTATGTTGATGTGTATCCAAAGAGAAGCCTAAATCAGCTACGTAACGTTTCATATGATATATTTTATTAAACTCGGATTGTTTGGCTTTTTCATTTAACTTTTCAAATACTTCATTATTCATTTTATTGGACATTCTATATTGATATTTACCAATGGTTTTTCCTAGTTTTTTCTCTAATTTTTCCTGCGTTTTCTTTTGGAGATTTGCTTGTTTGCGAAGTCTACGGTCTTGTTTTGCTTGTTGTTTAAGTTGCTTCTTATTCCATTTAGATTTCTTACTCCACTTCCTATCATGTTGATTATCTTTCTGATATTTCTCACTTTTATCCCTTTTCATTTTTCCCTCTGAAAACTTATCATTTTTCTGCTGTTTGTGTTGGTTTCTTGGCTTTCCTTTATCTTTCTTGAAAATTTTTCGATGAAGTTTATCTTTGATTCTCCTACCGATATTAACTACTTTGTTGGTGAATTTGGTTAAAGTTTTGGTGACTTTTCCTTCGTGTTGATTCCAAAATTGATGAGAAAGATTTTTAACTTGAAGCCATGTATCTTTTATCTGTTGACTTACATTAGACATTTTGTGGCGTGTTTTGTTCAATATGTCCTTTACGTTATCAGACCATTTGGCATGATGTTTGGTGTTTTCGTCTGTATCATTTGATGATTCGCTGTCTATTTCTTCATGATCTTCATTTCTTGGTCCCTTGTTGTCAACATCCTGGTCGTTATTGTCAACATCCTGGTCCTTATTGTCATCATCTTTAAGGTCTTTAACATCATCTTCAAGGTCTTTAACGTCATCTCCGTGTCCTAGATCAAGAATTGTATCATCATAAGCTAGATCATCATCATCATCATCAGTTTTGTCATCATTGAGATCTGTATCATAATCAGGATCATCATTGAGATCTGTATCATAATCAGGATCATCAACCATCTGAAATTCATCAGTTATTGTCTGAAGAATTTCCTGACTTGTCTTCGAAACATCATCCCATACTTTACTGCCCATCTCAGAAACCACATCTTGGACGTCTTTAGCTGCAGCAGCAGAACTGGTCAACCATGACTTCAATACTGTTGTGTTAACACTGGAAAAAAGTTGCGTGGTATTGAGATTTGACATTATATATTTCAAACAGTTAGTTGAATTAAGCTGATTCTGTTCTTTCAAATCAAAGTATTTCTGGAACCATATTTCTGCATTATGTCGAGCACGATTCAATTCTTCTTTCAGAGCAGTCACATTCTCACATTGGAAATCTGAAGAGAAAAACAACAGATTTGAAAGACTTTAACTTTAAGAATTGTACTAGTGTTACTCATTTCTCACCACCAAGTATAATATCCTGAATATAAACTCGAGACCCCTAAAATATTTTATGCAAATGGTTGTAGACCAAAGTATTTTCTTCTCCCCTTTCTGTTTTTGCATGTTTATTTTTGGTCTAAATTAGAATTAGATTTCTATTATTTCTTTCAACTTTAAAAAAAAAAAAAAAATAGGCCTATGTGTTAGTATTTGGTTCCTGTAGCCTAGGTTTTCAACTTGGGGGACATTTTCCTGACTGGGGACATTTGGACATTTTCCAGGGGACACAAACTGAATTATAGATATATTTCCAGGGGACACAAACTGAACTATGGGTATAAAAAACACATTATAATATGTGTATTATCTGGGTGGATATGCATGCAATGTCCACTGTCAGCAACGTATTAAAAAGCAAAATGCAGTGACTCTATCATGCATCAAAATTGCATGTTTTCGATGACTTCCTTTGACAATTCAGGGGACAAGTTCAATTCCATGTGCGTTTTCGGGGACATTTGAGAAAACCAATTGAAAAACCAGGCTGTACAGGAAGTGTCTACCTTCAATTTGCATAACTCAAAATTTTCATAGTAATTATATATTACATTTTTGAAGGGAAAATTAGTATTGATCAGGCTTTTATGCTTTTTTTATAGTTTTCATTCAGAATTCTCGAAAGTTACAGAAGGTTGAACTCAGTGAATAAAAACATAGAAAGAGTCAGCAAATATATTAGTGGAGTGTCCATTGTAAAGAACAAGAGAGTTAATTCCCTTTATACCTTTGGTTCTTAAACTTTTTGATCATTTAACTTTTCCAAGTATTTCTTCAGAGAAATCTATTTTTCAAAGTGTCACCCCAACACAAGACAAAACCAAACTTGATATTAAATATATTTGCTGTATCTTATCAACAAGTGCCTGAGATAGAAGAAGCTATACTTCAACAGCAGAATTCATAACCCCTTTGTCAACCTCTTGTTAATCATTTGGTTTCCTCTTGTTAACCCTTTTTCACACTCTTGTTAACCCCTTTTCACACTCTTGTTAACTCTTTGGCTCCCTCTTGTTATCCCTTTGTCACCCTCCTGTTAACCCTTTGACTCCCTCTTGTTAACCCTTTGTCACCCTCTTGTTAACCCTTTGTCACCCTCTTGTTAATCATTTGACTCCCTCTTGTTAACACTTTGGCTCCCTCTTGTTAACACTTTGTCACCCTCTTGTTTACCCTTTGGCTCCCTCTAGTTAACCCTTTGGCTCCCTCTTGTTAACCCTTTGGCACCTTCTTGTTAACAATCTGGTTACCTATCATTAACCCTTTTGCTCCCTCATGTTAACCCTTTGGTTTCCTCTTGTTAACCCTTTTTCACACTCTTGTTAACCCTTTTTAACACTCTTGTTAACCCTTTGCGGCTTTGGCTCGCTCTTGTTAACCCTTTGTCACCCTCCTGTTAACCCTTTGACTCCCTCTTGTTAACCCTTTGTCACCCTCTTGTTAACCCTTTGTCACCCTCCTTGTTAATCATTTGGTTTCCTCTTGTTAACCCTTTTTCACACTCTTGTTAACCCTTTTTCACACTCTTGTTAACCCTTTGCGTCTTTGGCTCGCTCTTGTTAACCCTTTGTCACCCCCCTGTTAACCCCTTGACTCCCTCTTGTTAACCCTTTGTCACCCTCTTGTTAACCCTTTGTCACCCTCCTTGTTAATCATTTAACCCCCTCTTATTAACCCTTTGGCCCCCTCTTGTTTACCCTTTGTCACCCTCTTGTTAACCCTTTGTCACCCTCTTGTTAACCCTTTGGCTCCCTCTTGTTAACCCTTTGGCACCTTCTTGTTAACACTTTGGTTACCTATCATTAACCCTTTTGCTCCCTCATGTTAACCCTTTGTCTTCCTCTTGTTAATCATTTGGCTCCTTCTTGTTAACCCTTTGGCTAACTCTTGTTGACCCTTTGGCTCCCTCTAGTTAACCCTTTGGCTCCCTCTTGTTAACCCTTTGGCACCTTCTTGTTAACACTTTGATTACCTATCATTAACCCTTTTGCTCCCTCATGTTAACCCTTTGTCTTCCTCTTGTTAATCATTTGGCTCCTTCTTGTTAACCCTTTGGCTAACTCTTGTTAACCCTCTGGCTCCCTCTTGTTAACCCTTTGTCACACTCTTGTTAACCCTTTGTCACCCTCTTGTTAGCCCTTTTGCTTCCTCTTGTTAACCCTTTGTCACCCTCTTGTTAATCCTTTGACTCCCTCTTATTAACCCTTTGGCCCCCTCTTGTTAACCCTTTGTCACCCTCTTGTTTACCAATTGGCTCCCTCTAGTTAACCCTTTGGCTCCCTCTTGTTAATCCTTTGGTTACCTATTATTAACCCTTTTGCTCCCTCATGTTAACCCTTTGGCTAACTCTTGTTAACCCTCTGGCTCCCTCTTGTTAACCCTTTGTCACCCTCTTGTTAACCAATTGGCTCCCTCTAGTTAATCCTTTGGCTCCCTCTTGTTAACCCTTTGGCACCTTCTTGTTAACCCTTTGGCTACCTATTATTAACCCTTTTGCTCCCTCATGTTAACCCTTTGGCTAATTCTTGTTAACCCTCTGGCTCCCTCTTGTTAACCCTTTGTCACACTCTTGTTAACCCTTTGTCACCCTCTTGTTAGCCCTTTTGCTTCCTCTTGTTAACCCATTGGCTCCCTCTTGTTAACCCTTTGGCTCCCTCTTGTTAATCCTTTGGCTCCCTCTTGTTACCCCATTGGCACCTTCTTGTTAACCCTTTGGCTACCTACTATTAACCCTTTTGCTCCCTCATGTTAACCCTTTGGCTAATTCTTGTTAACCCTCTGGCTCCCTCTTGTTAACCCTTTGTCACCCTCTTGTTAGCCCTTTTGCTTCCTCTTGTTAACCCCCTGGGGTTTAATTAATCTGACTTTGAGAACCCTTCTATACAATATCATATATTATGTGATAATACCTTCTATAATCTTTTGATGTTGTATGTCTACGTAGACTTCGTCTTCAGATGATTTTTCAGGTGGCACTTGGTTACCAGGATGACTGGTATATCGAAGTCTACCAACTTCTTGTTTTAACAGAGAATTATCCAGGCTTTCAGAATTGTGAATATCTTGTAGATCAAGCAAAGAACAATCAGAGAGTCTTTTGCCATGATATTTCAATGCTGCTTTTGTATCACTTGCAGATTTATCACAAAGTTCATTGTTAATATTTGCATCAGTGTTTCCTATATTTTTATTGGCTGGATGAGTTGTGTATTTTAATCGACCAATAACTTGCTTTAATTCCTCATTCTCAGTTTTTAATTGGTTGATTTCATTCTGAAGAATTAGCTTAGTTTCATAGACTCCATCATTACTGGTCTCGAGTTTTCTGAATTCCTTTAATTCCATAAGTAACAATGTATTTTTAACTCTCAAATTCTCCTGTTCAGCTTGACTTTCCTTATATTTCATATTTAAACTCTCCTGTTCCTGAAAATAGATAAATTCATATACTTATAATATATTTCAAAATTGACTAAATTTCAATGAAGATCTGGGCCCAGTTCCTCGCTTGGTGCTTAAGATTAATTTCTTGCTTAAAATCTTAAGTCAACTTGTGTATATTCAAGAATAAGTAGGAAAATCTCTAGTTGAATATCGGACTTGGACTTAGTTGAATGCTAGGAACCGGACCCTGTATTAACTGTATGAACTTTGGTATTAATACATTTTCAGTATGTCAACCATTTGATCACAATGGTCTTTTTGTAACCAAATTGTTATGCCAAGGATAACAATTTAGGTTACAATGAGGATATTTTCTTCCAGCTAGTCCTTGACCAAATCTCTTGGCATTGATCTTTTCTAGATAATCTGTGGTCATCAATCTTTCACAATTCACACTCTGATCAAGAACCGACTCTCCACCACAACAACTTCGATTTACTCGTACCCAAGCAAATGATGTCATGTTTGTAAAGAACAACGCTCAAACCGACTAAGCTAAAGTTGCTGTGTAGACATATAAATATCAAATTGAATATGTATAAACCTGATTTTCTCCACAAGCAAACTTTGTTAGTAAAATCCCAAATATTGCAGATAACTATCTTATTACATTGTTTTGTATTTCAAATTTATGGTGGTGTTAAGGAAAATGAAATGAATGGAGTTTTACGTCCTACTTTCTGCACCTATATGGGCTAATTGAGGACGGGCAAACGCCATGCAGTGTGCACTGAGGGAAATTTTGCCAGGACAGCGGCATTAGCCTGCTCTTATTTTCGATTTCCAACTGTCGAAGGATCTTTAACGTGCACAGCCAATAGCACACGGGGCCTCGGTTTATTGTCCCATCCGAACGACTAGACGCTTTTCCATGTCAGCCCCTCCGACCTACAGGGGGAAACCGGGTTGAAAAATCCGAAGGTATCATCTCGACCCATGCCGGGATTGAACCCTGGACCTCCAGGTTAGCGAGCAAGCGTCTTACTCACTGAGCCACCGCGGCTCCTGGTGGTGTTAAGGAAATGTGTGCATTATAAAATTATCAGTTCAAAAACCAAATATAATACTCACTACTCTTAGCTCATTAATGGTGACTTTTTGACTCCATTTTTGATTCTGGCAAGAAAGGGCTTGAGATCTTAAATTGGCAATACTAGAATGCAGTGTTTCATATTCTTCTATTTCATCAAATGTTGCTAAAAATAGAAATCAAAACATTCATATTTTTCCCTTTCATATGCAATTTCCTTATTCTCTGTCGCAAGGTATGGAAGAAATATGAATGATCCTTGTAAAATGAAATGACAATCAGAACAGACCAGTAATATGCTATATATGTCTGAAATGCAGGCCCCTCCTGCAAAGATTATTAAAACATCTGACGGAAGAGAGTCCTCAATAGACAAGGTTGATATTCTTTCAGTTTGCAATTAAAATTTACTTACCAATTGCATGACCAATACCTAGACCAACCACAACAGCAATAATGAGTATAGCAATAACATCTAATATAAGGTTTACATGACGGTTAGGATTATGAACATATTGGCGTGCTACATCACCAGCTACCAATGGTAAATCACCAATATCATTAACGAAAGACATGTCATCATCCAATGGTGGAATAGATCCAGCATCACTTTGATCACTCTCAATTCTATCATCTTCAGTCCCAGAATCAGTGTGTCTGTCTTGATCTTCTTCTACTTCTGCTGATTCATCATTCTGGTCTACATCAGACAAATCATCATTTACATGGTGGTTATCTCTTGGATTGTGGTTGTTGTCTTCTAGTCTATCATCAATTTCTACAGGATTGGGGTTGTTAGCCTCCAGCACTTGGTTGTCAACAACCACATTTATAATTCCATTCTCTTGTCTATCTTCAATATCTGCTGGATTGTGGTTTTCATCTTCAATATCTGCTGGATTGTGGTTTTCATCTTCCAGATTTTGAATCAAATCAACCAAATGATCATCGTTCTCTGCTGAATTCTGGTTGTCATCATCAGATTCTTCATTGCCATTAAAATCAGTATCTTGGATGCTATTTCCATCAGGTTCCTTGTTGATGCTTTCATGGAACTCTTGGTTGATGCTTTCATCAGGGGGTGAATTGTTACTTTCAACCAGTTCTTCATTGCTTCCTCTCTCCAAACCAGTTAGCTTATCTTCATCACCATCTTTAGATAAGGGTGAGTTTTCTCTACTAATGAAGTTGAAATTAGAACTAACTGAAGAAGAGGTCATAACAAGATTATCACCATCTACGCTCTCTGATTCTAATCTAATGTAATCAGAATCTGAAATGGAAAAAAGGTGCATTTCAATTAAGACTTAGGCTTGCCTGAAATGATTACAAAGAAAAAAAAACATCTATATTTTACAAGGATAACAACTTAGGTTCCAACTTAGGGCAATTTGCACCCCAGCCTGTACGCCTATGGCTAGTGGATGGACAGCTCTAACGGCAATTCTTTTCAAGACATACAGTATTCATTACCTGCATCACTACTATTATCAGCCAGATCAGATGATAGAGACTGTATACTTGGTACATTACTAGTATCACTTGCTACAGACAACTCTCTACAATATAAACACAAACATTTTAAACTGACAGAATCTCAAACTCAATAAACACTACTTCTTCCAGTTGTAAAACACATACAGGACAACAGTCGACACTTTCAGGGATTTTTGGAGTTTTTAATATATTTCAATAGTCTTCAGAGGTGCCAGAACTCAAAGAAAATAGCATAATCTCTTCAATATAACCAATATTTATAACACAGTAAATTACAGATACGTATGAAAGCTAAAATTGTGCTGGTGAGCTGGGAACAATATTACTGATGGGATAAGCTGAAAAATACCTGCTTTGAGTAGGGTATGCTTAGTTAAATGGGAATGTACAGAATTTCAAGTGTCGATTTGAGCCTCGATTACATGTAAATGACCTCCAGAAGCACTAGATCTGCACAAAAATCGCTTAATGTCTTCAATTATATCGTTATTTAAATATTTATCTTTCATTTTCTGTATTTGTGTTTTCCATATAACGCATAGTCTTACTTAACGACGAGTCATATTTTTTACTTTCAAATGCTCATAATCATGGATACACAGGGATTTGAAGGCTTATATTTCAAGGGAGAGTTGTGAACATTATTATGGATTAGAATAGCTAAAAAATTCCAGGTTCTGAGACAAAAGTTTTATTGGTTGAACAGTTAGTGAACATATTCCTTAAAACAGATGGTGATTGTGCTACTTTCAATTTTTTTACTCACCTTTGAGGTTGATCATCTGTGGATCTGTTCATGGTAGACAACTCCTGTTTGGAGACGTCTACTTTTTCCTGCACACCAATATCTGCATCAGTGTTACCATCTACAGAATCTTTGGTTACAATGTTTTCCTGATGTTCAAGATTAGAAGATGGTAGGCTCATTTCAACTGCCAGACCTTCTTCTGAGGCTGAACAATTTCCATTTTCTGAAAAAATTATAACTGATACATGAAAATAACGAAAAAATAGGAAATACTACATGTCATATGAAACATTGTGCATTTCTCTCGAAATTCATTTACAACACCATACCTTTTTTTCTTCAAAATTTTACAAAAAAAATAGTCAGTACAGTAGGCTTAGTTATCTGAAGAAATACAATTTATAACATAACATGCCATATAAAAAATACATAATTTCTCTTTAAATGTCAGTCAAAGGTTGTCATAAACATGAGTCAGATCCTCTATTATTTTATTAGTACACAAAAAAAGCAATTAAACCTATGAAACCTATAAAATTACAGGATATTATTGAAAAAAAGTTAAAATATTTTGTAAGCATTTTTCAATAATGATATTTAAAGTAGTTTTCTGGATTTATCAAATTACACAGGTGATTTGTTCCGTATGTATGACACCAGGTAAGTTCACTGATAAATACATACTATTTTTGACCAAGTTCAATTCTTAAAGGTAGTATTGCTTTAACTTACTGAAATAAGCTTATGATTAATTACTTGACAAACAATTAATAACTTACCTGTACGGAATTACTTTACAAACAATTAATAACTTACCGGTACGGAATTACTTTACAAACAATTAATAACTTACCGGTACGGAATTACTTTACAAACAATTAATAACTTACCTGTAGGAGATACTGATCTCTCAAGAGATCTACGATTCTGATATGTTACAACATCATTCTCAACATTAACTACTTCAATAGAACTAGAACTACTTCCTTCATCACTTGACTAGAATAACAAAGTATGGCTATCTATGTATATGATATATTTCTTAGCTATCAAATCCATCAGATTTGTTAAGTCAGGCATGAATTGACCTTCACATTATCACCGAAATCAGACCATGCTATTAACTACATGTTTATAATAAATAATTGTGTACCACTTTATATTATTGTAATTCAGGGTCATTTATCATTCCTCAAATGAATTATGTCCTCACATGTTTTTCACTATTTCTTATTAAATATACCTAAAGATACCTGTTGGAAACTAAAGGAGTGGTATAGTATTTCACTTTTCAAGATCACAAGAATTTACACAGAAGTAAAATCCTTATCATCTAATACCTACATACCAAATTTTATGAAAATCAGTACAATTTTCATTAATTCTGATCACAGGGACTTTCACTTTCAATTCAAGCATCATTTAATGCAGTGGCAAAGCAAGAATTTTTTCGGAGGATTAAAGTGAAAATGGATTGAAATTTTAATTTTGTTGGTATTATGAACCCCTTCCTCTTAAATATACCACTGGTTAAATGGGTATGCATACTTGTCAACTACACACACCAAATATTATCAAAATGTGTTCAAAACACAAAGCATTTTATTTACAAGGAAATATTTGAAAGGATTAACATCTCCTATTCAATGAAGCATGTATATCTGTAATTTAATAAGAATGCAGGAAATGGACCTCTAGGCTAAGTCCTTATGTAAGTGTATAAAAATGTGGCCTACTATTAATAGTCATACTGACCTCTATCTCTCCATCTTTATCAACAAAAGCCCAATCTTCAATATCACTCGACTTATCACTCATTTCCTTAATAACAAAATATAAAAAATATTCAAGTAACTTTTTGTGCAGTCAAACACAAATTTGAACAGGTGAAATAGATAAGCTAACTGTCAAATCATTATTTTTGGGTGGGGTTTATTTTTGTAAATTTGTTTTCGAAAAAGTCAAATTTCCAAGAAATTTGATTCAAATTTAAATAAATGAAGGTGAATTACAGCCACTTTCTAATTGAATATGCATTACTTAATAATCTTATGCAAAATAAAAATGAAATGAATGGAGTTTTACATCCTGCTTTTCTGCACCTATATGGGCTAATTGAGGAAGGGCAAACGTCATGCAGTGTGCAATTTTGCCAGGACAGCAGCATTAGCCTCTTCTTATTTTCGATTTCCAACTGTCGAGGGATCTTTAACGTGCACAGCCAATAGCACACGGGACCTCAGTTTATTGTCCATGTCAGCCCCTCCAACCTGCGTCACTGACAGGGGAAAACCGGGTTTAAAAAAAAACGACCCATGCCGGGATTGAACCCTGGACCTTCAGGTTAGCGAGCAAGTATCTAACTCACTGAGCCACCCAGCTCCCATTAATCTTATGCAAAAGAACTAAATATCTTCCTAGTTATTTTTACCTTGGTTTCGATACCATATGACCAAATGCATTTATATATTAGGCTTACATCGAAACAAAATTTAACATTTCAATACTTTTATATAGACAGTCTCAATTAATCATGATCAATATCTACCTTTAATTAATTTAGTGAATGACTGAGAAAGGTCAAGGACAGAACTTCTCCAGACAAACAAGACTGAGTTCCTGACTAGTTGTAATTTTCAAAACTATGCTCAAGATTCTAGAATAACACCTAAATAGGACTCCAGCCAGAGCCTGGTGACAGCTTTCACCCCTACACCCTAAAAGCCCTATATTACTGCTGATTATAGTACATCTAGTCAAACAATCAACCTTTTCTACAGATCTAGAGCAAAATTCTACTGCTCATAGTAGGCTACATGTCAATTAAGCTACACAATAAATAATATGCATATATAGCCTATTCATTTCTTGCCACGGTCATGTGCTAGTTGTATCAACTAGTAAAGAGAATAATATGACAAATATTTGCCTGTGTATTTATATACGGTAACACAAAGGTTTGAATTTTAAGACAATACCGGTATAATAATTCATAACAAGATTAAAACACCAAGATCCCATTGGCACACTTCTCTGTATTTTTCTTATCCTGTCCGCTTATTGTTACTTTTCACAAAAATAATGACTTATATAATACCGATCCATATTATAATTGTTATTTTAAGCTACCAGGTACTAGCTTATTGATATTAATGTCTATTTAGACTATGACTCAAGTAGACTAGACCTAGACTACAGTATACATCCAAATAACATTGTTTTTCTCTACTAGTAGTAGGAAGTAGGCCTACTGTGCAGCTAAGCACTTAGAAATGTTCCACTACTGTGTCTTCCATTTCTTCGAGTAAAGGTGTTACGATATAGTAACTACTACACTAGGGAGTAAAGGAGTGGAAGTTACGATATTGTAACTACTACTACACTGTGCACAGCATATTATGACTAAAGCTTATACATATATACCAACATTAAAACAAAATATAGTAACCAAATGTTGCAAAAGGTCATGTAAAAAATACAATGTGTAGGCTAGGTTATTATAGTATTTACAGTCAAGCACAAGAACTTGCTGACACTGTCAGGTAACTAAAATGTCTAAAACTAAAACAAAACGAACAAAGTGTCAGTTTGTTTGCACCCTTCAACACTGAACATTACAATAATAACAGCTTGTCAAATATAAATATCGAAGGCTACCAATACAGCACCTGACAAAAGTCAAAATGCAAAATATGCTAAGATGCCTTACCGTTTGTCGATGCTCCTTTGAGTTAATTAGCTAACATTCTTATTTTTCTCACGAAATAAATAAAACGATAACATGACCTATTTTCTCTATCAGAGTTATTCGAATTAGTTTCGTAAAATAATTAATTTGGAAAAGCATGTATTAATTACAATTCATTTGAGAAAGAAAACTGTCAGCTGTAAAAAATAATTTTCCACATTATTTTCAAGAAACGAGATACTGTCTTTGTTTAGATCTATGTAAAATTCTTTTTTAAAGTGACAGTTTCGTAAAAAGACGTAATTTCTAATTATAGTAGCCAATCAGAAGGGGTTATTTCCACCAATAGATGTAAGACTAGTAGTAAATAAACAAATGCACGTGTTACACAATTTGACAGCTACTTTATCTGTGTTATTACGACGTGTCGTAAAATTGTGGAAAGTTATAAATAGATAATTGGGAAATCTTAAAAAAGCTATGATATCTGTCGTTATTTACAAACATGACACATTTGCTTGGATGTGTTTGAGAGTTCGGTTCTCCATCGAGGTGTGAATTAAGTCCGGTGACCTTGAATAATTCATCTTCACTCATAATTCCCGGTCAACCCAGCTGTAAATGGGTACGGATAAAGCGGGAAAGATCAATTTAAAAGAGGTTTGACCAAGGATCAGCTGGAAGAAAGGATCCTGACGGAATTGATCTCGTTGCACCTCATGAATTTGACATTTATAGTAGTGGCGGGTGAACACCAGCTGTGTGTGAGCCCAGTCCAGATAAAATCCCCATTTTCCGTCCCTTGCCTCCGTCGGCTGTAATTATTATGACATAAAAATTGTACGTGTACGTGTCTCTGTGACTAAAAGGGCACATAATCGCCCCCTCGCCCCCGTGGTTTTGGTGCCACTGCGGAGGACCAAGTAAAAAAACAATATGAACATTTGGTAAATGTATATTTTTGCTATGGCCACAATACATACGTACAAAATAATACAATATCTAAAATTACGAGAATAAAGTAACAAAATTTGCGTATCACAGTGTCAATAATGTGGATAAAATTTCTCAATAAGAGTAAAAAGTTAATGTTTGGTTACTAGCTGTAAAGGCACATAAAAACAATAAATAAAATCATCTAGAAATTTCCAATCAAAGTCACCACAAAAGTTAACAGTAAACAACTTCTTACAGCTGAAAAAAACATGAAATGAAATGAATGTAATTGTACGTCCTGCTTTTCTGCACCTATATGGGCTAATTGGGGACGGGCAAACACCATGCAGTGTGCAATGAGGGAAAATTTGCCAGGACAGCGGCATTAGCCTGCTGTTATTTAAGATTTCCAACTGTCAGGGATAACGTGAACAGCCAATAGCACACGGGACCCCGGTTTATTGTCCCATCCGAACGACTAGACGCTTTTTCAACGTCACCCCCTCCTACCTGCATCACTGACAGGGGGAAACCGGGTTGAAAAATCCGAAGGTATCATCTCGAAGGAAAACATACTATTATTATAAAATTATAAGGGGCAGACAAGTCGATCTTGCGAAGGGCATAATCGGAGAGCAACCGGAGTTTCTGGCGATATACTGGCGTATTTCATCAATCAGTGGATTAAGTAAACCTGAACACATCGTCGACTGAAGGATCACAGTTGCCCCTGTTCTACTGCCTGTGTCTATTGAACCTGATGTTCGACCAGAGCGGTCGAGATCATCATAGCACAAAGTTGGTCGCAGTCAGTCAAGTTAGCGCTTCGCTGATGTCTCAAATCATGAACCTCTAAAAATATAAACACCTACCCGATATGATAGCTGCTGATGATCCTCGACCCGAGTCCGAGCCCGAGTCATCGTTAGAATCGGATGGAATAGAAGTTTTACTACCACTGTTTCCAGAGTTAGGGTCAGGTGTATTCCCACCAGAGTTAGGGTCAGGTGTATTCGCACCAGAGTTAGGGTCAGGTGTATTCCCACCAGAGTTAGGGTCAGGTGTATTCCCACCAGAGTTAGGGTCAGGTGTATTCCCACCAGAGTTAGGGTCAGATGTATTCCCACCAGAGTTAGGGTCAGGTGTATTCCCACCACTGTTTGAGTTAGTCGTATTGTGTCCACCAGCGTTAGTTGGATACGTTACACCACCAGGTGGTACAGAGCTGTTTGAAGAGTGTTCTGAAGTAATAAAATTTATAAATATGTGACATTCAAATCACGATAGATGATATCCTGTGTTTGTGTTTAATTTATCCTAGGAGTTCAAATATGTTAGGCAAGAAACTAATCGAATAGTTTGACGGTGATTGATACTAGGTGATCGAATGAAGTTAACTTTTCAGGCCAAGATTTTTAGACTCTAGCCAAACATCCTAAAAAAATTGTTAATGCTTTAGTATTTATAGTACTACGAGAGTCCAACCTATTCGTGATACACTAATTCCAATTTTGAAATTCCTAAGTTCCAAAATAAATGAACAGCTCAGCTCAGTACACTTTGGGAATTCATATCTCGGTTTGAGAATCGATAAAAACAAAATTAAGTAACTCTTACCATTATATTTACAATTAACATTTAATATGTTACTTTCACAACTAGACATTTGGGCATCTTTCAAGTCGTTTATTGTACCATTGTACCATGTCGTCTGCTCACAAGCATCAAGTATTGGAGGGCCCATATCACAATTTAAAGTCTCGTATGCCCAAAATACCGTGTCTGTAAATTTTAAGGAAATAAATCACATTAAATAAAACTATGAACATAGGCCTACTGATGACGAAATTTATAACAATTATATTGCATGAAGCTCAGCCACCAAAAACATTTCCCCTACGGCCCTCTACAGCAGTGGTTCTTAACCCTTATCAAGCTGTGGCCCAAATTCCCGAAGCTCCGAGAGCCATGACCCCCAGTTCTATTCCAAACTAGGACAAAATAAGGAATATAGCGCAAGGGTTGTTGTCTTGTGCCTTCTCATCATCAGGAGTTCAGATGCATTTGATCACAAGCAACTACAGACCTTACACAGCAAAATGTAGTTACATAAAAGTCGGGCTAGAGAAAAAATGATATACATCCTCATGTGACATGGCCCCTTGACAAACACCCCATGGCTCCCAGGTTGGAAACCACTGCTCTACAGGGTTCTATCTTTCTGTTTGTTGGAAATGATTTAAGGAAGAATCTCATAAAAATGCAGATCTATGATCTATATATTATTTTGTTTTATGGTTTGTTGTAAACAGAACAGAACAGATATAAAGTTGAGAGAACACGAAACAAATATATTCTAATATAAAAATACTTCTTACCGTTAGGCGGGACTGGAGAATGTTCAAGAACACCATAATCATATCCTTTCGATTTACAAATAGTATCAGTTACAGTGTAACTGTGATAGTATAAGCCACAAATATATCCTGTTATACCATCTTTAGTCAGTTGTACTCTTCCATAATGACCATGTTCTATAGTGACTTGAAGAGCTACAGAATAAGAGCAACTTTTAAGTTCTAAAATATGAAAATTAAAGGCTCAAATACATCGACCTTGCCAATGAATAAAACTAGTGGTAAGGAAGTTATTGGCGACTGAAAGAATCTGGCTGACACAAATCAGTCGCCAGTTGAAGTCTGTGTACGCAGTTCCAGCGAGTTGCACATGTTCTACTATTTGGCGACTGATTAGTCCCAGAAACCCGATGTGCGCGCTGTTGCCTCTCGCTGGGACCCAGAATGAGCAAAGGTCATTGAATTAGTCACATGACTTTAAGTCTTTAAAATCTTGCATTGGTTTACTCCCTGGGGAAATGAGACTTTTAAGTCCATTGTTAATGGACTATTTGCAAGCATATTGGAAGCTAAACAATGATCTGATTGCCTAAAATAGATAACGTCATTTTTCCTTGACAATCAAAATTTTAAACTGGATTTATTGCACGTCTTCATTAGTCAGATCCTCATCAAAATTGTAAAATGTCAACACAGGACAGCTGCGCCATAGCAAAATTATATTAAGCATGTGACAAAAGCTATAATAACAAAGTTCTGTAACAATGCTAACCTTTATCAGGATCATAACAATAAACCCCAGCATCCTGAGTATATTTAGTATCATTGGATTGTGGACTGGTACTTAAATTACAATCAAATAAATTGTTCTCATAACCACTACACTCAACGCCATACAACCATCTGAAATTTAAAAAAAGAAGAATTAAACGAGGCATTCTAAATTGTGTATGCACAATTCAAATTAAAAATCGGGCGTTATCAAACACTTAATTTAAGTAGACAGACATTGCTGGAACCACAGACGCTTAACAGAAATTAGAATGGTGCAAATTGATGCTGTAATTTTTTCCAGAAAATCTCTTTATAATTATAATTGTGTGCAATATTGTGTGTAACAAAGTTGTGCATATCAGATTTGTGAAAAAATTTGTAGTAAATTATCCAGATAAAATCACTTTATAATTTACAGTCTATAACGGAACCCCAAAAAATATTTTCCCTTGTTAAGTTTTTTTAACATTACAAGTTTTAATCGATTATAAAATGGTGTATGATGATATACGCTCCTGATATTACCTCGGGGAATTTAAGACGTTAGAAAACCTTGGTAGACCGGCTTTGTATCCTTTTGATTTACATACAACATTAGCTTCCGCTTTCCCCCAATTTTCTCCATCTATAGTGCCCCAGATGCCATTCTTGCTAATTTGTAAAGTTCCATCATTTAGAATTTTTAATTGGTTATCTACGAAAGAGAAACATTGCAACATTGAAATCATAAAAAGTAAGATGTTACGAATTGTTTAGAAACTTTCAATCGGCAATCCCCGGCAGTTTCCGTGCATTAGGTGCATTCTAGGATTCCTAAGTGCTGTAGACTAGTTTATTAGGTCATTTTTATCAAGGTTAGGTCAAAGTTAACGTGAACGGCTGTTACAGCGTCTCGTTCTCAGACCCTAATTTTGTGGTTAAAAAACCGGATTTAAAAAAAACGAACGAAACGAAATTAGGGTCTGATTTTAATTAGACTGCACATATTATCGGCTAGTAGCAAACTTGATAAAAATCTGTTCTCGAGTCTTCCGGTTTTTTCATCGTCACTAATAACTTTTCTATCATAAAATACCACCCTGCCTTTTTACAAGCCAACTCTTTATAAGTGATTTGCTCAATGAAATGGACAAGCCTTTGAGAAAAAGTGAATTTCGGAGATGTTTAAATTTTTTATGATCATAGAACAAAGTACTTAAAAAATTATCACAATACAGCCAAGATGAACATCGGGCCAAAGACGCCGGAGTTGGTGATTATTTTAGTGTTACCTACCAGAGACTGCGTTTCCATCATCACAAGATATAGCTAATGCTCCACCAATACATTGTGTGTTAGTGTTATAATCATACGTACAGTCCGAGAACGATTTAGCACCACTTGGACAATTGACATTTGAATATCGTATAGAAAACTTTTGATAATGTTCAAAAGCATATGAACGTAACAACAATTTCGCTGTGTCTGTGAATCCCAAATCTTTACAGATTAATCCGGCCATATCTATTGTAAAACCATCTGAACAATATGCATATTCCTCGTCTTTATTGCGTGTATGAACTACAATACCAGTTGCATTCTTATATTGACTACTTAATCTCACTGTAATAATAATAATATAAATCACATTATAAACATATCTTACCATGTAATCAAAATATCTCTTACATTACCTTACTTAAAGGAATAATAATAATAATAATAATAATAAACTCTTTATTTTACATGGGTCAGAATTAGGCCCAATACCACGAGTGATAACGGTCCTGTCTCACACCCAGCCCATGGGGACAAACATAGATACAATATATAACATATAGAAAAAAAAAATTAATACAACCTCTTAGAATTAACAAAAATTCTAAATTTTCAAATTTGGTCAATAGGAGTATATATTCATCAAGGGACTTGCCTGGTTGCATAACTATACAGCAGATTACCTAAATAATCTGATAAATCCAGAAAAGAATGTTTATATACAATAATTGAAAAACTTTTAATCAAATCAAAGGCGTTTATCAATTATAACCTGTTATTATATGGAAATTTACATAGTTTAGTGGGGTTTTTTTTAAATCTGTTTGTATACTTTGGACAATGTTGATGAATATATACTCTGATTGACCAAGTTTGAGAATTTAATTTTTTGTTCATTTTAAGAGGTTGTATCGCTTTAAACAGTTATTGTGCTAATGTTTATGAACGATCCAACCATAATCCTGTAATATGACGTTTCGAGGAGTAAAAATGGTCGTGTAAACGTTTTAATTTGCTTTTCTCCGAGTATTTTACTTCACCTGAAGAGGTCATCCAAAAGCACGTTTACGTACAAGAAAACATACGCCTGGAGTAAATATGCTTATGTGAGTAACATTTGGCCGTATAAACAGGGCTTTAAGCAATTTACATAAGCCCTGGGTTTTCAACCTGGGAGACGCGTCCCACCGGTGGGACATTTGACGATTTTGAGTGGGACGCGGGCTCGTCCCAAGTCCCTTAGAAATGTTTTCTTTTTGTATGATTTTCCCAGAAAATATTACAAAATCAAAATTACCTGTCGGGGTCTGTCAGAGGAATAAAGACACTGTTGTTTGCATGATGAGGGCACGAACTCTGCTGTAGGTGAATTTGAAAATAGATAGGGACGCGTGTCCGAACCAAATCAAAATAAGGGACGCCACCCAAAAAAGGTTGAAAACCCAGGACATAAGCAGTTCAAATAGGAAATTATAATTAATATTACATACCCTCTCCATAACAATAGACAGAAAGAATACCATGATCTTTACAGACATACTCGGCAGAACTTTCATTTGAATACACCCATGTTTCTTTGTTACATAGTTCTAACAGTGGAATGTTGTTATCATAACAGCCCAAATCGTTCATCCAGTACGACGGGTTGTTTAGATCTGTAGGCATAGGATAGTATTCTCCGCTAGAAAATCCTAAATTTCTACAGACAAGATTGGCAACAATCGAAGGTCTCCCATATTTGTCACAAGTATATCCGGATAACGAATCTTTGTCCATGACTACATATCCATAATTTGCACCTCCCCCAGTAAGTGAATACTGTGTATCTGGAAGTATCAATACAAAAAACAGATAAATATATTGACCTACTGGACCGGGAAATAATATTGTACAAAGTATTGAATTGATATAACATATCTTACAAAGATAGCGGATCCTTTCTCCCAGCTGGTCCTTGGCCAAACCTCATGGCATTGATCTTTCCCAGATTATCCGTACCCATTTACAGCTGGGTGGACTGGAATTATGAGTGACGATGACTTATTCAAGGTCATCGGACTTTCACACCCTGATCGAGAACCGAACTCTCAAACATAACTTTACACAGTTCTACTGGGCAAGGGTTAGAAGAAAAAAGAAAAATAATATGAAATCAAGTGCCTAATTAGATGAATGAGCTTATTCGAACTTATTCAGCTCTTCATCCTTTGATAATGTTAATGCTGCAAGAGAATTAAGAACATTACCAATAAAGAACAAATCCATACGCATTTCGAAATCAACTAAAAATCAAATGAGTGTGTCCACATGGACTTTGCTTTGCCAATTCTCTTAGAGGTCTCCTGGGATAATGAAGAAAGATCCATGTAAATCAGACATGCTTTCTATTTTGCATTAGAACACGGTCTGTTTTATCAATTCAATAAAGCATTTAAAAATACTCATGACCAAATGCTAAGATATAAATGAGTGTTTTTTACCAAGAGTGTTATAACAGTAAGCCATAGCAAAATCCTGAAAACAATATGTAGAGTTTGTGTCCTTGAATTTAAGATCGCAATCCTTAAATGCAAGTTCTGATCCAGTACAATTTACACCATATACCCAGCGGGGTTTGTTCACATCATAAACATTCTTTCTATAAGCCAAGCCGTGGAGGTATCCTTGCTCTTTACATACTACATCAGCATCAATATCATCCCAAGTATTTGGACAAATTGTTCCCCATACACCATGGTAGAAAGTTAAAACTTCACCATCTGAATCAATCTTTACATCACCATCTTTACCTTGAATAGAATAACTATAGATATAGGGCCTCGAAATTCAAATAAAAAGATGTGTCTTTTACCTGCCGTATATATGTGTTTAAGTTGCAGTTCTGATGTAAATTGCAAAAACAGGTACACATAATAATAACAAATATATTGTGATGGTTACAAAGATGATGATGATGATGATGATGTGTTAATATCGATAGTTAACTGACAATATAAGATGAGGATCATTATACTGCTAATTGGTATGATTACTACACGATTATAAAACTAGTCAGTGATGATGATGATGATGATTGACGATGATAATGCTTGATGATTAAAATTGAAGATATGACAAAGTTCTTACCTTGAATTGTGTTGCCATCATTACATGAAACTACTGCTGCGTTATTAACATGACTACAGCTTTGAACCATACGGGTACATTGGGATAATTGGTTTTCGTTGCCATTACATTGGTAAGTGTAATTGTGATAAACATAACCACGGAAAGCTTCAGATGGTAAAGTTTTTCCACCCAAAGGAAATCCTAGTTCTCTACATACGACATCTGCCTCGTTTTGTCCGAAATTATCAGCACAAATGTTTTCATGACCTTCCTCATTATAAACACGCACAATACCAGTAGAAAAATCAGTGCCGCTTGATAATCGAACTGAAAACAATATCATTATAAAAGATCATTGATCAAGATCGAATCTGTAAACTTCAGTGGCACCCATATAAAAGCGTGATTGGTGGGGGGACAGGGTGGTTGTTAAAAAAAATTTCTCCGACAATAAAATTGTCCCCATATGGATGCCGTTGCTTAATTTGGGAACAGAAGAATCACTATGAATACTAGTTCGTGCTATTTCATATTTAAGTGTGAACATGGCCATAGGAACCGGGGGTGGGAGGGGCTAGGGGAGTTGAAGCCCCCCCCCCCCTTGATTTAAAACGTACATGCTGCCCGGAATCGCCTCAGAGACAAGGACAATAATGTTAATTTTCAAGGCCGGTGGCTCCCCGAATCCTCCTAGAGATGCTACCGTCAGTCGATTGTCATTTGTCTTCAAGGAGAGAGCTGTCAGGCAAGGTATTCAATCCCTGCAAACAACTATAGCAGTTTGTAAAGGCCTCAGATGCAAGAAAATTTCAAAATTGGCTTGATTGGCAAGCATTGTCAACGAAATCAGGAAAGGCCTCAGATGCAAGGAATTTAATCATATTTTTCTCAATTTTCACGGGGTGCAAATCTGTCCAAATCGCCCGCTGTTCGGAAAGGCCAGATTGCAAGGAAATCAAATCTTATTTCATAATTTCCTAGTGATACAATGTCCCAAACCCTATTCGCGAGGTATGCGTTCTCAACGTGAATTCTGTTCGGACCTAATTTTCAAAATTTTCTTGTCCTCTAAGAGAATAATATTCTGAAAGGCATCAGATGCAAGGAAATGAACCATAATTTTCAAAGAAGGGTCGTTCAAAAAAAAGCCCCCCCTCCTCCCCCCCCCCCCCCCCCCCCCCACCTCATCCTACAGTTTTCATTTGCTTCTGGGTTAAAAAGATATTGTAAAAGACGCATATTTACCATTTCCATAACAATATACAGTAGTAAGACTGTAATATTGGCAGATATCCCCAAACATTCCTTCTATCCATTCTCCTGTAGTACATTGGTCTAATAAATATGATTGATAATCACATTTAAAATAGTTTCTTAACACCGTAGTGGTTGATAGTATACTCGGCTTGTCCATTTCATAATCATCTCCAGATTTGAAACCCAACTGTTTACAGATGACATTTGCGTATATCATGCTACTACCACAGAAATATTGCCATCTATCATTTCTTTTTACCTGCACCATTCCATAATTTGTCTGATTACCGTTAACTAATCTTACTTCAGTAACTTAAATAGAATATAAAATTGAATCGGGAAATGATATAAATTATAATCAAATAAAGTTAAAAGAACATATAAAGTTTACCAAAAATGTGTCATAAATCTCCTTTTTTTCTGGGAGAAAAAAAACTCTCAAGATCCGCATCTGAGGAAAAACCTCTCAAACCACCCATCTGGAGAAAAATCTCACAAAACCTCCATATCGGGAAAACACATAAAGAACATATAAAGTTTACCGAAAATGTGTCATAGAACATCTTTTTTCTTGGAAAGTAAAATTCTCAAGATCCGCATCTGAGGAAAAACCTCTCAAACCACCCATCTGGGGAAAAATCCCACAAAACCTCTATATTTTTATGGAGAAAACACAGAAAGAACACATAAAGTTTACCAATAATGTGTCATAAATCTCATTTTCTGGGAGAAAGAAAAACTCTCAAGATCCACATCTGAGGAAAAACCTCTCAAACCACCCATCTGGAGAAAAACCTCACAAACCTCTATATGGGGAAAACACAGAAAGAACATATAAAGTTTACCAAAAATGTGTCATAAATCTCCTTTTTTCTGGGAGATAAAAAAAACTCCCAAGATCCGCATCTCAGGAAAAACCTCTCAAACCACCCATCTGGGGAAAAATCTCACAAAACCTCTATTATGGGGAAAACACATAAAGAACATATAAAGTTTACCAAAAATGTGTCATAAATCTCCTCTTTTCTGGGAGAAAAAAAAACTCTCAAGATCCGCATCTGAGGAAAAACCTCTCAAATCACCCATCTGGGGAAAAATCCCACAAAACCTCTACATTTTTATGGAGAAAACACAGAAAGAGCATATAAAGTTTACCGAAAATGTGTCATAGAACATCTTTTTTCTTGGAAAGTAAAATTCTCAAGATCCGCATCTGAGGAAAAACCTCTCAAACCACCCATCTGGGGAAAAATCCCACAAAACCTCTATATTTTTATGGAGAAAACACAGAAAGAACATATAAAGTTTACCAATAATGTGTCATAAATCTCATTTTCTGGGAGAAAAAAACTCTCAAGATCCACATCTGAGGAAGCACCTTTCAAACCACCCACCTGGAGAAAAATCTCACAAAACCTCCATTATGGGGAAAACACATATAAAGAACATATAAAGTTTACCAAAAATGTGTCATAAATCTCATTTTTTGGGGGAAATAAAATTTTCAAGGTCTGATTCTGAGGAAGCACCTCTCCAACCACCCATCTGGGGAAAAATCCTACAAAACCTTCATATGGGGAACACACATAAAGAACGTATAAAGTTTACCAAAAATGTGTCATAAATCTCCTTTTTTCTGGGAGAAAAAAAAAACTCTCAAGATCCGCATCTGAGGAAAAACCTCTCAAACCACCCATCTGGGGAAAAATCTCATAAAACCTCCATATGGGGAAAACACATAAAGAACATATAAAGTTTTCAAAAAATGTGTCATAGAACATCTCTTTTCTTTGAAAATAAAATTCTCAAGGTCTGATTCTGAGGAAAAACCTCCAAACCACCCATCTGGGGAAAAATCTCACAAAATCCATATGGGGGACACACATAAAGAACATATAAAGTTTACCAAAAATGGGTCTTAAATCTCCTTGTTTCTGGGACAAAAAAAAACTCTCAAGATCATCATCTCAGGAAAAATCTCTCAAACCATCCATATGGGGAAAACACATAAAGAACATATAAAGTTCACCAAAAATGTGTCATAGAACATCTCTTTTCTTGAGAAATCAAATTCTCAAGATCCGCATCTGAGGAAAAAACTCTCAATCCACCCATCTGTGGAAAAACCTCACAAAACCTCCTTAAGAGGAAAACACAAAGACCACCAACCAGAGGCTTTTTGGTTCTTGGGCATATGGAGCCGCAACCTCGACGGATGTGCCGTTAGAAAGTCTACCACATGTCTAAACCAATACGGCTCACCGTGATCGTATTGTATTGTTTTTAGATTGAAGTACGGAAATTTTTACGGAAATAGCCGAACGGTTACAGAATGGTCTAAACCCCCATTTTCGTGATTCTGGAGCAGGGGCTACAATAAAACACAATTTAAATGATAAACCTACCGTTATTGGTATTATAGCAGTAAGCTGAAGCATATGTAACTTGATTAAACGAATGTTGTTTATTTGTGTCCTCGTGCTCACAATCCCTCAGTCGTGATTCATTCCCCTTACAACGCATATTAAACATTACTTTGGGTAAATTCTTTGACATTTCATCATTTTTATCCACCACCCCTTCATCATAACCAAGTTCTCTACAAGCGACTGAAGCGTCCGTATTATCCCAATCGTTATCATATACTTGTATACCATTCCATTGTCCATTTTCCCATACTAAAATACGCCTATTCTTGCTTTCCCATGCTATTTGATTCTTTGAGGCTGAAAATTAAAAAATATGTAAAATTATCCTTGCAACACATATGAACATTAAAATATAATAAAACTAAAATTTGAACGTTTTTGGTTGGTGTTATAAGCGAAACAAGCGCCAAATCGTAAGGAAATATATCTCAGACTTATTCATATTCTGAAAGATTCAACAATATTGAAATTATAATATCAAATTCCAAAAATTTTTCGTTTCCAACATCTAACTTTTTTATAAGCACACACAATCTTCATTCGATATTTTCATCTTTGTTAGACAATGTAATGATAAGAACAAGCTTCGATACTTACTGATAAAACTTATAGATGGTGAATTGCTAGTGGTGTTGTTGTAGGAAGGCGTATATCCATCTGTGTTATTCCAGTTATTATAAGGAGGGGTATAATTGTTATAATCTGGAGTTGCCATGGTATAATTACTAATTGGAGGTAGTCCACGATCACCACATTCCAGAACCACATAGCTATCGTTACAACCTTGTTCGTTATGTGGACAGTCCAATAAAGACTCCTCATTCCCATTGCATTTGAAATTAGAATATTTGATCGTTCGATAACTGGGGAAGATATAAGAGGGAAGTATTTTTCTTACTCCGACAAATCCCATTTGTTTACATGAGACGTTAGCTGATACCATATCAAAGCCCTCAGAACAAACTGAATATTCGTCGTCCTTGTTGGTAATCAGAAGTATCCCGGTTGTGTTTCTAAAGGCTACATGCAATCTAACTGGAAAGAGAAATTCAGCTTATTAAAATCACTTATCGTAGGTAAGTATGTATTACATTGACAAGAGAAAACTGAGTGTATTCTAACGGCAGGTTTTATCTGACTAAATGTATTCTATGTAGCTTATTCAAGGTCGATTAAACCATGCAATCCACAGAGGTGTTTTTAAAATTGGAAAAAAAATTTGCTAATCAGCACAAAAATCATCGAAATGGCTCACCTTTTTCATAACAATATACACTAAAAGTGTTTTGACTTCTACAGATCCTAACATCAGTTGAATTAACCCAGTCAGAGTCCATACATGATTCTAACATAGGGGCTTCCCAATCACACGAAAACTGATTCGTCCAAAACATGTGGCCTAAAACGAAATAAGATAATGTGTTCACGAATTTCCACTCCTACCTAACGGGCACCTTCCCGGAAAATTTCACCTATTTACCATCATATTTGGTTTCATTAATGGAAAATAAAAGCATATTAATTTGATACATTTTTGCAAATTCTTGATGATAAGTGGTCGAAAAATTAACACATGGTTGGCCAAAGGCTTCCATTAAAACATTAAACATAGCTTTCTTATATGAATGACTATAGTAAACCTTTCGTATTGAGCTATCGATTTGAAACTTGACAGAAACCAATATGTATCTTAGATATCAACTTCCAATTTAAACTAATTCTAAAGCTCCCTTCCACGTAAAATCAAGTTTCGAAGTTTTCAAGTGAGATATTGTTCCAGACAATAGCGAAATGGGTTTATTGTTTCGTAAGAACATGTTGCAAATAATAGTCGAGAGGAAAACTCTCTACAAAGCTTAGTTAGATCGGCAACAGTTATATACCGTTTCTAAAGGAACCTGACAATAGGGAGTACAAAATTGAAGATAAAATCAAAGGAAATTTCGTACACAATAAAATACAGAGAGGAATTCCTTTATAATTTGACGATTTAAAAAAAAGAGAGTGTTTCTTACCATAAGGCAGTTCTGAAGATGGGAATCGTTCACCATGTTCATATCCTAGTGTTTTACAAGCAGTTCTTTCGTCATTGCCAGACACATACCCCGGATCACAAACAAATCCCTTGACCCCTTCTCTTGTTACTAACAATCTACCATAGTTACCATGCTCTAGCTCATATCTGCCAACTGAAAAGGTTGACAAAAATTAAACACCTGGAATCACCATAGGCTGACTGTAACTCGTTGTCAGAACTCATCATAGAGCACCCCAGTTTGCTTCTTATTCGAACAATGAGTTCTTTTCTCGGTCAGTGTGTCGTGTAGTTTGAATAAGTCGCATTTCTCAATCATTGGAGTCTGAAAAAAGAGTATATTTCTCTCTGATCCTCTTACCACAACGGTAATGCAGATTTGGTAAAGAACTCCTAAACTCGAAAATCTAAGTTGATATCCTTGTTCAAATGGTTAGTTTTAATAAAGTATCCATCCTAGGCCCGAAATCTGATTAAAGGGATTGTAAAATGGTTTTCTAAACTTTGTATGTGTATCGAGGACACTGATAACATCAATTTGCGCCATTAAAATTTCTATTCCGACGTCTGTGGTTCTTACAATTCCACTTAAACTAACGCGTTTTATGACGTCACCCCCACTGATCTGCATAGTCAATAGTATCATATCTTCCGATAGATCAGTGGGGATGACGTCATAAAACGCGTTAGTTTTGCAAGAATTGCAAGAACCACAGACATCTGAATGGAAATTTTAATGGCGCAATACACATACAAAGTTTAGAAAACCATTTTACAATCCCTTTAAGTGCTACTTTTCTTACCTTCTGACGGATTATAACAAAACACCGCAGCATTTTTGGCATAGATTGATTGATGGGGGGATTGATTATAGAGTCTTGTTTCATAGGGACAATCGGCTAACTTAGATTCTGTCCCTGAACATTTCACATCAAACATCCACCTATACCACAATAAAGAATTATATTTTAGTAGAAACATATTAATTGATATTTGGCGACGATATTTTTGGACAATTATTACAGATCACAAAAGTTTAGGTATGTTGGCTCAAGATTGTCTGTTAAAAACATAAAGACATACTTTGGCGAATCGTGATCAATTAATTTTGCAGCTCCATTCGCGTAACCATTTTCTTTACAAACAACTTTTGCATCATTGTCATCCCAATTTAATTCATGGATGGTTCCCCATATACCATATTTACTAACTTCTACTGTACCATCTTCCAATATTCGTGTCACACCATCTGTAATAGTAGCATGAAATATCGATATTCAGTGTTTCTGGTATATGATTTATTTTCTTAAAGGGATTGTAAAGTGATTTTCTAAACCTTGTATGTTTATCGGGGACACTGATAGCATCAATTTACACCAATCCAATTTCTATTCCGACGTCTGCGGTTCTGGCAATTCCACTTAAACTAACGTGTTTTATGACATCACTGACAGTGATCTACCGGAAGTTAGTATTGATATCTATGCAGATCACTGTCAGTGTTACGCGTTAGTTTTAATTGGAATGGTGTAAATTCAGTGGCGTTTCTACGGGGGAGGGGGGGCAGGGGGGGCCATGGCCCCCCAAAATTTAGGCTGGCCCGGCCTTGCCCCCCCCCACTTTGAAATTTTCGTATAATGTTAAATACAGATGGTATGTGCTGGTAGCCCCCCCTGACAATTATTTGGCCCCAAAGCAGCCCCTCCACCTAAAAATTCCTAGAAACGCCACTGTGTAAATTGATGCTATCAGTGTCCTAGATACACATACAAAGTTTAGAAAACCACTTTACAATCCCTTTAAGACTTGTGACTAGTAAATATCATTCTACTAAAAAGTACATGCATCGTAAATAAATACAAAACGGTACTTTCGTGTTTCCACTTCAAGAGATCATTAAAATTTCTGAAAAGACTGGAAAGAGTAATGTTGGAGAATTCCTTGGTGGATTTGTATCAAGAACAATGTGTGAAAGACTGTCGCCCACTTTTCCAATTCATTCTGTCCGCTTTTATTAGCGCATCGTATTTAATAGCATAATTCTTACCAATCTCATTTAAATTAGATTACATTATTTTCGTTATTTTTTGATTGTCGACTCCATGTAATCTAACCACTTTTATGATGACGAATATGCTATTTAAAGCACGTGCCACCTCTCCGCCAATCAGAACAGCGTTTATATTTGAATATTTTGCATAACGTCGTAATTTGGACTGCTGTGTCCCTTTAGTTTCTTTTTCGTCCTCCCACAATGCATACCAATGCATAGACCAGCGATCTTGAAGGTAGTTTTTGATTGGCTGAAATTTTCGTCAACAGATGCTCGCCTTATAGAAGTGGTTAGATTACGGAGTCGACACCCAAAAAATTACCGAAACGAAATGTAATCTAAATTTAATTTTTCTCACCAGGCATTGAATTACCACCATCACAGCTTACGGCTAAAGCGCCACTATCACATCTACCATTTACATCAAAATCAACTGTGCAGTCTTCTAGTTTTACAGCTCCAGATGGACAACTCAGGTTATAATACCCCATATTGTAATACTCTAAATGGTCGTATGCATAGCTTGGAAGTATAACTCTGGCATTATCAAAACCAATTTGTTTACAAATTACAGAAGCAGTATTTAGATCAACATTATCAGAACAATAACGGTATTTTGTACTATCTCTATTTTGAAGAACAACTCCACTGTTATTTCTGAACTTTGAATGCAGTCGAACTAAAGTATAAGAGAAAGAAAAAGAAATGATATAAAATATTGGTTTAATATTATGGGTACTGGTATACTCAGACATTTTTTGGAAAATCAAGCTATATTATATATAGCAACCCCTTACTATGATGACATAATTGGAATATGTTCACTAACTGTTCGGCCGAAACAATTTTAGTCTCAGAATCTGGATTTTTTTTAGCTAATCTTATCCGTAATGTTGTTCAAATTTCTCCTACGAAAATTAAGCTTCCAAACACATGTGTGTGTACCCATAATAATCAGTGTTTGAAAGTCAAAAATACGACTCGTCGTTTATTAAGACTATGCATTATATAGAAAACACATAAAGATAAAATGAAGGATAAATGTTAGGCTAGAGATATATTCGAAGGAATAATAAGATTTTCGTGCAGCTATAGTACTTTTGGAGGCTATTTAGAAATATTCAAGTACTAATTAGATCATTGGAAATGGAGCCACAGGCACCTGATTCTGGTTAAAAAAAAATCGTATATTGTTATACCCTATAACTATACGGTATACACTTTTTTTTTTACCAGAATCAGATGACTGTGCATGAAACCTGTCCGAATAGCATGGCATTACGTACCTTTATTGTAACAGTAGACAGACAAAGGGGAGCGTCTACACTGCATTCTATCATTATCATAGGTACCGTTATCGTGTGACTTATAAGACCATTGACCATTGGCACATACATGTAATAACGGTACGTTATAAGGACAATAAAATGAATTTGTCCAAAAGTTAGCCGTAATTGGAAGTTCATCCATAGGGAAGTTTTCTCCTTCAGCATAACCGAGACTTCTACATACTGTATCTGCTTCACGATTGAAATAATTGCTATAATTTTCACACACATAACCTTGTTTACCATCACGGTTCGTTTTTACGTATCCACTGCTGGAACTATATCCTCCTATGACCCAATAAGTTGGCTCTGAAAGAACAACATCAGTGATGCAAGTCAGAGGGGCTGACATGGAAAAGCGTCTAGTTGTTCGGATGGGACAATAAACCGAGGACCCGTGTGCTATTGGTTGTGCACGTTAAAGATCCCTCGACAGTTGGAAATCGAAAATAAGAGCAGACTAATGCCGCTGTCCTGGCAAAATTTCCCTCATTGCACACTGCATGGCGTTTGCCCGTCCTCAATTAGCCTATATAGGTAGAAAAAGTAGGACGTAAAATTCCATTTATTTCATTTCATTTTTTCTGAAAGAACAACAGTGTTATTTCTTATATGAAAATAACTATCTGTGATTCCTTACGCTGTGAACTCGTTTTAAATCGTACTAGATCAGTACTTTTAATAGAAAGATTAATTATTTGTGAACAGTCATGCATGTGGCAATGTTGAAAATGTATAGTTCATACGTTGATACAATCCAGATTTAGTAAATTTAAAAAAAAAAGAAATGAAAAAGAATATAACCTGTTGAAGAATTATAACAATAAGCGAAAGCTGAATCATAACAAGTCGAGTTCAATTGAGTGGTCATCTGGCAGTCTTTTATAGTTTGTTCACTTCCATTACAATCAACATCATCTACCAATAATGGTTGAACATTTTCGTTTTTGTATGTACTATTGTTATGCTTTGAACTTTGTTATATTTTCTGTTGTGGAGCTAGTTTTATAAGTTTGTTATTCATACCCCCGTCCATCAGTCCCGTCAGTATCTAACACGCCGTTTTTAATGATCTATTTTGAAGTCAATCAAGTCAATGCACATTCGACAGTCCTTGTAAACCCTTAACACCAAACACAAGAAGGGTTTCACATGTTTTACACATAGTTTGCTTATATTATTTACCTCTATCGTGGCAGTATCACTCAAAACAATCTCGCTTTCTTCGTTTTCCCACTAAATGTCAGCCATGACACTACGTCATAGAAATATTACGTAAGGTATTCCACCAAGCACGTGTGACGTCACTATATAAACAAGCAGACGACGGGGATTCCGCAGTCTGGGGTTGGACTCGTTTACGGCAATACCTCTAGCTCATCGAAAAGGCCAAACTAGTGTCAACTCGACCAGTTTAGGATAAATCGGAATGGTAGGATTATTTTCGAACCTTTAATCTTTCATATCAAGTAAATCTTCAAACAATAGCTTTTAACTAGCTGAGTTTTACCAGCTGTCAAAAGCCTAGTGCCACATATTATTTATTAGCCTATCATTAGGCCTACCATTATAATTCATTAATATTATTAGCCCTAAAGCCTAAAGGGCACTTACTTGCATCTACTTCACTGCAAGATATTAAGCGGTGATAACTAATTAGCAACTAGCTGTAATTACCTTTCTAAATTCCATTCAGCGCTACATTTAGCACTAAGCTTAATTACTAGCCTATTATAGACCTAGTAATTCTGAACTTTGACCATTTTAATATTTCACAATTTAAGGGTTATTTAGGTTAGTTCCTATCATGCCCATGCATGGTATAACCTGGCCCTCGTATTAGTTGCTCATTAATTTATCCAATTTAACTGTGATAATCATTATCTCAGGTTTATTCACACTGTTCCAAGCATCCTCGGACCCTTGGAAATTTAGACCTTTTGTTGTTATCAAATAATTGTTGATCCTTTATAAATCTGTACAAATAAATTCTATATTTATGGTTCTTTAGTTTTTAATTCCTTGATCAGAGTGCTAGGCTGGGACGAGCTCTCATTGCAGCCAACGCTAGTATAGCGTGGGGCGCAACACTGGTGTCAGAAGTGGGATTTTCAAACTTCTTTTTGTGAGGAAGTTCTGATTATTCCAGCGTCTAGTGGATCTAGGAATTTTAAAACTATTTTAAAAATTAAAATCTAACAAATTGGCTGTAGTTTAAGAATACATTTTATTCATTCAAATATGGATGATTCAGAAATAACTTTTCCAAAATTACAAGGCTCTGGGGAGGAAAATTGTAAACAATCCTTTCAAGTTGTTGATGTAGACAACACTTCGATTTCACAAACTGAAATTAGAAAAACAGATACAGATTTAATAGACAACCTAACCCTACAACTGAGCACATTTACAGAACACTTAACAAATAAAATTGAACATATGCAGAGAGATATGGGTAAAATTCACAATGGATTTGATTCTCTTAAAGAAAAGGTATATGACTTAGAACACAGGGTTTCAAACACAGACCATCCCTCAAGGGGCGATTTTCATAGCTCACCAATAACCCCAGGGAACATTAATGAGAACCACCAAGGATCTCCCATACACAGGACACATCAACATTTTGGTCACAACAATAAAGGGGTTAAATTAAGGCCACAGAGCTATAATGGGGAAGAAGATTTGGATGAATATCTTTCGCAATTCGAAATTGTAGCTCAACTAAACAATTGGGACTATTGGCAAAAGTCTTCCTTTTTAGCCAGTAGCCTGAATGGAAATGCTAGGGCCATTTTAACTGAACTATCCCCTGTAGAAAGACAAGATTATGATACATTAGTTAAACTTTTAAGCATAAGATTTGGGTCAGTGGAGCGATCTGAAATGTTTAGGGCTAGGTTACAAAACCGTACAAGAAGTAAAAATGAATCCATATCTGAACTTGCACAATCTATCAGAAAGTTGACACGTAAAGCATACCCTACAGCTGATATGTCTGTAACAAACATTCTTTCGTTAGATCATTTTGTAGACGCTATCAACGATTCAGAAATGCGACTTCGAATAAGAGAGCTACAACCCAAAAACATAAATGAAGCTGAAATACATGCATTAAGGTTAGAAACCCATCGTTTGGCCGATAAACAAAGGGGAAGGTCCGTTCACATGATTGATCAAGCTGATCAACTTGTTTGTGAGGTACAGCAAACTACCCCAAACCCAAAGCATAATGAAACAAATTTCAGTACGTTAAACAATTCCATTAATATGCTTGAGAAAACTACTAAACAATTAATCTACACTCTAAATAATAATCACTCAAATTTTGGAAATCAACAAAAGGGAACTCAGCGCAGATACTGGAATGGAAACCCACAACAAAATAGGGAAAACCAAAGCTTTATACAAGATAAAAATACATACCACAATCCATCCTCTTATCACAAGTATCACAATGCTGGTTCCCCTGCTCAAAACTCTAGACAACATACTGCTCCTAATAATAACAATAATAAATATTTTAATAGTAACCACCAAGGCAACTCTAATTTTACAAAAAAAACTAACCAAGGCAGATGGGGACCTGTCTCACAGGATGTCCGTGCAATACAGAGTTCAGACTATGAGACTGACACCTTTCAGACGGAAAACTAGACCTTGCTGAATTCGAGGGTCAGAATCCAGCAGGTGATATAAATGGGCCCAGCTCAGATATTATAATTAGTAGTATTAATGATCAAAATAAGGGGTTATTTGTGTGTGCTACAATTAAAAGTGAACATATTTCTATGCTTTTGGATTGTGGTGCATCAGTTAGCATTATAAATCTTAAAGTTTTTAACCTACTACAAACTATATTTAATTTCAATGTCACGCCAGTTAAACTTAACCTTGTCACAGCTACAGGGGAAAAGAAACCATTTTATGGAAAGTCGACTGTCGAGATAAAATTAGGCTCTAGGGTTGTTAAACATGAATTTCTTATTGCTGACATAGTGCAACAAGGAATTTTGGGAATAGATTTTTTGACACAACATTCTGTTGATATTTTATTTGCAAGTAATTGTGTCACCATGGGGGGAGAAACAATTCCTTGTTATAGATACCAAGACAAGGGTGAATTCATGTGCAGTCGAATCACTGTATGTGAAGATATAATTATTCCTGCTAACACCGAAATGGTGGTATCTGGGAAGATAAAAGATCCCATACCTACAGGAAATAATGTTATGGTAGAGCCAACAGATAAGTTCATGGAAAAACATGATATTCTTCTGGCTAGGATCATTGCTAACCCAAATCGAGGCACAGTTCCATTAAGATTTTTAAATAGTAACGATACAGAGTGTAAAATTCATAAGAACTCTATTGTAGCTACTATCAATGCAGTGGATAGGTGTATTGACCCCGTTTCATCAGAGACCATAAATCAATTAGAAGTCTCTAATTACGATCGGAAGATTCCAGACCACTTACAAACCCTATTTGAAGAGTCAAGCAAAGACCTCAGTTCAGATCAAAAAGAGGGTTTGAAAGCGGTATTGATAGATTTTCAAGATGCTTTCTCTAAACACTCAAATGACTTGGGTTTGACAAATTTGGCTGAACACAAAATCAAAACTGATGGGGCACAACCTATTAAACAAGCCCCGAGGCGAATCCCTTTAGCTAACATGGTTGAAGCTGAGAATGAAATAAGCGATATGGAGGCTAAAGGGGTAATCGAACGTTCAGAGTCCCCTTGGTGTTCGCCGGTGGTCCTTTGTCGAAAAAAATCGGGAGAATTGAGATTCTGCATTGATTACCGCAAGCTCAATTCAGTCACTATTAGGGATAGTTTCCCCTTACCCAGGACAGATTTTGATGCCATGTCCGGAGCAAATTACCTATCAACGGTTGATTTAAAGAGCGGTTACTGGCAAGTAAACGTTGCCAAAGAGGACCGCCCTAAAACAGCTTTCTCAATCCCAGGGAGTGGGCTTTGGCAGTTTGTAACTATGCCTTTCGGGCTATGTAACGCACCTGCAACCTTTGAAAGATTAATGGAAAAAGTTCTTTGTGGACTCTCTTTTAAAATTTGTATGGTTTATTTAGACGACATTATCATATATTCTAAAACATTTGAGGAACATTTAGAAAATTTAAAGCTCATTTTCGAGAGATTGCTAAATGCCAACCTAAAAATGAGCCCTAAAAAATGTAAACTATTTAAACATGAAGTCTCATTCCTTGGGCACATTGTAAGTTCAAATGGCATTGCCACAGACCCGAGCAAACTCAGTGCCGTTACAGAATGGCCTACTCCACAAAATGTTAAAGAAATAAGGCAATTTTTAGGACTCTGCTCATACTACCGGAAATTTGTGCGGAACTTTGCAGACATAGCCAAACCATTACATAAATTAACAGAAAAGAACAGCAAATTTCATTGGGGGGAGGAATGCCAAATTGCTTTTGATACGCTCAAGAAAACTTTAACTTCTGCTCCCATTTTATCTCTACCAGTACCAAAAGGTCAATTTATCCTTGATACTGATGCCTCAAACGTTGGCTTGGGTTGCGTTCTATCTCAAAATCAAGATGGAGTGGAACGAGTCATTAGCTATTATAGTAAAGCATTTAGTAAATCTGAACGTAAATATTGTGTTACACGCAGGGAGTTATTAGCAGTTGTATCTGGCATCAAAAATTACCATCACTACCTCTTCGGTCAATGTTTTCAAGTAAGAACAGATCATGGTTCTCTCACTTGGCTTATTAATTTCAAAAATCCAGAGGGACAACTTGCACGATGGTTCCAATTCTTGGCCACATATCAGTTTGAAATAGTTCACCGAGCAGGGCTTAAGCATGGTAATGCTGACAGTCTCTCTCGTAGGCCTTGTGTGCATTCAGAATGCAGGAAATGCATCAAAGCGGAACAATTTGATACCGAAAAGGAAATAAAAGAGGAACCGAATACTAACCTTTTAAATTACATTAACGAACTCATCTTTTCTCTTCATTCCTCAGTCCCCAGTACCTCTGAAAATACAACACAATTACAAACTATCAATATAAAGCATGCACAGCAATCAGACGAATCCCTTAAACATGTCCTTAATTGGGTAAAAGCTGGGAAAAGGCCTACATGGCAGGAAATTTCAATACTTGATGAAACCAGTAAGTTCTACTGGATGCGGTTTGAATCACTTGAGCTAAGAGATGATGTCCTTTGCAATAAATGGGAAACTGTCATTAAGGGAAAACCCCCTGTTTATCAAATTGTGTTGCCTCAAGCTCTTAAGGAAGTTGCACTGTTTCAACTGCATGATAGCGTTACAGCTGGCCATTTGGGACAAAAGAAAACTCTAGCCAAAATCAGGGAGAGGTTTTACTGGAACCAGATGTCACATGATGTGAAACATTGGTGCAATAAATGTCACAAATGTAACTCCAGAAAACACCCACATAAGAAAGCCCGGGGACCACTCCAGACTTATAATGTTGGTGCCCCTATGGAGAGATGGGCAGTGGACGTTTTAGGTCCGTTGCCAACCACAAGGAAAGGTAATTCGTACCTTCTTGTGACAGCTGACTACTTCACTAAATGGGTTGTTGCAGTCCCAATGCCTGATCAAAAGGCAACAACTATCTCCCATGCTCTTGTTAAAAACGTGATAAGTATATATGGAGTGCCAATGGAACTTCATTCTGACCAAGGGTCCAACTTTGAGTCAGAAGTGTTTAAAGAAGTCTGCAAACTTCTGGGAATTGATAAAACTAGATGTACACCCTATCACCCCATTTCTGATGGTATGGTTGAAAGAGCGAATCAAACTATCGAAGCCATGCTTTCAGCCTATGTTTCTGAAAATAAAAGAGACTGGGATGAATACATAGACTTACTCATGCTAGCATATCGTTCTTCCAAACATGAAGCTACTGGGGTCTCTCCAGCTGAGATGCTTTTTGGGAGGAGACTCCTTCTGCCCGTTGATTTGGTTTTGGGAAGAGTTGAACCTGAAAAAAATAATCCCAATGATTATTCACATACACTCTCAAATGTTCTTAATCACATACATAAATTTGCTAGAACGAGAATAAAAACCTATTCTGAAAATATGAGAAAAAACTACAATAAAAATATTGTTCATAACATATACAAAACTGGGGATTTAGTTTGGCAGTATCAAACCAAACACAAAGGGCCTGGATCTAAGCTAAGACGCCCATGGGAGGGACCATACATTGTGTACAAACGCATAAACGATGTAATCTATCAAATACAAAGAAATCAGAATTCTAAAATCAAAACAGTACACCATAATCTATTAAAACCTTACAAAACTGAATAGTTACAAGACGAGTGTTGTCTACATTAACAATGATTCTAATTGCATTATTACTCATTATTTACCATAACCATACATATATTTTCAGGCCCTGCAATTCTTCTGCACTCTATGCGAAACAGTGAAGTTTTCTAGAAGCAGCTACCTGGAGAGGCATTTGTTGAATGTACACTCAGGGTTCACCTACCGATGTAGCAACTGCAAACATTTATGTCCCCGTCCGGAACAGAAACACGCCAGCTGCCCAAATGCTACTTTTGAGCTTGTTAAAAGATCGAATATGAAATATGGTCCAGAAGAGGACAGAGAATATAATGAATTCATGGCCAAGATTAAGACTATGATCAAAACAGTACCAGCAACTTCCACAACAGTACCAGTAACTTCCACTACTATAAAGACCTCAACCTTGGTTGCCACCCTAAGAAAACCGACAAATCCCCAAGCTACAGCTATGCCTCCTAAAGCCTGGACTGCCAAACCTGACACAAAAACAACCAAAAGAAATATCCCTATGGCAATAGATGCAGCTGGTGATAGAGATGTAACAAACTTACCTGAAGATTTAAATTTGTCTTCATCTTCATCATCTTCATCTTCATCATCTGCATCCAGTAATTCTCCTGTTCCACCAGCAGCACCAATACCTGAAGAAGAAAAGATATACCAACCATCACCTATTAGACCACTTAACACATCCACACCAATAAGCTCTCCAAACTACACACCAACCTGCAGGAAGAAACTGAAACTGACTACTTTAGCAAACGCACAACTAAGTCGAGTAATTTTCAATGTAGGCGGGATGAAATTTGAGACAACAAGATCAACGATTAATAAAGCAGAAGACAACTTACTAACAGCTATATTGGAGAGTGTAAAACCCTACCAGGTGGATAAAGTTGGACCGGCACAGATTCACCACTTCTACATCGACAGATCACCAAGACATTTTAATCTAATACTCGATTATTTAAGGGACCAAGGCCAGGAACCAATAAGTAGGATTCTACCATCATCACCAACTTATCTGGAAGAACTTTTACGTGAAGCCAGGTATTTCGAGCTACATAACCTAGAGAAGATAATAAACCAGAAATTAAATAAGTGTTAGGGTAAGATAATATGGTGTAAAAATATTATTATTGTTATTGTATATAGTCATACTCATATAGAATATTACATTCGAGACGAATGCTAAGTGAAAGAGGGGGCAATGTTATGCTTTGAACTTTGTTATATTTTCTGTTGTGGAGCTAGTTTTATAAGTTTGTTATTCATACCCCCGTCCATCAGTCCCGTCAGTATCTAACACGCCGTTTTTAATGATCTATTTTGAAGTCAATCAAGTCAATGCACATTCGACAGTCCTTGTAAACCCTTAACACCAAACACAAGAAGGGTTTCACATGTTTTACACATAGTTTGCTTATATTATTTACCTCTATCGTGGCAGTATCACTCAAAACAATCTCGCTTTCTTCGTTTTCCCACTAAATGTCAGCCATGACACTACGTCATAGAAATATTACGTAAGGTATTCCACCAAGCACGTGTGACGTCACTATATAAACAAGCAGACGACGGGGATTCCGCAGTCTGGGGTTGGACTCGTTTACGGCAATACCTCTAGCTCATCGAAAAGGCCAAACTAGTGTCAACTCGACCAGTTTAGGATAAATCGGAATGGTAGGATTATTTTCGAACCTTTAATCTTTCATATCAAGTAAATCTTCAAACAATAGCTTTTAACTAGCTGAGTTTTACCAGCTGTCAAAAGCCTAGTGCCACATATTATTTATTAGCCTATCATTAGGCCTACCATTATAATTCATTAATATTATTAGCCCTAAAGCCTAAAGGGCACTTACTTGCATCTACTTCACTGCAAGATATTAAGCGGTGATAACTAATTAGCAACTAGCTGTAATTACCTTTCTAAATTCCATTCAGCGCTACATTTAGCACTAAGCTTAATTACTAGCCTATTATAGACCTAGTAATTCTGAACTTTGACCATTTTAATATTTCACAATTTAAGGGTTATTTAGGTTAGTTCCTATCATGCCCATGCATGGTATAACCTGGCCCTCGTATTAGTTGCTCATTAATTTATCCAATTTAACTGTGATAATCATTATCTCAGGTTTATTCACACTGTTCCAAGCATCCTCGGACCCTTGGAAATTTAGACCTTTTGTTGTTATCAAATAATTGTTGATCCTTTATAAATCTGTACAAATAAATTCTATATTTATGGTTCTTTAGTTTTTAATTCCTTGATCAGAGTGCTAGGCTGGGACGAGCTCTCATTGCAGCCAACGCTAGTATAGCGTGGGGCGCAACACTATACGCCAAGCCTGTTTCATAACCCATCTGTTTACATGCAATTTGAGCTGCTTTATTGTCCCACGAATTACCACATATTCTACCCCAAATATTACCATATAATATTGATACATAACCATCGGAATCTATCTTTGTATCCCAATCAGAGCCTGCAAAATGCAATCGGTTGGTGTGTAAAAATAGAAGTGAGATGTACATCAATACGGACATGGAACAATTCTGAACTTAAAGGGATGGTGAAGAGGTTTTCTAAACTTTGTATGTGTATCGGGGACACTGATAGCATCAATTTGCGTCATTCCAATTTCCATTCCGACGTGGTTCTTGCAATTCTACTAAAACTAAAGCGTTTTATGACGTTACTAATAGTGATCTGCATAGATATCAATAGCAGCTTCCGGTAGATCACTATTAGTAAGGGCTGGATTTTTACTCTAGCTGGCTCAAACGGTAGTTGAAATGTGATGCCCACTGACTATTCCCATTTCTGGTGGCTAAAACCATTTAATCCACAGTCATCTCCATTACAAGATACTAAATATAACGATTGAATTGTTCCAAGCTTATTTCGATGTTAACGCACAAAATGAATACAATAATTCAATAAATGTACTACCTACCTTGGGATATTCCATCTCCACAAGACAAAACAACCTCATTATGGTCGGAGCTACACGTATCTCTACTGGACGGACAATCTGCTAATTTAGATTCTGTACCGCTACAGGAATATTTTATTTCAGACATCCCTCCGTATTTTTGGAAAGTTGATGGAGGGAGGATACGAACAGCACTAGTTGAAAATCCTAACTCTCTGCACACAACTTCGGCATTTTTTACCGAGAAATCATCGGCGCACAATGAATGATAATTGTTATCCGTGTACACTTGAACAATACCAGTTTTATTATTAAAACTAGTATGTAATCGAACTGAAATAGCAAATAATATACTTCGAAATAATTTCTATTCAAGACAATGACTGTTCAAAGGGAAATCCTCACTATCCGTTTCGTTTGATCAATCTAACCTTAGTCTATGAACCTGGATTTATTATTTAAGCTAATCAGTAAAAGTTTTCACAACTCCTCCCCAGTCTAATTAAAATCAGACCCAAATTTCGTTTCGTTCGTTTTTTTTTTAAATCCGGTTTTTTAACCTCTGGATTTAAAAAAAAAACCGAACGAAACGAAATTTGGGTCTGATTTTAATTAGACTGCTCCCCCCCAAAATTTAAGCCTTCAAATCTATGTGTAGCCATTATTATCAGAGTTTGCAGATCAAAAATACGACTCGTATTTTAGTGAGACTATACATTATACTATTGAAAAAACATAATACAGAAAATGAAAGATAAATGTTTAGGCAGGGATATTAATTGAAGGGATTGTGCGATTTTCGTGCAGTTCTAGTACGTCTGGGGGCTTTACATGAACTGGTAGAAGAATACTCTACCTCAAAAGAACCCAGGAGACTTTTAAGCCTGATATTTCTTCGATGGGATTTTTCTTGGAGTAACCCATGTTCCTTTAGCAAAGGCTATCATTTCATTTCATTACATCAATCCGTTTCTATCATGATAAGACATTCTCGTCATTACTTTTGATTGGTCGAACGATTATTTTTCGACCAGTTATATTACTTGTAACAAATTAATGCGGGAAAACTTTAGAATGACCAGACGTCAGATTTCTTGTAGCAAATTTATCTTGTGATTAATCGAGTCTCAACGATCATTAATTGAATGTGACGTAGTGTTTTTAAAACGAGGTTATTATCTGTTAATGAAGAGAAAACCCCGTCAATACAGCAACAGTAGATAATGCCAATGTCTAACGTTGCTGAAGGAACATGGGAGTAACCAAGCTTGACTATTGCAACAATTACATTACGATTACGATTATTTACAATGAACTGTCGCAATATATTCAAATCTATTATTCCAATCTTACCTTCACCATAACAGAATACAGCAGGCCGCTGTCGTGATTGGCACATACTACCGTAATAATCTTCGTAGCTCCAATTTTGATTTTCACAAACATCTATATATGGTTCATTGCCCTGACAGTCAAGATTCGTTCTCCACATAAACTTATTGGTTGCATTGACATCAATAGAATAAATATCTCCATATTTATAACCTAAATGATTACATATAACTCTGGCTTTGCTGTTATAAAATCCCTCTTCACAAAACCACCCCCATTTATTTGCTCTTTTTACTTCCACTCTGCCACTGTTTGGTTTATCTCCACCCACAAGTCTTAATTCAGTTACTGAAAGAAATGTAATTTATTTAATACACCATACTGAAACAGTTCAAAAACCTTTATAGTAAAGAACAGCATACATAGGATATTGTGTCCAAGAAAGCTCCCGGATCTGCTTTTATACAAATGAATTTATTCTTCAAAACCCAGGTCAAGGTCCCAGAGCCATGGTCCACTGTTCAATTCCAAACTACAGAAAAATAGGGCATATAGCGCTAGGGCTGTTGTCTTGTGCCTCCTCATCATCAGAGGTCAGATGCTTTAGACTACAATCAACTACAGACCTTACACAGCAAAATATAATTAAATAAAAATTGAGCTATAGAAAAAATTGATATCTATCTGTCCGGATGGGGATTGTGTATCGTTGAGCAAAACCATACTATAGAACCCTAATTTCTGAAATCCAGATAAAGATCATTGATTCAGATAATACTGATTTTCCCAGACCTTATGATATACAACCCAAAAATTAGATAAAAATGGACAAAAATCTTTAATGAACAGTGAAATCTTAAACATGATTTTTAAGTTTGCTACAAATATGGCGGGAAGACGTTAGGTATCACCTGACTCACATGGGCAGTTATCAACGCCATCTGGTGATTAGCCTTAGAGTTATCCCCAGAAGGCATCTTACCCCGTGGGGGCGTTTTCCCCCATGCTACCCTATAGTAGTAGATTCCTCGAAATATAAGCACTATTATGTCAGTCAACACCATCAGATACAATCTGATCAATCTCTATGTCTAGCCAAAAAATAAGCTAAGATGCAAAAAAACACAGATAAAACACAGTCTAATTAAAATCAGACCCTAATTTAGTTTCGTTCGTTTTTTTTTTTTAAATTCGGTTTTTTAACCACTACATTAGGGTCTGAGAACGAGACGCTGTAACAGCCGTTCACGTTAACTTTGACCTAACCATAATGACCTTTGTTTTAACCAATCAGATCTTTGCCCCTCCTGCGCTGGGATTTTGTTCTCGAACAATAGGTGCATTCTAGTATTCCTAAGTGCTGTAGACTAGTTTATTAGGTCATTTTTATCAAGATTAGGTCAAAGTTAATGTGCAGCGTCTCGTTCTCAGACCCTAATGTAGTAGTCAAAAAACCGGATTTAAAAAAAAAACGAACGAAACGAAATTATGGTCTGATTTTAATTAGACTGAGATAAAACACTCACAAGAATTAGTATTGTAGCAGAAGGCAGCAGCAGCCTCGGTGCCGAAATGACAAGTGCCATTATCAACATTGTCATACGGGCAGTCCATGATACTAGATTCGGTACCAGAGCACTGTATGTTATATCTGTATCTAGGTTGTGTGTTACTCTCATACTTAGATAGAGCCAATCCCTTCTCAAATCCAAACTCTTTACAGAATACATTAGCATCAGTATCATCCCATCCCGAGTGACAAACACCACTCCACATTCCATTTACAAACAGTGATACCCTTTTATCTGACAACCACCGGGTTTCATTGGTGGAAGCTGAAAATGTCATTACATGTAGTTAATAAACAGACTAGTAAAACTACTATAACAGTACTTTCCAGTCTTTGCATGTCGGAGGGGCTGACATGGAAAAGCGTCTAGTCGTTCGGATGGGACAATAAACCGTGGTCCCGTGTGCTATTGGCTTTGCACGTTAAAGATCCCTCGACAGTTGGAAATCGAAGAGCAGGCTAATGCCGCTGTCCTGGCAAAATTTCCCTCATTGCACACTGCATGGCGTTTGTCCGTCCTCAATTAGCCCATATAGGTGCAGAAAAGCAAAATGTAAAACTCCATTCATTTCATTTCATTTCATTTACTTTCCAGTTTTTCTTTTAGACGTCTTTAAATGAAAATATGTCCTGTTCGGTTTAGGTTAATGGCCGAGTGACGTTCAATAAGTTTACGAATAATCAGTCCAAACCTTAATCTATGTTGCAGACTCTAGTGTAACTTTCACAGAGATCGTTTGATACTTTGCATAACATAAAACAATAGATAATTAATATAGTGACAATAGAACTCTTCGATATTCACATCTATAGTACAAAAAATATGAGTGAAGCTCACCAATTGGTCGAAGACTGTCATAATATGTAGTTTGTGGATAATATTGTGTAGAAGGCATCACCGTTGTATAATATGTAGGAGCTTTACAAGACACAACAGCATAGTTATAGCTATCACATATTCCATAGGTTCCGTTATATATAGAATTACATTCTGATATAGATTTCTCATTCCCAGTACAATTTATACTCAGAATGTAAGGTGACCAATTCGCAGGTACAATAGAGTCATAATATGACTGGGTACTTAGTGTTTTCGCTTCATCTCTTTCGAAGCCTAATTCACCACATACAACTCTAGCGGCATTATCATCAAATGCATCAGCACATACCGATACCCATCTATCATTATGGCGGATTAAAACAGCTCCGGATGAATTTAAAAACTTGGTATGTAGTCGAACTGAAAATGAATTTCTTAGAATTATCCAAAAAATAACCAAATATATCTACTTATATTTCTTATCGGATATGGAGAAGATGGATTTGTCCAAAATAATCGGGGACGAACCAGGTCGGTTTGTAAAGAAGAATCGCAGGCGCAAAGAGATGATGTGGAGGTCATTTTTTGTGCATTCTGAACCATATTTCGGTATTAGATGATGATTCATCTGACCTATTTTTAATTTTGACAAGATCTTTAATTCAAATTTAATAACGGGGGAATGGGAGTTCTGAGTTCAAGAGGGGGATCCCAGTCTTTTGTAACATTTGCCATAACAAACTACGTGACACTATACAGTTTGTACTTTTTATACTTATGCATTTTTTAGCATTCAAATCGAAATTGAAAGACATGTAGATTACAATATGACGTATGTTATAAGAAGATAAGACAAATACCTTGTCCATAGCAGAAAACTGAAGGTACATGATAAGTACAAGAAGTCATTCCCTCATACAAGATCTCAGTCCATTCTTCTTTCATACAGATATCAATATTTGGTTCATTTGATGAACAGGATAATTGATTCGACCAAAATCTGGTACCATAGGGACTCATAACACTTGGCATATTGTATCTTTCTCCCGTAGAATATCCGAATTGTTTACAAAGTACATTAGCATCATAATAATCAAAGTCACTGTTTCTAGAGCAGACATAGCCTGTTTTGTTGTTACGCGTTACAGATAGTCTTCCATACCGATACCCGTCACCATCGACAAGACTGTACTTGTTGACTGAAACATAGATTAACCGTTATTAAATAAGTAGATATCCCAAGTGTCACCTAGCGGGAATAATACCATGACCTCACTTTGGTTTCTGTTTTCAACCTGAGCGGACGTGCTTTTTGCAGCTCTTCGGGAAAGTGGAACAGCGTGGGTGAACGTACTACAACAGGGTGAATATATTTTATTATGGTTATTAATTGATATGGTATCAATTAATATTAAGCCAAGGTGGCTAGGTTATGGTTTAAGCCAAGGTGGCTAGGTTGTGGTTTAAGCCAAGGTGGCTAGGTTTTGATATTTGGCCAGGGAACGCTGTGAAAGCGTGATATAGTATAATATTATAGATTTATAGAACTGTGTTTTATTGCTTATGAATCGATTGATGATTTGCATTGACTGTGAAACCAGTCGGACGATAGATAGCATGTCTAATTTGAGTAGTGTGAGTTGTATTCAGAATGCACGTGCATGTTTATTAGTTTGATCAAGGGAAGTAACATGTTTTTTGATGGTCACTAGTGGGTTTCATTCATTCTCAGATTAGAATATTAGTATTGCCTTTGTGTGTAGTTTATTTATTTATACTTCCGACTATTATTTTAATTTTAATTTGAGAATATTGGGTCTGTTTGTATTTTATTTTTCTTCAGTCCAGGAACACAGATTCCTAGTGGGATTCAACCACGTGGACTGTAGGAAAATTAGATTTTCTGTTGCCATTAACTTGGATGTTGTATGATTTCAGAAAGTAATTTTGGATATACCACAGGCTGAAAAGAGAATTGGTTTTCGGTCTGATAAAGTGTAAGTACGGAAACAGCCTAGTTGGTTGATTGCAGCGGAAAATCGGTTTTCCTGCAGTTCACGGCGAAATTTAAGAAGAGCGCCGATTGTTCTGGGTTAAAGTCGATTTGTAAATGAGATGCCAATTTGTACATTTTATTTTTGAATAAATGGGAAATGTTTGTTTTTTCTTTCTTTTCGTCTCATGTTAAAAACATTTCGACGTGAGTGTTGGGAGGGGGTCTTTATGATGTGCATTGGTGTTTGTGAATGTAATGTACTGTAAGGGGCATCTAGCATGACTTTATCCCAGAACTCAGAGGCAGGTAGGATGCGCGATAGAAGACACTTGGGAGATGGTTATATCCCAAGTGTCACCTAGCGGGAATAATACCATGACCTCACTTTGGTTTATGGTTTTATGAGGAGGCGGACTGCCTTGGAGACTCGTAGATGAGGCATTTATGATTGTTTCTTTTTGTCCCCCCTCCCACCCTTTTTCTATTTTAATTTGCTTCTGTCGTGTGTCATACATGCCATCCAGCATGACTTTATCCCAGAACTCAGAGGCAGGTAGGATGCGCGATAGAAGACACTTGGGAGATGGTTAGAACACATCCCTTGCATTCCAAACCTTAAAAAATGCCATGCAGTGTGAAATGAGGGAAATTTTGCCACGACAGCGGCATTAACCCTAGACCTTAGACTTCCTTCAAGCAAGGGAGTGTAAAGAGGTTTTTTAAATTTGTATGTGTATCGGAAAATAGCATCAATCTAAACAATTCAAATTGTCAATTTAACGTCTGTGATTCCATCGATTTGACCTAAAATATGGATATTATTTAGCGTTATGAGATATTAAAATCCTGCCAATAAAACATTAATGACATAACATAAATAATCCAGGAATACATGTGTATGATACATAAATGACATAACATAAATAATCCAGGAATACATGTGTATGATACATAGATAGGAGTGAAATAAATTCATTTTAAACGGATTGTAAAGAGGTGTGTTTTTTTTTAACTTTGTATATGTATCGGGGACACTGATAGCATCAATTTGCGCCATTCAAATTTCCATTCCGATGTCTGTGGTTCTTGTAATAGCACTTAAACTAACGCGTTTTATGACGTCACCCCCACATGCAATTGCAAGAACCACAGACATCGGAATAAAAATTGGACTGGCGAAAATTGTTTCTATCAGTGTTCCCGATGCACATGCAAAGTTTATAAAACCTCTTTACAGTCCCTTAAAAATACTGCACTTACTGTCAGCAGTGTTATAACACTTAACACCAGCTCGTTTGTCGTTAGAGCACTGACTACCATTATCAGTTACAAGATCAATTTGACAGTCATTCAACTTAGTTTCAGATCCAGTACAGTTTACAGATTTAGTTAACATTGGTTTGTCATATCGTTCACTCTTTATGATTGATGCTCCGTGTTCATATCCCTGTTGTTTACACATAACATTGGCAGCGTTATCATCAAATCCACCAGCACAAATTGTTCCCCAAACACCATCCACCATCATTAGTACAATATCATCAACTGACATCTTTACTGAACCAGTACCTAAAAATGTCAATATTGTTTTTTGGGGTTTTTTGTGTGTATGCAATTAAGTCAGTCAAATTAAAATCAAACTTTAATTTCGTTTCGTTCGGTTTTTTAAATCCTGTTCTTTTAAACAACCAGATTTAAAAAACCGAACGAAACGAAATTAGGGTCTGATTTTAATTAGAATGGGTAAAGGTTTTCTTTTATTTATGTGTATCAGAAACGCCGATAGCACCATCCCAATTTTCTATAAGACAAATGTTCCATAACGTTACAAATCGTGAAATATGCTTGTTTAAAATGTTTTGAAAAAATGGCAACAATTTATTAGTTGATTGCTAGATGTTCCAGGATGAAATTTGAGGTTGGAAACATTAATCAATTTATAATCCTTACCGGCAAGCTTGTCTTCTAAAGATTCAAAGCAAGCAATAGTAGCGGGTTGGTCACATGGTGATGCATAAAAACTAGCACAGTCTAAGATAGATTTCTCATTTCCAACACAACTATAGCCATTTGGTATGTTTCCATATCCTGTATAGAAGCCACGATATGCCTTCACTGGTAATAATCTACCTCCATGATGAAAACCCAATTCTTTGCACACGACACTCAACTGCTTCGAGCCAAAATTTGTTTGACAAACCATTTCATATCCGTCATTTTTATAAACTTTTAATTGTCCAGTAGAATTAAAGAAATCTGAATCAAGTCGGACTGAAATAAAATAAGATTTCGACTTTTAGCAGCTTCTGAACGTGGCACACGATCTTCTCCAATGGCTTATGGATCATTTTAGAACGTGGTTGACTGAAAATTTGATATTTGTTGAAAGTCAATGTCATTGAAGCCGAAGTTCAAGTCACTGTAGATGAATGTACCAAGATACAAAGACTTGGATATTAAACATAATGTAATAAAAACTTTATGTGGGTAATATATGGTAATATATGACCTTTCAGACATTGGGAACTGATCAGAGATACTGAGAGTGTAGCCAGGCCGCTTCTCTGTTAATTTCTATCAAAACATACGGGTTCAAATGCATGTTACCGGTTTGTGAGGACTGAAAAAGGTCGGTAACTACTGATATAAGTAATTTACCTCATCTTGTTTAATCGTAAACTTACCATTTCCATAACAATATATAGAAGGGACGTTGTATTCACACGACCCTATAATCGCATTTTCCTCTTTCCATGGGTCAGATGTACATGCATCAAGAGCTGGTACAGTGTTCTTGCAGTTTATATCATTTGCCCAATAGTCACTATAAACGGGTTCTTTCAGATCAGCATACTCCTGTCCAGTATTAAATCCCATTTCTTTACAAACGAACCGCATCTCTTCATAGTTGAAGTTACCAGATGTATCACACAGATAATGTGTGATATTATCGCGTGTTATCTGCAGCCTTCCATAGTTTGTAGAGTTACTATCGGTGAATGAAAATGTGACAGCTGAAAGAATAAAACAAATCTGTACAAGCAAGACAATTCTAGAATGTGTTGGTCAGTACAAGGTGATGTATTAAAGGGATTGTAGAGTGGTTTTCTAAACTCTGTATGTGTATCAAGGACACTGAAAGCATCAATTTGCGTCATTCCAATTTCCATTCCGAAGTCTGTGGTTCTTGCAATTCCACTTAAATTATACTAACGCGTTTTATGACGTCACACACACTGATCTACATAGACTTAAATACGGTAGTAGCTTCCGTCAGATCAGTGAGGATGACGTCATAAAACGTGTTAGTTTAAATGGAATTGAAAGAACCACAGACGTCGGAATGGAAATTTGCATGGCGCAAATTGATGTTTTCGGTGTCTCTGGTACACATATATATAAAGTTTAGAAAACCTCTTTACAATCGTTTTAAGATTTGAAGTTTGTTTCTGTTATTACTTTTTCTGAAGACACTTGACTTCGTCTTTCATTTTTCTCTTGAATGACCCAGGAAGGCTTCGGGATTTATTTCAATCTACTTCTTGTACTTTGAAAAGTGGATTATAATTTAGATACATACATGTACTTGTATGAGACCATCCTCCGTACGATACTATTAGCCTAATAAGAGTTATCAAATTCATGATAATTTGTTCTGGCTTTCTTGTGAAATACTGGACTTACCGTTGGTGTTATTAAAACAATAAGCTCCGGCATCAAATGAATAATAACAATAGTTGGTATCTGTATCTTTATCACAAGTGTCTAAAGTTTGATCTACGCCCTCTTGACAAGTAACATTTTTATACCATCTTGGTATCCTACTATAATGGTCTAGCTTCAGAGATGTACCATCATCAAAACCATGTTGTTTACAAACTATCTTAGCATCAACGTCGTCCCAATTATCATAGCAGATAGAACCCCATATATCATGGAACTTTATCAATACTCGCTGGTTTACAATTTTTGTTGAACCGTCCGGTACTGCAATAAATACAGATTGTAAAGTTATTTGTCTATCAAAATCCAAAGATTAATGCATTGTTGTTCGCGAAGGTAATCAGGGGCGCCGGAAGGAAATGTTAGCGGCCGGGAAGGAGCTGTGATATACTGGTCTGGGGGCGGGGGGGGGGGGGATGGCGTAAACCCCGTGGTTCCGGCGCCCTGAATGTAATTGTATCATTTTTCAACTACCAGCTTTTGAAAAAGCAGTAGGTTAAAGCAGCTGCTTTGGCAAAATTTCTCCCATTGCGCGTTGCATGTCCGTTCTCATTAGCCCAAACTGGTGCAGAGTGGGATTTAAAACTACATTTTATTTAATCAACCATGCGTCGTTTTTCAAGAGTTGATTCCAGAATTTCTTGGATTATTGTTCCCGACATATACTTACATGCAGAGTCAGGATCGTTTGGATTTGTACATGCTACCGTAGCTGGTCCTGATGAACAAGATGCTGACTTGGAATACTCAAAGGAACACTGATCTAGAGATTTTTCTGTTCCTGAACAAGTTAGATTTACAATCCGTGTATAATAATAAAAGCCCCTGTAACTATCAGAGGGTGCATTATATCCACCAGCAAATCCTAAACTATTACAAACCACAGCTACAGCTTTGGAGTCAAACTGATCCGAGCATATAGCTCTATAATCATTATCATAATATAAACCAACAATTCCACTGCTGTTGAAACGTTCAGTATGTAGTCTTGCTGAAAAAGAACGAATAGTGCATATTGCATATCAAACACAAATCTTTACCTAGAATACCACATCTATCTTATAATCTAACAATAAGGACTAAAACACTTGACTGATTTTAACGATACTTAATGAACTGTTCATAAAGAACCCTATTAAAGGGGAATGTTCAGCAATTTTTAGGGTCGATTTGGGCCTTGAATATATGCAAATAGCCTTCAGAAGTACTACTAATGCACGAAAATCACAAAATTCCTTCAATTATATCCATACCTTAACATTTAACCTTTATTTTCTGTTTGTGTTTTCTATTAGACAATATAGTTTTATACAAAACGGCAAGTGGTAATTTAGACCTTCAAACGTCGAAATCTATGGGTGCACATGTGTTTGAAGGCTTAAATTTCGTTGTTGTGAGAGTGAACAATATTACAGATTAGATCAGCTAAAAATTTCTAGATTCTGAGACTAAATTTATTTTGGTCGAACAGTTAGTGAACATATCCCTTTAAACACCCAAAAATATATATTTAATGATTTATTGCTCGTGAAATACAGTATATAGATTGATTTTGTGGCTTGTCAATACTTTTATAGGTACACTTCAATGAAGGTTAATGAAATTGAATAATGACAACATTCTGTTTTCCAGATCATAATTCCGTGTTGCTTAGGTGTTTCAAGTATAATGTATCGTTTTTCTGTGGGATAATATTTTAAACCTACCTGCCCCGTGACACAGAACTGACGGGGTGTGATACATACACACATTCTCATCAAAATATGGTGCTTTTATATCCTCCCAGGTTGATCTAGCACAAGCACCTAAGAGTGGTTCCTTTCCTTGACATTTAAACGAGTTCTTCCACCAGGACGGGTTCTGTGACATTGAAATATCCTCCGAATCCAGCATTTCTCCTTCATGATATCCCATATTCCGACACACTACATTAGGATAGAAATCTCCACTTTTACACAGGTATCTTTCATAACCATTTCTTGTTGCTCGAACTCGACCGTATCTTACATGTTCCAATGAGTAGGTCACCTCTGCAAAAAGTCAATGAAAAATAACTGCATAACTAGCATTTACAGTTAACATGTATATATTTCTTTAGAGACAAAAGGACAAAACAAAATTTAGCAAATACCGTACGCAGTGGCGTGGTGGCTGGGGGAGCCTGGGGGGCACGTGCCCCCCCCCCCCCCGCCCCTTAGTACATGGAAACCATGGGGCGCCGACATTATAAGGGGGAGCCAAAAGCCCTTCGAAAAAAAGTCGGTCGGAAAGAAATAATAATTATTTTCGAGCTTATTCTTAGTCCCATTACAACACGGGCCCTCCCCCTTATTTTTGGCCGAATAATGTCAGAACCCTCGATAAAATTGCCGCTCGCCCCCACCTTTCTCTAACTCCTGGATCCGCCCCCGTTATTGATATCCGTCGGTAAAGTTGAGCCGACCGACCGCAGACATAAACATACAAAAATACAAAAATAAGCTAATAGTTTGTAATAACCCAATGATAAAGCCTATTAAGTTGTGATAAAGCCGAAATGTTACATTTCACTGCTTACAGCTATTCAAGGGAGACAACTATGAGGGTCTCTCATAGGTCCGCGCTCGCTACAAGCGTTCACTATGACAAGTGCTAAAATGGCTTTTGTACTTCAAAATTAGGTCTTTCCGGTCTTCCTACGGACTGAAATAATTATTTTGGATCTTTGAATTTACTTCTGGGGTCCAAAGCCTAATTTCAATTTTTGAACAATGTTGAATTAACCGCGTTTACTACAGTTAAAACGAAAACTTTAAGGACAATGAAGACAATGGTGTGAGTGTTTGTAATCACCCAAAGATTAAGCCTATTGAAAATAAGAGCAATTGAACAACATTTTCTATGAATTATTGCCCTCGTTTTTGAATTGTGTATGGACCCGATAGAGAGCTGGTTTCTTAATGGATTTTGGTGAAACTTGGTGTGAGTGTTTGTTATCACCCAATGATGAAGCCTATTAAGTTAATCCACTTGAAGAAACATAATGTCAACAAAATCCGTGCAATATAAAAAAAATGTCACTCTCAGAATCCTTCATTTACTGATAACATTTACTTATTAAACCTAAAAAAAATGTGTTTTGCGTTTCAGTATCGAATATTTTTATCGGACCAGCAATTCCTGAAATATATTTAGATCGCGCCCCCAACAGTCTTAATTTTCAACATTTTCCATGAAAGCGGTGTTCCACGGTCGAAGGGCTCCAGAGGTTTTACATGTGCATCAGTGCATTCATGCATAGTGATCCATATCTGAACAGAATACCTTAGAGGTGTGACTGTATATTTGTTCCTCATAATATATATTCTTCGTGGAACAAAAATTATTATAATAAATGATCCCAGGAACTCTTATCATATAATATTTGGGTATGGGTTAGGGTTAGGTTTAGTGTTATATAATAAAATAGTATTATAGTGGAACTTATATATCGTCACAGAGGTTAGGTAGAGGGGTGTGGGTGGGGAACCATGGGTTGCAGAAAAAGCGCAGTTTTCCTTGGAGCGTCAAAAAAGGTTTGTGCCCCCCAGCCAATTTGGAGCCACCACGCCACTGATCGTACGGGTTAATCTTTAGCGGTAATTTTATTCTTTGATACTATTATAGCAATTATCCATTATGAGGAATATGAATAAAGCGTTTTTAAAATCGAACATAAAAATACAAAAATTAAAAAACGTATTATATCTTACCATTACTACTGTCATAACAATAGGTACCAGCAGAGTTCCAGGATGAATTGAGTGGGTCACACGTCGCATTCTCACCAACAACAGAATACTGGCATTCTTCTAGTCTAGATTCGTTACCACCACAATGAACATCAGCAATTAATGTTGGTACCGACTTATCGTATTTGATATACGATTTACTCTTTGTTTTTCCAAGTCCACGACATAACACCTCAGCATCATGATCGTCCCAGCTCAAAGAACATATTTTACCTTCAGTTCCACCGACTTTAACTCTTACCAACCCCTCATCATCAACCCAGACACTGTTTTCTGAAAAAGAACAACATAATACTAGAAATCCCAGATAGAAATGAAAAGCATAAAAAGGTTAACTATTTGACCTCGTGAAAAGAAAAACTCTCAAAAGCATGGTTAACCAAGTACTCGGGTCAGATGTAAGGTAACAACAATAAGGTAAATCAACTTTCTGCACATTCAATATTTAAAAGCAAATCTGATTTTTCTCTACAATCTAAAATGCAATGGTTCCGTGGGGTATTTGTCACTGGGCCATTGGGCATAATGATGTGTATAAATTTTTTCTAGCCCAACTTTTGTTTAACTATATATTGCCGTGTGAGGTCTGTAGTTGCTTGTGGTCAAATACATATTTTGGAAATTAACAGGGGAAATGGAAATACACAATTTGTAATTAAGGGACTTCTTTCTCTCACCATCAATTTTAGTAGATGCTGTACATGTTATCATAAACAAAACAATAACAGCATATCTTCGCCAAGTCATACTTTAATGTTCTGAAAAATAACAAAATATTATATATATCTCAATGTTTAATGTAACATAATTCTGTTTTTCCAAAAATATGAATTATTCTTGACTAGGATAAATATCCAGAATATTCTGGACAACAGAGATATTTTTGGTATACAGTGGGACCGTCCATGGTACTCCGGAAACCCCAACATCCGCTCGCTTTTTACCGGGAACGGAACGTAAATAATCGTTGTCCATACCATAACATAATATAACAACACAATTAATTTCGCATGTTGTCTGGCAAAAATGTGTTTGGTGGAAGAAAGCTTCTATATATGACCCTTACTAAGGTTAAATAAAAATTGTCCGCCCACTCTTCTGTACTTTGTCAAAAATGAAGGACACATATCATTTAACCAAGACCAACGCATAGAAGAAAGCCAAGTGACCGATTGAATATTTTTTTCAATTGAAACAACTCACGCTCTTAAAATGATTTCAATTACTATTCATGTAGCAGTCTGTAAGCTGATACTCCCAAAAAATTTCAACTGACTTGAATTGATTTTTAAGGATAGGTCTGTATGCGGATTACAAAATTTCACAATATTATGCAAATAAACAAAGTGTTTGAATTTTTGTGTCGTCAAAATACAGATATCAAGTTTCTATGGCCAAATAAAAGCGTAGCCCTTGGTGGTGTACCCTAAACAAAGCCGGTCCTAGTGCCCATCTGTAGTAATTATGTTTCTCAAGGGTAGTTTTGACGACCCACATATTTTCAAGACAAAGGGCACTTCCAGGTGATCATCATTGGTGAAGCTTGATGATGTTCCGGGAAATGTTCTGTGATTCCAAATAAATCAGACGGCACTAACCTACAATGATTGTTTACTATGTTATCTCTGATATTTGGGAATCAACAAATGCTTTACTGTTACTGTATGATCTTCAAAAACAAATGTAGTCTTTATACATTTTCTATGAGCCTAGTCGTTACGACCCTTTCTACGAAACGTAGTTTAAAACTATACGTCAAATTGGACATCTTAAAAAACCGGCAATTACAGAAAAATAATTGATTTCAGCTACTGGAGCGAACTCATTTCCAGTCATCCAATGCCCATATTACTTTTCACAATAATTACCGCACCATTTTCGACTACGTCATGTGTATCCAAACAAATTCTCAATGCTGTGGTTAGGTAAGAAGGTTACGACAGAGCTTTTGTTGGAAAAATAAATTCTCTAAAACAAATCATTAACCGCCAAAAGTTTGTAGGGGTAAATTAACGATAAAGGTAACAATTGGTGCTTACCTAGGTCAAATTTATAGAGAACGATGGCGACTATTCATCTTTTAAAACTGCAAAATTGGTGTGGTTTCCGTTTAGTATTGCGCAAGATATCAAGGAAATCATACAATATATTAGTTTACGTTTAATGCATACAGGATGTGATTTTATTTTGTTCAAATTTGTGAAAACTTAACACCAAAATCTCTCACTATGTGTCCTTTAATGTATCTCAAAGTTTTAACTTTAAAAATGCGAGAAACGCTAAAAACATGCTAAAATATATAAAAAACCTTTTGGACGCTGATAGGAAACTACTGAACGGAGTTGAGTAAAATAAACACCTTAAATTGTAGAGAAATGTCTTGAATATGTATTGTAAAGGTTTCAGGTAGAAATATAAAGCCATCATTAAGCCAAAGGCAAAAAATAGGACAAACTGCTTAATAACAATAAGTACTCCCTGATCGTAATTAATCCTTTATAAACAAATTCAGTTTGATCAAGAAGATATTTGCGCTGTTTTTACAGGTTACTGCTGTACATGAGATAATTCTTATTGCGTGACGACCCCTCCCCCCCCCCTTTTCTCTCCATCGGATTCTTCTCCCAGACTCCAATGTCTATACATCTTTAAACATAGAAGGTCCCAACTTTGAAACAACAAGGAAACGTGAAGAATAAACTCTATATAAACAGAGTTAAATAGAATCAAAAATCGAGTAAGACTAGAAATGAATTTGAGATATGTGGGTTTGGTTGAATCCCGTAGAATCCTACTCATTGACTGTCCGACTGTAACGTTATATATACATTAAGAATATTGAAATATAACTTAGGGAAATCAACAGTCGGCGATATTACGTAAGAAACAGATTCATATGAATCAATAGAGAACAACGCAAGTCTAACGATCTTGTACAAACTTGATACATTGAAGGAATGTTTTTAAATGGTTTATGATTGCCAGTGTAAAAGTTATTCCTATATTTGGTCCACTTATTCATAGACGTTAATGATGGCGTATTTGACATTTCATCCTGAAAAATGTTGACAGCGTTACAAGTAAATCGCCCACTCGAAACGGTCCCGTGCATGGCCGATTTTCAGGGTTTTCACTGTATACTAAATGACTTCACTTGTCTATTAAATTATATTAAAGATTATCTTACCTGGTCACCTCTTATATACTGTACTATAATATCTCTACCTTCATGGCTATATGTGCTAAAGATTTTAAATTTAGTACTTTATTAAACCAGCTCCGATTATGGTAACTGATATTAATCGACGTGATCTTGTGAATGGTTTGAATTACTCAGGCCACTTAAGGATTGCGAAATGTGGACTATTTTCTATGTTTACCGAAGCTAACATATTGAAGAATAAACTAAAGAAAATATATTATGTTGCTATATACCATGTTGCTATGACAGTAACAAAAAACATCGATATCTGATGGATTACATAATATCTTGCACGACAAAGGATTGTTATTTGTTAATGTCCCTGTAAAATTATCTAGTTTCATATTTCATTGTATAAAAAGGTTATTAAAATTTTAATATATCTAAAATAAATACCACCACCATGCATTTTTTGTGTTGAAATTGGATTGTGCAATAAATTTATATATTGGGCAGAATTTTAATGATATTTGTTAAAGGGACATCATCTTCTAAGCTTATCACCATTGAAGTTAGACAATGTTCGACCTAGAAAAAAGCGGACTGTACTTTTAAGTGACACTGCGCACAGAAAATGGTGACTATTCCCATTTGAATAAAGCTTAATAATATACAATGGCGTCAACAGCAGTATCTTGACACTGATTTTATAAACAAACCCATAAAATGGTGACTATTCCCCTTTGAATAAAGCTTAATAATATACAATGGTTTCCACAGCGGAATCTTGACTCCTTTTTATAAATAAACCAATAAAATGCTGACTGTAACCCTTTGAATAAAGCTAGAAAATGCTGATTGTTCCCCTTTGAATAAATCTTAATATACAATGGTGTCAACGACGGTATCTTGACTCTGATTTTATAAATAAACCCATAAAATGGTGACTATTCCCCTTTGAATAAAGCTTAATAATATACAATGGTTTCCACAGCGGAATCTTGACTCCTTTTTATAAATAAACCAATAAAATGCTGACTGTTCCAATGGTGTCAACAGCAGTATCTTGCCTCCATTTTATAAATAAACCTAGAAAATACTGACTGTTATATACAATGTTATCAACAGCAGTATCTTGCCTCCATTTTATAAATAAACCTAGAAAATACTGACTGTTTTTTACAATGTTATCAACAGCAGTATCTTGCCTCCATTTTATAAATAAACCTAGAAAATACTGACTGTTATATACAATGTTATCAATAGCAGTATCTTGCCTCCATTTTATAAATAAACCTAGAAAATACTGACTGTTATATACAATGTTATCAACAGCAGTATCTTGCCTCCATTTTATAAATAAACCTAGAAAATGCTGTTACCCTTTGAATAAAGCTTAATAATATACAATAGTGTCAACAGCAGTATCTTGACTCTGATTTTATAAATAAAACTAGAAAATGTTGACTGTTGCCCTTTGAATAAAGCTTAATAATATACAATAGTGTCAACAGCAGTATCTTGACTGATTTTATAAATATTCCTAGAAAATGTTGACTTTTACCCTTTGAATAATGCTTAAAGGGATGTGTTAACTAACCGTTTAACTAAAAATCTTTTAATCTCAGAACCTGAATTTTTTTAACTAATCTAATCGTAATAGTATTCCAAACTCTCCCTCAAAATTTAAACCATCAAATCCCCGTGTATCAATAATTATCAGCGTTTGAAATTAAAAAATACGACTCGTCGTTTAGTAAGACAATGCTTCATATAGAAAACATATAATGATATACAGAAAATGAAAGATAACTGTTATGGTACGGTTATAATTGAAGGAGGGATTGTGTGATTTTAAGGCAGTTCCAGAGATTCTAGGTCCAAATCTATTCTCGAAAATGCTGAACATTCCCCTTTAAATATACAATAAATTGTTTCCACCGAAGAATCTTGAGTCCGTATAATATAGACTGTTTGTAACTACACTCCATGACAACATTGATCACACCACTAGAAAAAATAAAGTTTTATATTTGCTTTGCTCTCGGCGATTTATGCTCTAAAATAGAGTGCATGTCATATGATTATTTCAGTGAAAAAAACGTGACATCATGAATGTCTCATATTTAAAAATCCATACAAATAAAGGAGATCTTATATTTCTTAAACATATTTATTAATAGAATACAACAATGGAAACTCAGTCTGTCTCTCAAACAAACAAAAAATTACCATCAAATTTGTTATCATTGTAATGGAAAATTTCAGAACCTTTCAATTTTACTGGGCTCGTATGCATAAAACTTAACACTGAGTTAAATCCATATTTAACCCTCGAAAAGCTGGTTAAGTCAATGGTTAATTTGACTCGGGTTTGATTTTAACCCTGAGATATTTTTTATGCATAAGGGCCAAGGTTATTCTCGGATAGAGGAAAATATATCGACATTTTTCGAATAAACCGACTTGAGACTGGAATGATTTGAGAGTAATGGGTGCCAAATGCTGATTTAAGACGATTTTAAAATCCTATCTGTCTATAGCTGAAGCCGACATTAGATGTAGGAATTCTCAAAGATTGGATCCAGGTCTAATTTATTTGCATTTCACTTATTTTCGAAAATTACAATAAGATGCTCGGAACCACCCATGTTCCTTTAGCAACGGCTATCATTTCATTTAACGTTGCTGAAGGAACATGGGAACCACCAAGCAGTCTTCAGAAACTACATCTTGACCCTAATCTTGATGTTGTAAAATGAGCGTCCTTGCACTGGACCATGGCTGTTGGTAAAGAACAGGGTGCTGTATCCATTTTATTTCATTGGGATTTTAATTTAACATTTGTAATTTGATTTGGCTAGAAATTTATTATGTAATACTCGAAATTTCAGCCTTCAAATCCACTTGTATCCATCATTTTCCACGTTTGAAGGTAAAAAATACGACCATTTAGTGAGACTATATAAATGTCTTATATAGAAAACACATTTTTTGACTTTTCTGAGATTTTGACTTTTTTATATTTAACCATAGAAAACACATATATACAGAAAATGAAAGATAAATGTTTAGGTAGGAGTCTAATTTAAGGGATTGTACAGATCTAGTACTTCTGGAGGCTATTTTCATCTATTCAAGGCCGAATAAAATCTACCTCTGAAATGCTGAACATTCCCCATTAAAAATTACATGTAAAAAGTATCATAAATCAATGATGAAGCTAAAATTATAAGATATTTTCATAATTATTTACTTATCGGTAGTCATATAATTAAAGATGATTCCTCTACTCAAAGAAAAATTTCTTATTCCATGAAAACAGCGTTGCTTAATAGTTCTTATTTGCATAAAATCTCAATTAGATTTATTTCGGAAATTGTCATGATAAATTTAGAAATGTACTAATCATTGAGAAACATTGGATCACAAAAAGGGTAATTTTGACTTGAAATCTGTGATGAGATGACAGTGTAAATATAGAGGAGTCCGTCAATGCATGTGTAGGATGGCGTGTCAAAGTTAAAGGGATTGTAAAGAGGTTTTCTAAACTTTGTATGTGTATCGGGAACACTGATGGCATCAATTTGCGCCATTCCAATTTTCATTCCGACGTCTGTGGTTCTTGCAATTCCACTAAAACTAACGCGTTTTATGACGTCACTAATTGTGATCTACCGGAAGCTACTATTGATATCTATGCATAAAACGCCAGAATGGGAATTGGAATGGCGAAAATTGATGCTATCAGTGTCCCCGATACACATACAGAGTTTAGAAAATCTCTGTACAATCCCTTTAACTTGAACTTGGCGAGACAAAGGTTAATTTGCTGTATAGAATTAGAGTAAATGATATAATTGCTAAAAATGAAAATGTCAAGAGCAATCACATGTTTGTTCATGCAACTTTAAATAATGTTTCACATTGTGAATCGTCAGTTTCAGAAGCTAGTCTGTAGCCTACACCATGTTAAGATTCGGAACATTAGGAATATTTTTCTTAAATTTAGCCTGCATAATATGTGTGGTAAGAAAAATATTTTGACTAATTTACATCAAATTCCTACTTTCATAATATGTAGGAGACATATTTCTTTCTTTATAAATTGGTGTATATCTCGCTTTTAATCTGTAGATTAATATACGTTCTCCAACACCAACCAAAAAGCATTGATTTTTGTAGTGCGAAAAAAAAATCTTTTATTCGTCATAGATGGTGTTATGTACAAATTTTCTTTTTTAATAGTTTACATACGGGAGCTCGTCAGAGACATACGTATGATTATTCTTTAATTTAAATAAAAAAATTCTGAAGCAAAACATAGGGTGCTCAATTTCTGAAGAACAGAAAATAATTTTGGTATAGCCTTACTAATCGTTTTGTATAGTTTTTCGTTTTAACATAAACGACGACAAATAATTTTTTTATCAAGACTTTCAGATAATGTTATTTTCAGTGGTGTATATAGATTTCATTATTTCACGCAAACAATGTAACTTCCCAAATAATCAAACCTACCTTATGCAGATCCGCGATCCAGACAAAATAATATTAGGTCTCGAGTTTTCTCTCTGTGGTTAATAAAAAATAAAAAGACAAAACATAAAGAAGAACTTATTGGGTGTCGTGTGTAGTAAGCTGCTGATCAAAATGAAAGTTCAGATCCGCCCTATCTTTACGTTGAACAACTGGAAAACCGTATATAGGCATGCTTATCCAAATATTCATTTTGACTAGAAATACTAACATCTTTGAAATTTTCAGGTGGTGATTGAAGGTGTTTCTGAAAGAAATATCAACGAACTTTCACCCAGCGACAATGGACATGTAAGGTTTATTTTCTATTCGTAGCATTACTGTCGATATATCGAAATTCAACAATTAATTTTGTGAATTTAAATTTCAGACACAAAAGGCAATTTTTGATAACGGCAATGCAAGATGTTGTAATTGACATTTGACGTCCACGACTTGCAGGGACCAATTTAAGCAGTGTCGCATAACAGTTGGCTTGTAAAAATGGTCCTTTTTTGCGATCCAATATTTCCTATGATTAACCAAAATTCCTAAAATCAAGTCAAATTGGATACTTTTTTGCAAATAATAATTAAGGACACGCTCGGTTGTCTCTGTAGACATTGAAGAACTATGGACCGTTTATTTTAGAAAGATCTGGATCTATTGCCTTCTGGGCCTCATCACCGCAGTACTGATACTGGAATTGAGGTTTGACTATATAGCCACCTCAGATGGTCCCACCTAATTATGTGATACCATCGTACCATGCCAGAGTGCTCAAACTAGCAAGCTAGTGGGCTACGCATAACGCTAACGACAATGGTACACTCCAGATAGAGTGCTCAACAAGGTATGAGCTAAAGAGCGTATCTAACTGCAAACAGCACTGTTTCGGCCTTCTGGGCCTCACCAGTGCAGTGCTGATACTTGGGCTGAAGATTGAATATATAGCCACCTCAGATGATTGTATTCTATATTGTTTCAGACACCATGTGCCTGATTGAGTTATTGTCTATTACAGAAACAATTTGAATAGCTTAATGTCATGAAATGTGAATCAAAATTTAATTTGGTAGCTGAAACAGTTTCAAGGCCGATCTAAGAAGACTGACATTTGAACATAATTATTAGTCTCAATGATTTCAGTATTAAATACCACCATAATTACGGTATTAGTATGTATTATTTATTGTAGATGAGTGATGTATATGATATATTAAATAAAAATAATGTCTGGAATAGGATGGAGAGCTGGCAAAGACCGACCAGTCCTAAGGTTAGTTTGTTTCTTGAAATAAATAAATAAAACAACAAATAGTTTGTGCTCATGGTAATTTAAAAAAGACTTTCTGATGGTTGGACAAATTCATACTTATCAGCCTAGAATTGACACGATGTTCAGAAAAACTCCAATAACTTAAAAATATACAGACATTTGTTTTACCAGTTCTTATTTAAAATAAAGATAATTTATGAAAATGAAGATATCATTTTTTCTAGCAAGAAGTACCTCAAGTGAACGATTTAGCCGAGGTGAGCAATCTGAATCAAATATTTTATCACAATCATCTTATCGATGCTTCTTGATTCGCTAACTCAAAAACCCTTCCCGAAAGATCAGAAAGTAAAAAAACATCTATATTTTACAAGGATGATTTTGACCTTTATAGTAGACCATGCTGACTCTTTTCGAAACACCTGATGGTACTTCTCGTATGGGAAGTCCACTACTATATAATTATTGCACTCGTTTGCACTATGGACGAGATTTTTGATTAACGGAATTGTTTTGCTTGTACGGATTTTTATCATAACAACTTCCGTGAGGATCTTTTCTCCCAGCTGGTCCTTGGCCAAAGCTCTTGACATTGAGCTAATATATAGCTAATATTGTTAACGGTATGAACATTAATAGTACATGTATTATTTCGGCCAGGAAGTGGAAGTGTTGGAATTGAATGAATTTTATGGAACAGTTTATAATGACAACGACAAAGACTGTGAAATATTGGTGTTAGATTTCAATGCTACATTTGATGTATCTGTGATCACTGTTGGACTGCACCATGGTAATACATACATCGATATGTCAGAAGATCATTGTGGTGAGTGTAATATACCGAATGTCAAAAGAAACGACGTCACTTCTGAAATATTGTTACAGACACTATAAGTTAAAATATGTTCTACTGCTTCCTTTTTCGACCATAGGGTTAATTTAAAGGGATATGTTCACTAACTATTTGCCCAATAAAATTATTGCCTCAGATTCTGGAATCGTTTAGCTATCTTAATCCATAATAATGTTCACTACTCTCCCTAGAAATATAAGCCTTCATTTCCCCATGTAGCCATAATTATGAGCGTTTGGAAGTCAAAAATACTCGACGTTTAGTAAGACTATGCCTTATATAGAAAACATATACATGTACACAGAAAATGAAAGATAAATATGCTGAAGATTCCACTTTTAAACATATTTCTTTGGCATGTAGCTAATATAAAAGTATTTGAAAATATCCAACATAATGTATATGTCACAGTAGAAACTAAAATCCAGGAGAATTTAAAATCCTCCTAGGACGTAGTCCATTACTTGAATTTGCCTTATTATTACACCACATATTATCGTGGTCAAATGTTTCAAAAGTTTTGCAGTTTAACTTCAACTTTTCAACGAAAAATTATTTTATGCCATATTATGATTGCAGACAATTATGCAATTAATTTATTTGTTATTTTTTATTATTACATTCGTTTTTGCAGGTTTGGGCATTTGTTTTCTTCATGAAAAAAATGGAAACCAACACCAACTAATAGTAGTCCAGAAAAACTCGTTTATTTATAAGACCACTGTTCCACTTGTCGTCTTTTCAATAATAACAAGTTTAAAAGACACCATCAACGTAGAATTACATCCACCTGGAAGAAAGAATTCTCCACAACCAACTGAAAATAGTTCCAATCCTTCATCATACAACACTCCTGCCTTCACAATCAGATACGACCAAACTGACAATCTTGTTTTCGATCCATCAGTATCTTCCAATATAGCCAATATTCTTGCTCATATCACAACAAATGATGGTAATGTTCGACATTCGAGTATGTCAGCCTACATGGAAACTGGTACTGATTATGCTCCACGAATTCTTAATTATGTTTTATATTCTGATGACAAACATGGTATGTTCAATATTGGGGTAAAATTAAGAGATTCTGATGGTAATAATGGAGTCCTGATGACAAACATGATCCTAAATTCCCGGGGAAATCCATTTGGATTGTCAATATACATAAACATTAAACGGTTCTTTATGATTCATCCCAACTCTGTTTCACATTCACGACCATTAGAGAGGATGACGATGTTATATGGGAAAGAAGAGTACAACGTTACAGAAGGTGATGTTCTTGAACTTGGGTCGTTGATTTACAATCAAGTACCTCCAGTTATAACTTGGCAGAAAAACTCTGCTAGTGGATGGCAGCCGATCTCCGGATTTGAGCTGAGCACATTCCCCTATAAATACATCACTGCTACTATGGCTAAATCTTTTTCTATAAGCCAAGAAGATTCTGGTGAATATATGGTACAAGCTTCATCAGGAGGTATAACCAAGAACGTCACTTATAAGCTGAATATATTTGAAGAACACGTTGAGATCGAGTCTGAGAGACAAGAAAAGGGAAATTCTGTAAGTAAAATGTATATTATTTCGTCAGTTGCGGTGCCAGCCTTGTGGAACTGGTGGTACAATCAGTGGGGGGACTGATAAATTGGGAGGTTGGGATAATCCTTTCGGGGAAAAATAGAATTATCAAATGCATCGGACAACAACGTGTAACATCAAATTTAAAGAGTGGGGGTTAGCGGTTGGAGTGTGATAAAGATGGTATTAACTGCTTCATTCTACGGATACCACGTCTTATATTATATTGTTGGTGTCATTGGTTGCCCAGTTGGTAGACGGTATTATCATTGAACTGGTCATCGCCCAAACCCACAAATGGTCAAGCTTGGTTTATCACTTTTTGATCTATGTTCCTCTTTTTTAGTTGATATTCATCTGTAAGAGTAAAGGTAGACCAAGACCATCCATTGAATTCGTAGAAACCAACCATTATGCGGTACCAAAATTCCTTCAACGACCTGATGTTACATTGACCAGTAATGATATTTTTGATATCAGTCCTTTGGACACATCTGGAGAGTTGACAACAAGACAGATTATCATCAAAAGCTTCCCGAATCCAACTGAATCTGGTCAAGGTTCATTTGCTGTTAAGTGTGTATCAAGTAATGGTTATGAAACTCTCTCTGATTATCTCTACATCTCTGAGTATGAAATGAGTTATGCAAATATGAAATAAATATCCCAGATTTAAAAGCATAAAAATAAGTAGATTTTGTTTTGTATATCATTTTATTGTAACAATAAGCAGTGGCATAGCCAGGTTTTTGAAACTGGGGGTGCAATGGTTAAGATGAACTGACAGAATATATTGACATTGCGAATAAGGGCGTGGATTTAGGGGGTGACGTGTTGAACTCAGAAGGGGGGGGGGGGGGGGGAGCCAAAAGGGTCTTGGTCCCCCCCCCCCCACCCCCATTATTTTATTAGTAAAATAGACTTTGTGAAGAATCAAAATCGATCACATGAAATTCATAGTTGAAAGTCCCTAATATCAAATCAAAACCTGGAAAAATCTGTCAGATTGCACGAAATTTACGCCATTTTCCATTTTTTTTCTCTAGAGCGAGGGCATTAAGTTTAGGCTAGCGATTGCTGTGCTTCGCGACGTTCTTGGACTCTACAACCCCTAGCTACGCCACCGACAATAAACAAATGAAACTAATAAATAATTGCGGACTTTGAACGTCAGAGATCTTAATCGCAATGATCCCAACATAATGTAAATCGATTGATAACTGCATCTTCCAATTTATTTGCAAAAACGGTTACATTTAGCTGAGAAATGCACTTGTGTTAATATGTTGTAACTAAGTCAACCAAATTAGCCAAGACTTTTCTCACTAAAACTGCTGAACAAACAGGGATGATATCCAGAATTTCATCTAACAGTGCAATTTTCACATGTAGGAAATATTTATGTCTAGGGAAAACCTTATATATCTTAAGACTCTATCCCAGTGGCAATCGATGCCAGTCGGATTTTGACTGGAGGTGGTTGACAATTAAGTAGATTTATGCCGGGATCAAAGCTGTAAACTGTCCACGGGGTCTGAGACTTCATTTCCAAGAAAAGTATCAACTTCAGGATCCAGGTAGAAAATTACTGTATCAGTTCGGTAGCTGCAGTAGATGCATCACTGGAATTATGATTTAAACATATTATTAAAATCCTTAAAATAAAAAAAGCTTTTTCTAAACATAATCATTTAGAAATATCTAACATGTCACTGTTATTAGTTAGAGTAGGAATACTAGTTACTTGAGACGCACGCATTCCAAGAGTTGTAGTCTTTATCTTCCAGTTATTTTCAAATCTAGGATCACGAATTATTCCAAACAGTTCTTGAAAAGTTCCTAAACAATTTTTCTCTTTATGGATGGTGCCACATACAGATATCATTAGAAGACCATGAGGATCTTTCTGTAATTTTACACCTTCAGTGCCTACATTTGGATTGAATAAAAGAAATTCTTCCTTCACAAAGGCAAGAAATCTTTGGCAAACAATATCACAGCCAACAAACTCCTCCATATCATAAGTTTGGTTTGTCTTTAAAATTAGTTTACAATCATTCCAAAAATGTTGAGGGCCAAAATCCTCTGGCACTTGATTCATAGATGGGTTTTGTGAATTTAACATTTTATAAAACCAGTTCACAAATGTTTCTGCTAATGCTTGATCTTGTTGATTTATCACTGAAGCAGACTCAAAATCCTTCTGAGAATCTAAGGGAGATAACTCTGTTCTAGAAACTTCCAGTGAACTTGAATAATATTCAGTATTACAATTATAATTTTCATTTCTTTTTTCAACTTGTGTAAAAGATTGATAAGGTTCTCCATATTCAGAATTAGAGTCAGTATCTTCCAGCTGAAATATAAACATGACAATTATCACCATATTCTGAATTAGAGTCATTATCTTCAAGCTGAAATAAAGACAAGATCATTATCACATATTCAGAATTAGAGTCAGTATCTTCCAGCTGAAATAAAGACAAGATAATTATCACCATATTCTGAATTAGAGTCAGTATCTTCAAGCTGAAATAAAGACAAGATCATTATCACATATTCAGAATTAGAGTCAGTATCTTCCAGCTGAAATAAAGACAAGATAATTATCACCATATTCTGAATTAGAGTCAGTATCTTCAAGCTGAAATAAAGACAAGATAATTATCACCATATTCTGAATTAGAGTCAGTATCTTCAAGCTGAAATAAAGACAAGATAATTATCACCATATTCTGAATTAGAGTCAGTATCTTCCAGCTGAAATATAGACAAGATAATTATCTCCATATTCAGAATTAGAGTCAGTATCTTCTAGCTGAAATAAAGACAAGATAATTATCACCATATTCTGAATTAGAGTCAGTATCTTCAAGCTGAAATAAAGACAAGATAATTATCACCATATTCTGAATTAGAGTCAGTATCTTCCAGCTGAAATATAGACAGGATAATTATCACCATATTCTGAATTAGAGTCATTATCTTCAAGCTGAAATAAAGACAAGACAATTATCACCATATTCTGAATTAGAGTCAGTATCTTCAAGCTGAAATAAAGACAAGATAATTATCACCATATTCTGAATTAGAGTCAGTATCTTCCAGCTGAAATATAGACAGGATAATTATCACCATATTCTGAATTAGAGTCATTATCTTCAAGCTGAAATAAAGACAAGACAATTATCACCATATTCTGAATTAGAGTCAGTATCTTCTAGCTGAAATAAAGACAGGATAATTATCACCATATTCTGAATTAGAGTCATTATCTTCCAGCTGAAATAAAGACAAGACAATTATCACCATATTCTGAATTAGAGTCAGTATCTTCAAGCTGAAATAAAGACAGGATAATTATCACCATATTCTGAATTAGAGTCAGTATCTTCCAGCTGAAATATTGTATTGTATGTAAAATGGGTAAGATACAAAAATGGTAAATTGAACACTTTTTTCATGTACAACTGTCATTAATAATTACACACTTCATCTCAGGGATAATACTTACATTTAACGAAGATGTGGGCGTGTCTGTGGGTGTGGCTGAGGGCGTGTCTAAAGTTGGTTCAGAGTTCCAATACTCTAGTATTTTATGTATCAGTCTAGACTTATCAAGATTTGGTGAAACCACTACCTCACTATCATATAAATATTGAAATAAAATATCTCTGTTTAACTTCTTTCTTCTCAATAAATCTATTGATGAATCACTGTATGTTATTATAACTTTAATGGCTTCTGAAACAACAAAGACAATATTCAATAATTTCTTCATACCTGCTTTTATTGTAGCAGGAGGGAAAGGGGCGGCGCTGCTCCCGCACAACTCAATCCCACCTACGTACGTTCCAGGATCAGTATACTGTGATATGCGAGGAAATAAGAGAGAAGTTTAAAGACATTTTATTTTTAAACAAACGTAAAACATATACACATACAAAACTACTCAGGCATAGCCAGTCCACGGTATGTTATTTCCTACCAGTCCATGAGCGGAGTCAAGAAAACTCCCATACACCTTTCGGAGACAACCTACCGTTGTGCAACGCCCCGACCGACCGACTAACAAACGCTACAGAAGAGCTTTTATACACTTCGATCTTGCACATGCACGTGCCAAACATCGGCTCCCATTGGATAAGGATTCATAACAAGTTTGAATGAGAGGCTCTACCACGTAAAATATCATAATAGTCAAGCCCGGCAATGTAAACCAAGTTCGACCAAGTCTAAAAATAGCCAGCAAGGAAACCCCTTGTAAATATCACTGACGTGAGTGACGTAATTAAAGCAAACCCGCTACACTTTTATAATAGTTTTTATTGACAGAAAACAATATCACCAAAAGTAAAAAGCCTATCTATATGTTAAAGTTAAGATCATACACTATTTTCAGTTGAATATAGTGCAAAGTTAATAATCCCCAGAGATACTAGAATTGTAGTAACATTTCTCAAAATTCCTTCAAAAACCAACTGAACCAACTTTGTTTCATTTTCGTTCTGTGTTTTGACAGCTGTAATTTGATAGTGAAAATGAAAGTAGAAAAAATATACTTACCTTTCATCCCTTCGACAGCAACTTTACGATTGGTTACCGTATCCTTTAACGACATTAAGTCATCCCGTGACAGTTTTTTCAAAATTAATTCAAATCCCCTAATCTCTTCTTTCGTTAACATCTTTCTAAACAGGGGTTTCTTGAGCAAGATATTTCTTTAAAGTTGCCAGGAATTTCAAGAACGTATTTTGAAAAGCATTTGACTTCCGGATTAATACAACATCGTAACCACCTTGAACATTTATAAAAAAAAAACTATATTGTTTTAAATAGAGAAGCTTAGGTTTCATTTTTAAGTCTACCATAAATCATTGATCATTCTGGAATAGATGGTAGAATTGGAATGCTATTATGGAAAATATGTCAATCGATTAGTTAAGTGAAACATTTAAAAGTAGATACCTAATGCCTAATGGTTACGATATTGAGCAATGTCAAGGTCAACATCAATCCGCAAAACTACACGTGGTTTTGTTTATGTTTTGAACGAATAAGCAAAAGGGTTGGATAAGAATGGGAATCAAACGCCAACATACCGAGGTTTCAGATATTATTTTTAACATTTATACAATTATTTTAGGCCTACTAGTGGTAGTACTAATCAAACAAATTTCTTCGATTATTAGACTCGAAAATAAGAGCAGACTAAAAAGCCAGTTGCCACTGTCCTGGCAAAATGTCCCTCATTGCACACTGCGTGCCGGTTGCCCGTCCTCAATTAGCCCATATAGGTGCTGAAGAGCAGGACATAAAACTCCATTCATTTCATTTTGATTATTAGACCATAGCTAGCCAATACTGACTGCTACCGTATAATAAATAGGAAGGAAAAAAAATAGATAATATTATTAATATATCTCATCTGTATGAAAGTGTATGGCATGGGCATAGGAGTTGAGCTGCAGTTCAGTCACTTACTTCCCATGTCTATTATCGAGAAATTCTTCTCTGTCTTCTGTGGAGATTGCTATAGGCCTATCTGAAACTGACAGAAAGCTAAGGATATGTAAATAAATTTGCATCTTTTCTGCATCTGATAGGGCTAACAAAGACAGGCAACCATCCACTGATCCAGTGTCCAATGACTTCAATGAGGGAAATTTTAAAGTTGTCATACCAGACGCATATCTGATCTGACAAATCCAAATTCCAAATGGCATTTTCTTGACCCTGAATCTTGAGATTAGTCAGCAAGTGTCAAACTCACTGACTGAGCCACCCCAGCTTACTGGTCTAATACAATCATGGCTACTATTATGATATTTATACATGAATAACATAATGTATTTACACCTTCATATTTTTTATATAGGTTGAACAGGGTGAAGAAGAGGATGATGAAATAGAAGAAGATGAAGACATCTTAGCTAATTTATCTGCTGCTAAGCAAAGGGAAGTAACTGGTGAACCAGCTAAAAAATTGACTAAAAAAGAAAGAGAGAAATTGTATAAAGAACCTACAGTTGAAGAACTTAAACAGATGAAAGAAACAGAAAATCTGTTTCATTCTAACCTGTTCAGACTTCAGGTACCATTCTTGATACACATCTTTGTAGCGTATGTAGAGTCCTTTCCCAGCCTCTGATAGCTATTTGGACGGATATGACTGGGAGAGAGTAAAAAAAAAACTAGGCCACAAAACTTGCGATTTTCCACACCATGCGCGTGCAGCATTCAATGACAGATTTTGAGATTTTATTTCTTAGGACATGGACTCGCATACATGACCTGTATGGTGTATATAATAATGATGGTATGATTGAACTACAAAATCATCCATCTTTCCAAATATATCAAAGTTTTGTGGAGTTTTGTGGATTCGAGGTAAATAAAATAAATACGTTTAAATACCCCGAACCCACCAAGGTTCTAGTTTTTCTGACTCTCTCCCAGCCATATCTGTCCAAAATATCTTTCAAAGGTTGGGAATAGAGTCAGCATTAGTGTCGACTAGTGCATGTATAATGAATGCCTTACCCATTTTTTTTTTAAAATTGATCTTTCAACATTTACAATATACATTTTAAAATGAAAATAGAATGTGATTTGATAATTAGAAATAAGCTGGTATCATTCTGTTTCAGATAAGTGAAGTATTAAAAGAAGTTACATTAAAAGATAAACACATGAAATACACTCATAAACTGGTTGATAAATTGAAAGAGTTAATATTAGATATTCCAGCAAGTGAACAAATTGGGGTATATATGCTTATCTTATTTGATTCAATCTTAACACACAACGCAATTTGATTCCGTAATCATTGAATCAGCGATATAGGCTTCTCCAGCCTGATTAATGCAGAAAGCGATGCTCAAGACTTGTACTTACTGTTTGTGCAAGTTGGAAAGTTTTTTGAATTTTTGCGATATTTTTGTGAGAATTGAAATATCAACCTGACAATGCTACTGTTAGTCTTAGAATGTCTTTGCTTTGATAAAATAAATGGAAATACATTTCTCTCCTAGAAATTTCAGCATACAAATTCTAAGACTAAAAAGACTAATTTGAAATTTCTATTCCAGTTCTCAAAAAAATTATGGCAAAAAAACAGACAGTAGTGCATTTTATTCATAGCTTAGTGAATATTATTGACTAAAAGCCAATCTGGTTTCTTTTTACATATTAATTTATTTGATATAGTTTCAGATTGTTTTTAGTTTCAAATTTAAATACATGATGAATGATAGTGTCACACAAAATATTTTCTATTAAAGGGATTGTAAAGAGGTTTGCTAAACTTTGTATGTGTATTGGGGACACTGATAGCATCAATTTGCACCATTCCAATTTCCATTCCGACGTCTGTGGTTCTTGCAATTCCACTAAAACTAAAGCGTTTTATGACGTCACTAATAGTGATCTACCGGAAGCTACCATTGATATCTATGCAGATCACTATTAGTGACGTCATAAAACGCGTTAGTTTTAGTGGAATTGCAAGAACCACAGACGTCGGAATGGAAATTGGAATGGTGCAAATTGATGCTATCAGTGTCCTCGATACACATACAAAGTTTAGAAAACCTCTTTACAATCCCTTTCAAATGTAATTGATATTTTGTAGTTAAAGGATACTAAATGGTTGTCAAAACAAAAAGTAAAAGTACCTATATATCAAGTAGATGATGATAATAAAGGACAGTTTCAGTATTTATCACCTAGTTCTATAACTATTGTTGGTAGTTATTCTACTAATACAGTAGTTAAACCACATCCTGTTGTTGATTTACTGATAGAAATGCCTAAGGTAATATATTCATATACTATTTGTATGTCACTTCCATAGAAGATATGAATTCATTCTTCTCAGTTGTACTGGTCTTAAAGAGATTGTAAAGAGGTTTTCTAAACTTTGTATGTGTATCAGGAACACTGATAGCATCAATTTGCGCCATTCCAATTTCCAATCCGACGTCTGTGGTTCTTGCAATTCCACTAAAACTAACGCGTTTTATGATGTCGCTAATAGTGATCTACGTAGTTATCAATAGTAGCTTCCGGTAAATCATTATTAGTGACGTCATAAAACGGAATGGAAATTGAAATGGCGCAAATTGATGCTATCAGTTTCCCCGATACACAGACAAAGTTTAGAAAACCTCTTTACAATCCCTTTAAATACTAACATAACATAAGATACATTCATATGAAATACAAAAATGCATGTATATCATTGGATTATAAATAAATTTAATGTTATTTATATTCATTTGTTGTTAATAATGTACGTTTATAGATTTCACGTATTTAGTTTTGTTAATGTATTAGGGCCTATATTATTGTATAGTGTACTTAAATACGTATGTGCATTATTAGTATTATTATGTAATGATTATGTATTTTAATTTTCTAGGGCTGTGTATCAGAAAAAGATAATTTTAACCATCGTTTATTGAGAAAAAAAGCATTATACTTGGCTTATATAGCTGCTGAATTAAATAAGACTAAACTCTGTCAGGCAATGAAATTTACCTATCAACATGGTAATCATTTGAAACCTATTTTAAATCTTAATATTCAAGGTAGGTTATTTTTATATTTTTTAATGTTTTAAAGGATAAGTCATATATGCATCTTTTTAATTTCTGATATAACTTTGTGTGGAAGAGAGTGATAAAAACATTATGAAACGATTTATGACCAGTTTTCAAGTTCCGTTTGCATGAGCCAAATCTTAAAAAAAAAAAAAAATATGTACTGCATATTAGTACCAAAATGTTTTAACATAATATTTCTAGTTTTAAAACTTTATAGCACTTAGCATATTTGACCTTTTAATTTTAAATATGATAGCAAAAGAGTCAATCATATTGGTCCATTCTCTCAATTAAATTGCGATGTTCAATTGCAAATGACAACACAAGACATTTTAAAGGGGAATGTTCAGCAGCATTTTTGAGGATCGATTTAGTACATTTATGTAAATAACTGCCAGAAGCACTGGAACTGCCCAAAAATCGCACAATCCCTTCAATTATACCGTACCTCAACAGTTATCTTTCATTTTCTATTAATGTGTTTTAATAGTCTTACTAAACGACGAGACGTTGATAATTATGAATGCACAGGGATTTGAAGGCTTAAGTTTTGAGGTAGAGTTTGGAACATTATTTCGTATACGATTAGCTTATAAATTCCAGGTTCTGATACTAAAAAATTTTTTAATCGAACTGTTAGTGAACATATCCCTTTAAGCTCAAAAAGTTGATTAACTGAACTTGTGATCATTATATATTATAGAAGAGAATAGAAGTATTAATGTTAATGTTATTATTTGTCTACCACATGATATATATAAACATGAAACATTCAATGTTAATATATGTAATATTAATGTTAAATGGTATAAAGAAATAACACAGACTGAATCTAAAGGTAGGATATATCAAGTTACTAGTTTATCATCAATTAAGATGCTCTGTGCCCAACCTTTTAGACTCTTTGTACCCTATTTTGTTTAAGTAAACCCCTTCACCCTTCCTAAGTAACATAATGAGACAACATGAAAGTAAAAGGATATATTTGTTGGTTGATGGAGTTTAATATTTAATCCATTCCGTACTTATAAAATTATTTGAGAGGCTTCTCAGGTAACCATTGTGGGGTTCGCCAGTATCCCTGGTTTGGAACCAAGTTGTTCTGTTTTCTGTTATTCTGAATTTGAGGATGTCAAAATAATTTGTTGATTTCCATATTTTAAGGCTAATGGTTTTAACATTAGATGAATTCACACCAAATCCATATTTGTATTTAATGATATCCTTCTGTTTCTATTTTTTGAGTGAATTCGAATATGACAAAAAATAGAGAAGCATCAGGTTGTACAAGTAAATCTGATATAAACACACTCCCCTATTAGAAATTACAACTTATTTGTGTGGAAATTTTTCTCCTGTAAAACTGATTTCAAAATGTTCAGTCTAAGACTATCCTTACTATTCAGAAGTTAGAATTCCTAACCTAATAATATTCAGTAAAGTTTGATTTACCAATGCAAGGTTAAACACTATAAGTTGATATCACACACTTAGAAAGGTGGGGGTTCAAGGGGTTCGTACAGACGTTCTGTTTGAAGTGTAACTGTTAAAGTTGAGAATGATGGCTTCGCGAGTCCATGTAACCCCGACTTGGAAATTTCTGAATACGGGCCTGGATACCTTGAAAATCTGTAATTCATGTTTTCAACAATTCTTTTGATATAGAATAAAACTTATGTTTGAGATCTAAGGCAGATTTCTGTATTTTTTTATTAAGATGTTATATGATTTTTCAGATGAAATAAAGTTAAAACCAACACCCTATAGCAACATGGCTATATTAGAAGATTTAACACAGAAAACAAATACTGAATATATAGAAAAGATTTTAACTGATTTACCTGCTTTTCAAGATGGTATTAAATTGTTAAAGATTTGGCTGAGACAAAGAGAGTTAGACATGGTATGTTTGTCTTTACATATTCCTTGTTATTTTTCTTGTTATATAAAGACTATATAATTATGTAATTTATATTTGTAGGGATATGGTTATTTTTCTAGTTATATTATGACTATGTCTGTTGTATATTTATAGGGATATGGTTATTTTTCTAGTTATATAAAGACTATGTCTGTTGTATATTTATAGGGATATGGTTATTTTTCTAGTTATATAAAGACTATGTCTGTTGTATATTTATAGGGATATGGTTATTTTTCTAGTTATATTATGACTATGTCTGTTGTATATTGGTAGAAATATGGTTATTTTTCTAGCTATATAAAGACCATGTGTGGTTTATATTTGTAGGGATATGGTTATTTTTCTAGTTATATTATGACTATGTATGTGATGTATTTGTTATCACAAAGATTACTCAATAAAATGATGAGCAGTTATCAAGTATTTCGTAGTACACTTATTCATTTAGGTAAGTTTCTGGGTAATTATTGGGGTACTTTTGAGTAGTCGATATCTTAAATCACTTATTGTAGTAAAATTATTTTTGTTTTAAATATTTTGAAGTATTTTGATGTTCAATGAAAAATAATTCTGTACAAAATATAAATCCATAATATGGCATGAAATTTTGGTCCATACAAAATAGGTGATTGCACAGAATTAGGGCTCTACCCTTAGACTCGACAAATAATGTTGGTGGTCTCTTTTCTTATCTAAAACTTACTGGTATGATAATGAAGTAGTTTTTGAAAGTGACATATTTTATTTTTTTAAGCTCGAAATGATTGGTGTGTCAAAACACCCTCTTTATTTAAAATAAAGAAGAGTTCTAATGAGAAGTCACCAGAGTTTGATATGAAATCTATATTTGATGTGGTATTTTTAGATGTTACTGGTCATTATAATATAGCTTATACTTTAAATAAAGCTGTTTATCAAAGGGTATGTTCTAAATGGTTTAGTTTATTTTAATCACATTTTTACCTATACATTATTTGAGGAGAAAATAACTTTGTGAGGACGATTCTATATTGTGCATAGAATACCTTTTGCAGGGGCGGATTTAGGCGGGGGCGTGATGGGCACGCCCCCCTAAAATTTGCAAAGTATGGGTTGTCCGCACCATTTTACCACAAATGTTTCTCGCCACACTTTGCTTGGCAAGATATCTATCTACATTGCACTCTAGAAGAATATTTCAATAACTTTGATTATTTTAACCTCAAATAATTTTTCGACTCGCTCCGTTTGGCAAAATTTTATTCTGTTCCGGAGTTTTACACCTAAAATATGTTAAAAATGACTTGTGAACATGATAGAGACCACAGTTGTGGTAGGAATTTAATAAACTTTTGTGTGTAGGATAATATCCATAAAATCTTGGACAAGTTTGTATTCCGGATCGATTCGACAAATATTTACGGAGTTTTATTAGTTATGAAATTAGATGCTTTATATTAACAAGATATTGGATGAATTCAAATCTGAACACCATCCAACAAAAATTAAGATAGTAACATTCCTTGATATATTGACAATTTATGTAGTGTAAGTGGGCGTATATTGCTAGGCAACCACTTGTTAAAAAAATTGTATATGTTCTACACAGAATATAATTAAGATTATAAAATGTTTATGATCAAACTGTAGAAATATTTTGGACAACTAATAGTATTATGAGATCACAATGTCATATTTACTTATTTATATCTTTGATATAGGTACTACACGAAGCAAGATTATCAGCAGACTATTTTACTACAAAACCAAATGATGCTTTTGATCTCCTACTAATGACACCTGTAGCTTTTGATAGAAAATTTGATTATTGTTTTCAGTGAGTTGATTTTCAATTTTTTTTTTTTTTTTTTTTTTTCTGACGCAATCTGAAGGAAAAAATCTGGCTTGTGTTAACTGGATAAACCTTTCATAAACTTATATATCCCAGCTTTGGATTACCTTAATTTGGGCACACCCTGCAGAGCACCCCTAAGAAGTTTACATTTTCACTAATTTAGAATTCTCTGGGGGTTATACAATTTCATTTATTGAGTGGAGTTCTGTTAAGAATAGGCTTTCAAAGTTGTAGGCAACTCTGGCTCTAGAGTGATTAAGTAACATTTTTTTTATTTGAGTGCATTTATTTTAGGCACACCATTTACCATTGTAACTAGCATGTAATATAAAGCCCTGTATATATACTTCAAAATAATATAATTTGTTTAACAGTATAGAAAATCTAAAGTCAATACAAGAACATGGAGATAAACTAGGAGGACTAGAGAAATTGGTTGATAATGGAGGAAACTATGTATATGCCTATTTATCACCAATATTGGATATTCTAGAAAAGGCTCTAGATAAACGAATATTGTTAATCCAACCAAGATCTCAACCTACACCAACAGTAAGCCTATCATTTCTGTTATTGTTTAAAACAATTTGATTTTGATGAAATATGGATGTTGAAGTCATAATATTGTTATAATCCCATATTGGTATTTATGGGTATTACTGTTTGGACATGTTCCCGGGGACACAAACTAAGCTATAGGTCTATAAAAAATTTTGTAATATTGCATACTATCTTGGTTGGTATGCATGTATAAAAAGGAAAATGCTGTGACCTTATCATGCTTCTAAATAGCATGTTTTTCTATGACTTTCACGATAAATTCCGGGGACATGGTCATTTCTTCATGGGTATTTGGGTACACTTGAGAAAACCAGTTGAAAAAAATGATCAATGACAAGAGGTTTGGTGAAAGACCATCTGGGAGAAAGGATCCACATGGAACCTACGTTGTTATTATTGTAACATATAGATGTTTCTTTCTTTTTTTTTCAACAATTTAAACTTTCATTGTACATTGCTCTTGTAGTTGGATATTGATAGCAAGTTTTGATACAGGTAGTTTTATCAGGTAGAGAGCCAAATATTTAGGCTTTGACTATGTTTAATTAAACAGTGACAGACAAGTAAAATGATGATAAGTGACTTTAATAAGTTTTTCAGCTCATATATAATGTTTATATTACAGTGGAATATAGATGAAGAGTGTAGTAATTATAATGATATAACACGTATAACTATAGGATTATTAGTTGATACCTTTATGTCTAGTAAAGCTGTAGAGAAGGGACCTTCAGCTGATTCCTCTGAGGTTTGTTTAAACTGTTTTTTATTATTATACGCCCTCATCTCTCTATGAGGACGTATATTGTAGTCACCCCTGTCCGTCCGTCCGTCCGTCCGTCGGTCCGTCCGTCCGTCCGTCCGTCGGTCCGTCCGTCCGTCAACATTTGCTCGTAAACGCTCTAAAAAGTAGAGTTTTTGACGGAATCAAATGAAATTTGATATGTGTATACATATTCATAAAACGAAGATCAAGTTCAAATTTGAGCTATTTTCGATCGTTAGAAGCAGAGTTATTGCCCTTGCCCCAAATCCGTCGGTCCGACCATCAACATTTGCTTGTAAACGCTCTAAAAACTAGAGTTTTTGACGGAATCAAATGAAATTTGATATGTGTATACATATTCATAAAACGAAGATCAAGTTCGAATTTGAGCTTTTTTCGATCGTTAGAAGCAGAGTTATTGCCCTTGCCTCAAATCCGTCGGTCCGTCCATCAACATTTCCTTGTAAACGCTCTAAAAACTAGAGTTTTTGACGGAATCAAATGAAATTTGATATGTGTATATATAATCAGAAAACGAAGATCAAGTTCGAATTTGAGCTATTTTCGATTGTTACAAGCAGAGTTATTGCCCTTGCCCCAAATCTTAAATATGCTATTACTCTCTTAGTTTTCAACCGATTTTGATGAAACTTAAAATGGATATTATTGGAGCTAAATCGAAAGGTTTGAGAAAGTTTTGTTTTCTCCTGATTAAATTTTTTCCTTTTTCGACTTTTTCGTTAGGCGTATATGGCCGTGGTCCACTATCTTTAACATTTTTTTTAATATTTTGAATTTTGAAAATTAAATATTTTAAATAAAGAATTTTAAATTTATTTTTCGTAGTAATATGCCGCCATTGGACTAAAAATTGTTCACCAATAAATTCTCTTGATATGATAATAAAACATTTCACTCCTTTCCTTTCCAGGTGCAAACAATTTGGATATAATATTCTTTTTTATTTTCTTTCCTTTTAGGCTCGTGAATTTCGAGAGTTTTGGGGAGAAGTTTCTGAATTAAGAAGATTTCAAGATGGTAGTATCTGTGAGGCTATTGTATGGTCTAAAGGTTCTACATTTAGAAAGAAAAGACTGGTGATATCAAAGATTATTCCCTATGTTCTCAAGAAGTAGGTTATTATATGGAATTTTCTTTGGATTTTGTGAATCATTTTAAGATTCCGGAGCTAATTGTAGAATTTAAAGAATCTAAAACTGATGGCATCAATTTTTACCATTCCAATTTTCAATCAGATGTCTGTGGTTTCAGCAGTTCCACTTGATGACATCACACTGCAAAATATGCTTGTATCACAAAAGACCCTTCTGGGCATGTTGTCATCTTATATTTGTGAAACTGAAAATCGCTAGAACCACAGATGTCTGATTGAAAATTGATGCTTTTGTGACCCCAGTACATATAAAACATTTAGAAAACCTCCAAACTCCTTAAAATATATCACAAACTGTAAATGTATGAAGGCAATAATTGTACGAAAAACAATCATCGAACCTTGGATGTAAAGGTAATCCCATATTTTTTTGACTGTTCAAGGTATGCTGGTATTGATTTAGAAGATATAAGGTATATGGGTGAAGAATTTGATGTTCCCCTACATATACCGTTTCCTAAACAACCAGACCAACCTATATATGGTACAGGAGAAGAACAACATATGTCTGTAATACATACATTTGATGGTTTAAAGAAGTTATTACGTGGTTTATCAGATATGCCTTTAAGAATCAACAATATCCAAGGAATTCATCCAGTTTTTCGCTTTACTGATGTAAGATATATTTTTTTATGCTTATGCTAATAAGGTTATTATATTGTCTCACAGTGATTAATGACTTGTATCTATTACTATTAATGAGTTTTTTATATGCCCACATCTCTTTGACATATATTGTCGTCACCCCTGTCCGTCCGTTAACATTTGTTTGTAAACGCTCTGAAAACTAGAGTTTTTGATGGAATCAAATGAAATTCAGTTTGTGTAAACATATTCATATTAAAACAAAGATCAAGTTTGAATTTGAGCTATTTTCGACCGTTAGAAGCAGAGTTATTACTCTTGCCACAAATCTTAAATATGCTATTACTCTCTTAGTTTTCAACTGATTTTGATGAAACTTAAATTGGATATTATTGGACCTAAATTGAAAGGTTTGAGAAAGTTTAGTTTACTTCTGATTAGATTTAAGACTTTTCCATTTTACAATCCACATGCCATGGTGGGCATATATGGCTGTGGTCCACTATCTTTAATCTTGACTGACACTGCATGACTTTCGATGTCCAACCTACACTTGATGTTTAACATAGGCTTCTAATTCTGGGACATTTGAACTTTCCTGCAAATCATTTACGAAAAATTGCAGAAAATTCAATAGTCATGAAAAAAGTGCATGAGATCAGATGTTCTTGACCTGTTCCAGATGTTCCGTTCCAAACAAGCTCTCAAGTAATTCTGGAATTGTTCTGGACAGGAATTGGAAAGTTCAGTGTGGAGTAGTCTAGTAGTTCTAGACAGGAAATGACTGCTATCACTGCACTAAAAAACAGTTGCAGCATTTGCCGCCATCTTGATTTCATCACTGTTCCAGTTGCACCACCTCGCTAGTTGGGACAGAAAATCTTGGTCCGGAACACTTTTCCAGTTCACTCAAATCTAGTGCTAACAGTTCTGGCTGTTCTTTACTACGATTCGTGCAGACCCCTGAACTTTAAATGTAGCTCATTAAAAGCAAAAGTTGTTTAGTAGTTTTAGTTAAGTAGTCAGATTAAAGTAATAAGAAACTTTTATAGACCAAAGCTTTCACCTAAAGACATCATAGGCTTTGTTATAATTTTAGGTATTCCCTGTCATGGCTTTAGACCAATTTAAAGAGACAAAGAAAATAGAAGATTATTACTATCCAACAAGGAGTTTAGTAGCACCAGCTTATCAACCAACCCTTCCAGGTACCATTATTGTTACTGAAAAAATTTCTCAAATAATGATATTTATGTAGTAACTTGATTGCATTTGTTTCAGAGCAATTTTGAGAAACTTATTCCAAGAATTGTCAATTTGTGGGCTCTACTATTAGGAATTATAGGTTGTAACTTTACAGTTCAGTAATGTTACGAAAGCACAGGCACAGGTATGTAGACACAACCTTCAGTAAAAAGGTATTGTTTGTGCTATTAGTTTAAAATAAGATTGAAAATGAAGGATGGTGATTATTTTTTTAATTTATTTATTTTAAACATGTAAAGATTTTATAGATAGACAGTATATTCAGCAAGAAATATTTGATAGAAATGTGTACGAGATTTTACAAGTGAAGTTGCCGAGTGACATCAGGTGTTCAGCATTTTTATACGCCCTCATCTCTCTATGAGGACGTATATTGTAGTCACCCCTGTCCGTCCGTCCGTCGGTCCGTCCGTCCGTCCGTCCGTCAACATTTGCTCGTAAACGCTCTAAAAACTAGAGTTTTTGACGGAATCAAATGAAATTTGATATGTGTATACATATTCATAAAACAAAGATCAAGTTCGAATTTGAGCTATTTTCGATCGTTAGAAGCAGAGTTATTGCCCTTGCCCCAAATCCGTCGGTCCGACCATCAACATTTGCTTGTAAACGCTCTAAATACTAGAGTTTTTGACGGAATCAAATGAAATTTGATATGTGTATACATATTCATAAAACGAAGATCAAGTTCGAATTTGAGCTATTTTCGATCGTTAGAAGCAGAGTTAGTGCCCTTGCCTCAAATCCGTCGGTCCGTCAACCAACATTTCCTTGTAAACGCTCTAAAAACTAGAGTTTTTGACGGAATCAAATGAAATTTGATATGTGTATACATATTCATAAAACGAAGATCAAGTTCGAATTTGAGCTATTTTTGATCGTTAGAAGCAGAGTTATTGCCCTTGCCTCAAATCCTTCGGTCCGTCCACCAACATTTCCTTGTAAACGCTCTAAAAGCTAGAGTTTTTGACGGAATCAAATGAAATTTGATATGTGTATATAAAATCAGAAAACAAAGATCAAGTTCGAATTTGAGCTATTTTCGATCGTTACAAGCAGAGTTATTGCCCTTGCCCCAAATCTTATTACTCTCTTAGTTTTCAACCGATTTTGATGAAACTTAAAATGGATGTTATTGGACCTAAATCGAAAGGTTTGAGAAAGTTTTGTTTTCTCCTGATTAAATTTTTTCCTTTTTCGACTTTTTCGTTAGGCGTATATGGCCGTGGTCCACTATCTTATTTCATAGAATTTGAAAAAAAAATTTACAGTGATGTTTACAATTAATGTAATATATTTCAGTTACATGTATATTAGAAGGCAGTGGGAAATGGCCTGATGATATTGAAGCTGTTAAAAGATTAAAAGCAGCCATTTATATTAAGATGTCTAAAGATTTGAGTTTAGATAAAAGTTTAAAAGTTATTTTACAACCAACATATATTGACATATTTAAGGTAAATAGTATAAATATTTCATTGGCAGCTGAAAGCACTGTGCATGTCCCTTTTTATACGCCCTCATCTCTCTATGAGGACGTATATTGTAGTCACCCCTGTCCGTCCGTCCGTCGGTCCGTCCGTCCGTCCGTCGGTCCGTCCGTCCGTCAACATTTGCTCGTAAACGCTCTAATAACTAGAGTTTTTGACGGAATCAAATGAAATTTGATATGTGTATACATATTCATAAAACGAAGATCAAGTTCGAATTTGAGCTATTTTCGATTGTTAGAAGCAGAGTTATTGCCCTTGCCCCAAATCCGTCGGTCCGTCCATCGACATTTCCTTGTAAACGCTCTAAAAACTAGAGTTTTTGACGGATTCAAATGAAATTTGATATGTGTATATATATTCAGAAAACGAAGACCAAGTTCGAATTTGAGCTATTTTCGATCGTTACAAGCAGAGTTATCGCCCTTGCCCCAAATCTTAAATATGCTATTACTCTCTTAGTTATCAACCGATTTTGATGAAACTTAAAATGGATGTTATTGGACCTAAATCGAATGGTTTGAGAAAGTTTAGCTTTCTCCTGATTAAATTTTTTCCTTTTTCGACTTTTTCGTTAGGCGTATATGGCCGTGGTCCACTATCTTTAGAATTATTTTATTACCTGGCATCTGAATTTCAATAATCATAGAACTGTAAGGTAGGGAATAATAACACAAGATTTATGCTTGGCACGCATGCGTTAAATTTTGGGGATTAAAAGGCATGTTAAAAAGATCTAATTAGACCAGAACATCTAGTCTTTCTGCCACAGTATTACTTAGAGTCAACTTGTCGCCAAAGAAGAAACTAGGTCAACCATAAATTGAAACAAAAGTTCAATACACGATGTGAAGACTTCCAGTCCTATTATATTTCTATGCCATAATCCAACAAAAAGGAACTGTGTAAGCTTAATTAATATATTTTTATACGCCCTCATCTCTCTATGAGGACGTATATTGTAGTCACCCCTGTCCATCCGTCCGTCCGTCCGTCCGTCCGTCGGTCCGTCCGTCCGTCAACATTTGCTCGTAAACGCTCTAAAAACTAGAGTTTTTGACGGAATCAAATGAAATTTGATATGTGTATACATATTCATAAAACGAAGATCAAGTTCGAATTTGAGCTATTTTCGATCGTTAGAAGCAGAGTTATTGCCCTTGCCCCAAATCCGTCGGTCCGACCATCAACATTTGCTTGTAAACGCTCTAAAAACTAGAGTTTTTGACGGAATCAAATGAAATTTGATATGTGTATACATATTCATAAAACAAAGATCAAGTTCGAATTTGAGCTATTTTCGATCGTTAGAAGCAGAGTTATTGCCCTTGCCCCAAATCTTAAATATGCTATTACTCTCTTAGTTTTCAACCGATTTTGATGAAACTTAAAATGGATGTTATTGGACCTAAATCGAAAGGTTTGAGAAAGTTTTGTTTTCTCCTGATTAAATTTTTTCCTTTTTCGACTTTTTCGTTAGGCGTATATGGCCGTGGTCCACTATCTTTTTCACTTGTAAATGATCTGGGACGATGGCAGTCTCAAGTTTCACATTTTGTAAGCAAATATCTAGTTGAAAATGCCTATCTTGAATTGAGTTTTTTTATTTTTTTCAGAATGGTTTTGTATTCAGAATAAAGATTTATGCACTAAGAGAATTAAGTATAATGAAAGCATTTGTAACTAAAACTGGTGTACTATCTGTACAGAATAATGAGAAATCATTTCAGTTTGAAAAAGATGTGATTGCATTACCCAAACTTAGTAGTACTATACATGGGTAAGTGAAATCGTTCATCTATATTGTATTGTCATTGACAAAACATAGCAATACAGGCTATATGTTAATGCATTATGATTGAAGATGACTTATTCAAGATCATTGGTTTTTCACACCCTGATTGAGATAGGAACCCACAACCACTTTTTCTTCAACTGGTAATGTCTAAAAAAAAATTATGATCATCATGCTTTAAATGGTTGTGACTTGTTTGATAATCGTGTAAGAGATAATGTTAAAAGAAAATTTGATTGCGAATCTTAATTGATTACGAAATTTGATTGTGAATTTTAATTCATTACGAACTTTGATTGTGAGTTTTAATTGATTACGAAATTCGATTGTGAATTTTAATTCATTACGAACTTTGATTGTGGGTTTTAATTGATTACGAAATTTGATTGTGAATTTTAATTGATTACGAAATTTGATAATCGATTATAGAAATAAAAAATTTGTTGTGCCAATAATCGATTATTTTCAATTATTTGACCCAGCCATATTTTTAAACTAATCCAAGCAAATGTTTTCAAGAAAAAACTAACGCTCAAACACATGTGCTTCAGAACCCCATTTGAATCAGCATCTTCTTTTTTCAGAATATATCAACAACATAATACAATGTGTTCTGCAGTACGATTGGCTAAAAGATGGACGTCTGCCCAGTTATTATCCAATCACATACCAGATATTGTTATAGAATTAATTGTTTGTTATTTATATTTATCACCTGCACCATATACCAAACCAGGGTATGTTCAATCATTGTTTTACCACACATTTTAATTTGCAGTAGTGACAAGGTCTCACTTAATCTAGCTCTAGATTATTTCAACGTTATTGTAGTTGTGTTTTGGGATTAGGTGACTGGGCTGTTAATGTTATTTTACAGTTCCTCAACATTTTAAAATACAAAAATGAGTTCTTTTATACTGATGTTTTTTTAAAGTTTTCAGCATGGCATTCTGCATGCACATGAACATAAAAAAAATCAAAAAATATAGCTTCAAATAGTCTTCCTGTCAATTAGCTAAAACCTCACAGATTACGTGGGCGTCGCCCCTTGCACCCCCTCAAACCTCAGGGGGACCTCTGGACCCCACCCATTATTTACTCTGCTCGCAATGTCAATATATTCTGTTGGTTCATCTTTACCATTGCATCGCCAGTTTCAAAAACTCTGTTTCGCTTAACTCTACTCCCCACTGTTTTCTCATTTTGATTCATAAACATGTACATCAAAATTTCAAATATTATGTTTTTCATATACTTGATGTAAGAAATAGAAATAGAGGTAAAGTAATTATATATTTCAGTTCACCTGGTTCAGCATTTTTGAGATTTCTACAATTATTGTCTAGTTTTGATTGGAGAAATTACCCATTAATGGTTGACCTGAACACAGAATTTACAGGTTTGTATTTGGGCTTTCTTTTAAACTATCTGATTAGCATGCAGATTTGTGTGGGAAACAGTGGCGACTCAGTGAGTGGCTAAACTGAAAGTCCAGGGCTCAATCACAGCATGTTGTGCAGATGAGACAATAAACTGAGGTCCTGTGTGCTACGGACTAACTCGACAGTTGGGAATTGAAGCTAAGAGTAAGCTAATGTTGCTGGCCTAACAAATTTTCCTCATTGCACACTATAATAAGCTGATTAGGATAAACATCTTTTATTAATATTTAAATTAAAGTAATAATTGATTCATAGACTTATGAATGATTCTGTAAGAATAATGTTTTCAATCCCAAGCTAAGGTCCATAACTCTAACAATGCTACCTTGCCAGAATGCCTTTAAAAGTAAAAGATGCTGTATTGCCAGATTATATTATGAAAGGATAATACTATACACACTGCATGGTATTTATAAGTTTTATTATCCAAAACAGGTGCATCTTAATTCCGAATAGCCTGCTGATACATTTTGTTTCCATTTGAAAATATTATTGTTTGTATAAATGGTTATATTACAGCTGAAGATTTGATAGATATACCTGCTAGATTCAACAAAGAAAGAGAGAAATTTCCGTTAATGTTTATATCTACACCAATGGATAAATGGAGTTCATATTGGACTAAAGATCAACCATCTGCTATGATATTAAATAGGCTAGCTCTGTTAGCTAAGGAATCACTTCACGTCTTACAAACACAAGTTTTAACGCCACAAACTAATGATGATATTAAGGTATGTTATATAAGAAAACTTTATGCATATCATAATGAAATTCCATGAACTATTCGTCTAATCTAATACAACATCTTAAAGCGATACCACCTCTTGAAATGAATAAAGAATTCAGTTATCAAACTTGACCAATAAGAGTATATATTCATCAACGGTGTCCAAAGTATACAAACAGAATCAAATAAACCATAAAACTAAGTAAATTTTTATAAAATTACAGGTTATTATTGAAAAATGCTGAATAATTAAAAAAATTATAGTATATGTAGTTTTCTGGATTTATCAGATTATGCAGGTCATCTGTTCAAACAGAACTGCAAAATAATCGCATAATTATATGTGTAATTTCTATATTTCTCACTTGAATACAAGTAATTTTTTTAACTTGCAAACATGAATAATTATAGATACACATGGATTTGAAGGCTCAAATTTCAATGATGAACTGTGAACAGTATTACTGATTAACTTATATAAAAGAATCCTGTATTTTTAGCTAAGATATGCATGTAATTAGTGGAATGGATGGTGAACTTGCTTCTTTGAATTGGAACAGAGTCAATTGTAATTGATTCTGGTAGAGATTTTCAATTATCATGCACTTCTATAACGTTACAAAACACAGTTGCATTCTTCAATAATAACCCATTTTGATGGTTTTGCATTGCATCGTAAATTTGTTTATTTTTGTTACAGCAAGTATTTCGTCCACCATTAGATAGCTATGATGTTGTGATATATTTACAACCTAATCAAGTACCAAGACATTATCAATCAATAGATTATCCTAAAGATAAACCTATACCTACTCTTAGATCTACTAGTGATCAAACATTCCCTCTGATAGATTTTGATCCTGTTGTAAAGTATGTTAAGGAACTAGAGGTAAGTCTTAAGTGAAATTAAAGACACCTGATTTAATCATACTGTATCAAAGAGGAAATAAGTTGTAATTATCTGTTAAAACTAACTGATCATAAAACAATATTTTAAAGACAGTTACCCAAGAATATTATTAGTTACTCAGATTCTTCAAAACCTTTCTTAAGCTAAGATTCCATATACGCGTCATGCGGATCTGTCATGCAGACATAAATGACCCTTGCAGATACGTCATGCGTCAAATATGATTCCATATGTGTGTTGAACGTATGCGTTATCTTTTTTTTGAAGCACAGATTTCTAGACAGACAGATACTTAGTCAAAATACGGCGGGAAAAAAGACTGGGAAACCCCACAAAATACGTCTGCACAGATCTCTGTGCGGCAAGGCGTCCGGATGCGTCGTTTTTTTTTTTTGGACGCATGACGGAGACCACTTGACGGATACTGCTTCTGCATATATGAAATCATATCATCTTAAACCAACCATTTCGATTTTTAACGCATTACGGTTGACGTATGACAGATCTGCATGACGCGTATATGGATTCTTAGCTTTACTCTATAAATCAAATTGCTGAGTGGCACTGTGTTTCTTTAGCTTTTTGAAGGTACTCCTTGTTGGTAAATCTACATGTAGAGAGTATTTTTTGTCTTAGAAGTGTGAATACCCACAGTCTTGGTTATATTACATGAATTGCTATTGTGCAGTCATAAAATGAAACCAATAAAAATCCGCACAAGCAAAACAATTCTGTTAATCAAAATCGCAAAATTTAGAGCAATAGTTATATAGTAGTGGACTACTCCAAAGAGAAGTATCATCAGGTGTTTCGAAAAGAGTAAGTATGGTCTGCTACTCGCGACAACCGCCACTACTATAAAGGTCAACATGATCGGATACAAACAGATCATTTCATGCCTGAATAAACAAATCAATCAAGATGCAACAAAAATATCTGATCATAGAGCTCATTATGCTGTTGTGTGATCTTTTTATGTGATGTATTTCTAAAATTGGATGTATCTCAATAAACCCATATCAATTTTCAGGAAATATATGCTGATAAAGCTCTATTTTTCTATGACCAGTATGGTGGAACATGTATTGGTGTATTGTGGAAACCTAGACTATTTCAAAAAAGGGATTTTAAGGTAGGTTTTCATGATTAAACACTGTTCATATCCTTTACTAGCAAATCAGAATCACAAATAATTAAATACCTCTGTGGATGGCTTGACTTGATCAAATCAAATGATTAATTTATTTGTGGAAAATTTTGATCTGTTGTTTTAAAAAAATTGATTTTAAGGTAGGTTTTTATAAGTTTTACAATGTTTTTTACACTTTTTTCTAGAAAATCAGAATCATAAATAATTAAATACCTCTGTAGATGTTTTGATTTGATCTTGATTTGATCAATTCAAATGATTAATTTATTTGTGGAAAATTTCTTTATTTAAATTTCAATTTGTTGTTTTGTAGGTGCCAAATTTATTAATGAGTAAACCTTCTACTAGAGGTAGTGAGGTTGTATTAGAGTTTAATTTAGAGGCTGTTTTAGAAGATTTTAAAGTTCTAGGAGCTAATCTTGTTGATAAAGTAGAGGTTAAAACTCAACCTCAGACTGATGTGTAAATATAATGTAGGGGCCATATTCTAGAAAACCTATCTTAGATAAAACCCAGATTTTAAGAAATACAGTACTCTGATTGGATAATACAACTAAATTTAAAATCGATTTTAGTGATTGACCAATCAGATGACTGGAATACTAACATCATCTTAAGTAAAGTTTTTGCAAATAAGGCCCCAGGGCTCTTAATTCTAGAATTCCCAACTAGAAAATTTTACATATTACTACCAATTTTCATTGAGAATACATACAAAATCTAGAAAATCTAGCACATTTGAAAAGTGTCCTATTGTGATGAAAGTTGCAATGGGACAATTTAAAGCTCCAATCAAACATGACTGGCATAGGTAAATCAACATTTCTGGTTGTGAGTTAGTTATGAATTTGAGAGCTGTTGTTAAACCATTATAACTTTTGATAAGTGTTATATAAAATGATTCTGAATTACTGTAATGATTAATAACCATTTAAAATTTTCATGCAGTTATTTGATATGCACATCATAAATTTTGAACATTGATATATGTGTATTTACACTGTTAATAAAAAAAGATTTGTAATGAATAAATATGTTGTTTTGTAATCTTATAAATGATGTACTACAGTATTATATACTTTGGCATTGTTAAATCACATTTACAATTTTAACTGAAAACAATAAAATTTTCAGCTCTAATGTCTAAGATTTCTTATGTTTTTAGTCTTAAAAAAATAGCGATAATACGCCCACTTTTATAATGGCAGCCAATTCGTTCGGGGGTTCGACAAGAGTTGTCAGTAAATGAAAGATTCTGAGAAAGACATGAAAAGTTTCATCAAAATCCATCATGAAACCAGCTGTCTCTCGTGTCCACAACAGTTGTGGACAGACAAACGGACAGACAGACAGGGGCGATTACAATATACGCCCACATTAATGTGTGGGCGTATAAAAAGCATCCTTTCTATAACAGTCACAATATTCAGAATTTGAATTCTCTAGATAATTGAATGGCATAAGAGCTTCACTGAAATAAGTACTATGGAGGTTTTATGCTCATCTTTCATAACTCATATGCCACTCTGCTTCCGAGTTCACAACCCTTCAAGAGAGTCCACACAGGTAATAATATGGTTGAAAAGATTCAGCAAGTTAGTTACAATATGAAAAAAAAGTGAAACAGCAGAAAATTCCAGTAATCAATTTAATAATGATAGAAAAAAGTAATAGTAAAAAGTAATTCTAAATCAGTTGACAGTTTCACTGGAAATATGTAGATCCTCGGTTCCCAACCAGAGGCACTTGTACCCCTTGGGGTACCAACGAGCACCACAGGGGGTACCTGAGAAGCCTCTCAGTCAGTTTTAAAAAGTATGGAATAGTTTAAATATCAAACTCCATCAACCGACAAATATATCCTTTTACTTTCATGTTGTCTCGAAATGTTTACTTAAGGTGGGCGAAGGGTTACCCATGTTCCTTCAGCAACGTTAGACATTATTATTATCATGATAGCCGTTACTAAAGGAACATGAGGGGTACCAGGAAATTGCTAAAGCAAAATAGGGGTACGAAGAGTCCAAAAGGTTGGGAACCGAGAATGTAGATGTTCCAATTGACAAATAATTTACATAAATATAGACAAAGTGTAAAGTAAAAATTATGCAATTGAATGTGATAAAGTGATGTTAAAGGGCTTTATAAAATAATAGGATAATCCATTTGAATTCAGAAAACTGCCGCTATACTGCACAACCGTTGCTGTTCACGTTTGGCTCAGTCAATACGCAATATAAATTGTCCACTTTCCATGGCAGATTTCTGATTAGAACACAGTTGTATGATTTCTGTACATAGCCACATATTAAGCAACTTTCATTCAAATGAATTGATAATGTAAAAAAAATTACAAAATACGAATCGAAATTTTCAAATGAAAATCCACATAATAAATTCATACCAGGTCCACAAATAATCTTGATCTTGAATAAGTGCATGAAGAAATGCCGAAGTGCGGAACACACCAAAATAAAGATTTAAAATCCAGAAAGCATGACGATATATCAAGTCCAATGGTTAGGAAATAATTCATTTGTACAGGTTAATATAAATAACATCATCGGAAGTGACGTAGTTGTTAGGTGACAAATAACACAGCAGAATGATGAGCCTCGATTGGATCTCTTTTGCCTGAAATGAGAAAAAAAATATTCAGTAGGGATTTAAGTTATGTACAGTTTAACTTGGTCTAACGGTCACCTGTATTCAGCACCACCCTTTAATGAACGGCCACCTAAAATACATCCCGTGCAATTTTCACCCAAATTTATGTAAATCCCGCAGGTACCCTTTTTTCTCACAATTTTATTGTGAACAAAACAGTATCAATTATCATAAATGCCCTTTTTAACAAAACCCATCAAAATCATTCAGTTTTTCTTATATTTTATTTAGTTGACCTAAACTTTGTGTTAATTTAGATCACAATTTCGAGAATATCGGAGAAAGAAAAGTATAAGATAAAAAAAGAAATTGTTTTTAGAAATTTATTTAAATTGGCTTTAGCAAGTCTCAAAAGTGTCGTGTTTTTATCAGTCTTTGAAGACCTTTTTAAAGAATTTAACATTTTTGTTTGAGAGACTGTCTGCACGATATATAATCAATTGTTAAAATACCGTTATTAACATCCCGTTATTTGATATCAACAATACTTTATAACTTTTAACAGATAACATTTCAACAAAGACATGGATTTCTTCTATTATTCTGACATTTACATTCAGTTAAAAGACAAGAAAACTCATTTTTGATCAATACGAATTGCAACATTAAGATAACGAATTATTAAAGGAGAATGTTCAGCAATTTCTAGAGTTGATTTTAGCCTTTAATATATGTAAATAGCCTCCAGAAGTACTAGAACTGCACAAAAATCGCATAATACCTTCAATTATATTCCTTCCTAAATATTTATCTTTCATTTTATGTATATGTGTTTTCTATATAACGCATAGTCTTACTAAACGACAAGTCGTATATTTGACTTTCAACCCCTTATAAGTATGGAAAAACAGGGATTTGACGGCTTAAATTTCTAGGCAGAGTTCTGAACATTATTATGGATTAGAATATAGCTAAAAAATTCCAGGTTCTGAGACAAAAAAATTATTTGTCGAATAATTAGTGAACATATCCCTTTAAGATCCCTTCAAATCTGTTCATATATATCTTGAACGTCAACTCAGTGAGTTATCCTCTTTCCCTGATTTCTTTTTTTATGTGTATCGTGGACATTTTCAAATTTCAATCAAACATCTGTGATTCGTGCAATTCCACTTTGTGTTCGATAATGTCGAAAATCTGAAATATGCTTGTATCAAACAAGACCTTCAGAGCACTTAGAACCATTGACATCAGAATCTGACAATCTGAATGGTGCAAATTGATACTATCAGTGTCAGAATTTTCAGAACTAATGCAAATTATGAAGTTTTTAATTTGAGAAAATGTACATTTTCCACAGTTACTATAGGGCAGTGGTTCCCAACCTTTTTTAAGCTGTGGCCCAAATTCACGAAGATCCCAGCGCCATGGCCCCTGATCAATTCCAAATTAGGGCAACATAGCGGGAATATAGCGCAAGTGTTGTTGTCTTGTGCCTCCTCATCATCAGGAGGTCAGATGCATTTGACCACAAGCAACTACAGGCCTTACACAGCAAAATATAGCTTAAAAGAGTTGGGCTAGAGAAAAAATCATATACATCCTCATGCGCCATGGCCCCCTGAGAAACACCCCATGGCCCTCAGGTTGAGAACCACTGCTGTAGGGTGTATATTACATTGCACTGAGTACTGGAGATCATATTTTGTTACTATTTTGTTTGGTACATATTTCTACAAAAGAAACAAAACAAATTCTGATATGCCATTAGATAATAATTCACTTGAAACCAGAGTTGTAGGTCAATGGCCAAGATATCTTTACAAACCACTTAATAAATTGTTCTGTCTTTATAATAATGTCAAGTGGTTGTTTACAATGAATTGAGTTCTGTGAGGTTCTGGTAGTAGATATATCATTACATATTCTAGTCTGGATTCCATCACATAATGTTTATTTCTTAAATATAGACAGGCAATTAATTACAAAATAGAAACAAAAAGATCTGATTGTTTCATAAATTTTGTAGTATTAAGGTGCCACAGAATGTCACTTTTTTAGATTGCACCGCTTTAAATATTTACAAAATCAGGGGCGGGTTAATAGAGGCGTCGTGGACATTTACCTTCGGAAACAAACAAAAGCTGGGAGCTCATGGAAACCGAATGGTATATCAGAGTCGAAAAAGCAGAGTTGAAACTGACATTATAGTGAAATTTTGATTGTTTTGGAAGTTTTCATTTTGTTATCATCCCTTGGGAGTTCGTGTAATGGACCGTTGTGCAGAAACAATAAATATATGTAGAAGCAGGTAGACATATATATCTATCCACAATTGAAATGGTGTTATGAAATGGTAGGCCTACTTCTAAAGAGCTGTGGCGTAGCCAGGTTTTCTAAATTGGGGGTGCAATGGTAAAGATGAACCGACGGAATATATTGACATTGCGAGTGGAGCGAATAACGGGTTGGGGTCCACTTGAGTTAGGTGGGGTTGAGGGGGTAAAGCCCCCGGAAGCTCTGGATTTTAGCTATTTGACATACTGCAGGAAGGATAATTGAAGCTATGTTAATGGATTTGTTTATGTTTATGCCTGCGGCCGACGGCACTTTTTCAACCGACTGATATCAATTATAGAGGGAATTGCCCCGGCCCCCCTCTAGCTACGCCACTGATATAAAGATAACATGTTCATCCTTTCGAAAGATTTGGAATGGTTGCATTTGGACGTCCGTATTACTTGATGTCTGGAACTGTCATCCGAAGAACACGACACTTTGTCCACACTTCCGACCAGCAGACAAGGAAGGGTATAAACTCGACCCCTTGAGATCCAATAGCCTACCTGGTTATTGAACAAGTTATATAACCAAGTTAAATTGAGATACATGTACATGTATTTGCAAATCTTTTTTAGTTTTTCAACGCGTTGTGAAGTTTCTTGACAGATAATTTATTATCTATCAATTATATTTCAAATTTCGAGAAATCGGTTAAAACAGACACATGTTTTTATGCAGGAAAATGAATTACTTTAACAGTTAGTAGTTAAATTACAAGATATTAGACAGATAATAGTATCTCTTTTAAATCTCTTTACTTACAATAGTCTACAAAATGTTAACAGAGAATTTGGCTTGAACAATTATTATAAGATGGTGTTTGTGACTTTGTATTTTCTCATCAAGGTACTGTTTTTGGTTGGTGTTTGGTGAGTTAAACACCTTGCCCAATGTCAGTTTAAGAGCATAACGTTGGAAGCCCGGTGTTAATATATGCCTTAGACCAGGCCTTCTCAAATGGCGGCCAGTGGACCAAATCCGGCCCGCGACGCCCTTGAGAATGGCCCCTCAAGAGTGACCCCTTTCGCTAAAACGCTCTGCTCGCTTTGCTCGCTAAGCTCAATTTGGCCCATATATTTTTTTCATAAAATGCATTTTGGCACTCAACAAAAATTACTTGAGAAGGCCTGCCTTAGACACAGGCACCAGATTATGTTTAAAACAAAACGTATATAGTTTGCATAGCCTGACATACCTTTATTCTCTTATTCAATATAAATAACTTATATACGAATTTTTTTTTTACCTGAATCTGGTGCCTGTGGCCTTAGATCGAAATATGTTGAACTAGGCAATGAAATTTTTTAAGAATAAAAAAAAAATCAAACGGAAGAAAGTAGACTCTGTCAAAGAATATTTTTGCGCTCTGACACAAATTCTAGCAAGAAACTGGCATTTCAAGACAGTCTCAATACAGCCGATGAGGACAACCGAACGCACTTGTCTTGGACTGCGATTCAATGTTCAATTAAAATCTCTTTACTGTCAGTCATGTACTCCTAAAGAGAGTATCAGCATATTTTATCTTGGTATTGATCAATAAAAAACTTGTCTGATGCCAATTACAGAAGGATCAAAGTCGGCTCTAGATAACTTATCTCATCAAGTGAATGACTTAAAACAAAATATGTAGAGAATTGAAGGATGATGCACATAAATTACTAACTTGTGTACAAATAAATGAAGGAGGAACTTTTTTTCAGGAACAAAAGTCTTTAAAATATGAAATTTATTTATTTATCTACTTGACCAACCCAATTTTTATTTTAAAAGGGGTGTATAATACAAAACGAAGTGCGCTTTTTTAATGGGTTAAGTAAAGAATTCAAACTAGTTTTGGAATTTGTAAATAAATTCTGATATGTTTGGTTGAAGCTTTCATAATTAGTAGAAGGCATTTTTCTTTACAATTTGGTTTTCCAATAACAATCAAAAACATTTTTAAAAAATACGTTTACGTAAACTTTTTAAATAGTTTTGGCATTTAAAAATTAAATATAACTAAGATATTTTCAATGTTAGACGCAGAGAGGATTCTGGCGATGGAACACGTTTCATAAACCACCATGTCAAATATAAATCTTATCTAAAAGACACAGTCCTGTTCTGTAGATCTAAGTTATTACCGGTGTCAATCTAACTATATTGACTATAGTATTAACCTTTAAACCATTATTGATTATCGGTCATTGCTATCTATTAATTCAACTTTAACCTCAATTCTTCCCGTCTATTCACCCACAATTGAATTTAGAAGATTAGAGATCTGTGTGGTGGCATGTTTACACCATCAATAACTTGTCACTTTCTCAGTTTTCCATTATTGAAATGCTGGGCTTTGACTTTTATAAAGGACACGCAATCTTTATTGCAACGCAATCTTTATTCCATCAAAGAAATACAATTATGCTATGTTAGTCTGAAACATTATGTATAATGCATAATTACATCAGGAGAAAACATAATTCAAGTCGAATTATCTCTAATCTTCTCTTCCAATGCACATCTTTTGATTGTGGGAGAGAAACCGAAGGGTTCGTTTTGCCGTATTGCCCAACTTGCCGCATCGTGCCCAACTGCACAAAAACGACTTGTAAAACAACACTAATGGTTTCTGATAAAATTTGGATAGCCTTGGAATAATATTTTAATCTGTTGTCCCGCATCTGTTTTCGTTTTATTTATAATTTTGGACCTGAAATTGAAACTACAGTTTTATGGTAAAATCTGGATTAAAATTAATACCAAGTACAAACGATTAGAATCATATCTGAAAACATTGTTACAATTATTATAAATCACACTGAAAACGCAACTTTAAAATTTTGCATAAAAAACACAAAATCGGCGTAATATGGTGGCTCATTGCTTTCATATCACAATCTGTTGCAGTCAAATTGACATGATATTTCTTATGCCTCTACTAAATTATATAATTTGTTTTTGTGCACTATCTTAGTTATTATTCAATTCTACAATATTGTTCATGAATTTAACATGAATAGAATTATTCTGTAGAAGAAGAAACAATTCATGAAAGACTTAGTCATGGAAATCAATGTTTTAGAGGAATATTGATATCTTTATGATAATTTCTTTTTTTCTTATTGCCTTCAATAATAATAATTTGACCCAAAGTAATTAGTAATCACAAAAGTAATTATTTCAAAATATGTTGCTTCTTGTACTGTATGTTTGTCCTGAACCTGAAGCTGAACAGGGGATGCTTCGTCTTATTTTAATTGGTCTTGACGACTTTGTGTCCTGTGTTAGTTCGTCAAGGAGATGCTTAGTCCTATGATTATTTGCTCGTATGATATTATAGACATATGTAAACTGATCCAGGTGTTACTTCGTCTATAAGGAGTTACTTAGTCCTGTGTTACATCGTCTATAAGGGGTTACTTAGTCCTGTGTTACATCGTCTATAAGGGGTTACTTAGTCCTGTGTTACATCGTCTATAAGGGGTTACTTAGTCCTGTGTTACATCGTCTATAAGGAGTTACTTAGTCCTGTGTTACATCGTCTATAAGGAGTTACTTAGTCCTGTGTTACATCGTCTATAAGGAGTTACTTAGTCCTGTGTTACATCGTCTATAAGGAGTTACTTAGTCCTGTGTTACATCGTCTATAAGGAGTTACTTAGTCCTGTGTTAATTGTTAACTGCTGATCACATTACACGTTAGTTTGTCATGGAGATCATTAGTTATGTTAATCGGTCCAGTCCTATGTTTATTGGCCAAGGAGACTGTATTCCCTATGTTAGTTTGCCCAGAAAATTCTTAGTCCTTAGTCAACTGGTCCAGGACACCTGATTGACTATGTTTTAAGTCCAATGTTAAACTGGTCCAGAAGATCTTGTGTCTTATGTTAGTTTGTCCTGGAGACTTTGTGTTATATGCCCATTGGTCCAGGAGATATTATTTTATGCCCATGTTAGTTCATCATGGAGATTCTTAGAATCCTATATGTTATTTGGCCCAGGAAACCTTCTTGCCCATATTAATTCGTCCATGGGATTCTCAGTCCTATGTTTATTGGCCAAAGAGACTGTATGTTAGTTTGCCCAGGAAATTCTTACTCCTTAGTCAAGTGGTCCAGGAGACATTATTTATTATGTTATTTCGTTCAGGAGTTGCTTAGTTTCTATCACCAGATCACGTTTTTGTGCTATGTGTATTGGTTTGAAGAACTAATATGTTTCTTTATTCATTGTTTGTAGATCTAAAATAATCAAGAATGGTCCCAAGTTGAAGATTAACGTGAAAGAATAGGTAATTGACAGACAAATGTAATGTTAGAAATATAATTCCAAGTTTTTTCTTCTCAGAAACACGGTTTTATTCAACACAATGATGTAGCCATCACACAAACAGTAACTTAATCCCAACAATTACTACTTTATAGCTCTGGGAAAGGAAACTGCCAGAACTAAATGCCAAGAGATGGTTAAAAGATGGTTTATTTTGACACAATTGCAATAGAGAATGAAAACTTATTGACCGACTGGTGAAAGTTAATAGTTTAGGTCTAGACAAATATCACCAACTATTCATCAATCTATTGTATTCATAATTAAAAAATAAAGGTCATGTTTTATTCGGCTAATCTATTTGCTAACAGTACGTGAATGACATTCTGTTTATGGTCATGGAAATCTTGGTTGAAGAAAATATGAGGTCGGGTTCTGTTTATTCTTGACCATTTCCAAGCTTGGATCTGATTTTTCATTGAACTGGACGAGTCGCAATATCAGATCCTTAACAATGTGAGTTTAGAAATCGGGTTTCTTTTTTAATCATTTTTTAACTAGGATGCCACCGAAAACATTTTGATTTGATACAAATATATCTTAAAGGGGAATGTTCAGCATTTTCGAGGATTTTTTTTTTGTAAACAATATTTTATTCATGAAATGGATTGGGGAACAGGCTTTCGCCTATGTAACCCCTTTCCAGTATACAAAGATACAATAACATTTGTACATTTTATAAAAGTATTAAATAAAATATTACTAATAAAGATAACGTATGTACATGTATGTACAAGGATGTTGAAAAGAAAGATAGAAATACGTATAAAGATAATCGGTAAGAAACAAAAAGATAGCAAATGTAAGATATAAAATAAAATAGTCATGAAAATCCACACACGTTCTCTATGTAAAAAAAAAAAAAAAAAAATTAGAAACGTTTGCTGAGGGTGAGATAAGAATGTACTTGTTCAAATATTTCTAAGGATTTCTCTTGGTTGTCAGTTCCAAATAGTAAGTTTTTTAGGTTAATGAGATCTGGCTGAAGTTGGAGAATAGAATGGCGGCGTGCATCTAAATGTAAGGGGCATTTTAAAAGATAGTGATAGGCGTCTTCAAATTGATGACCGCAAATGCATTCCGGGTTGTCAGAGATATGTCTGAGGTACTTATGGCCGTTTAGATCACTACAGGAGAGACGAAGGCGGCTATGCAAGATTTGGTTCTTTCGTGGGCCGAAATAAAAATGGTTTGGTATTATTGTGTCTTTAGATTTGAGAGATGATTTAAATGCAGATATTTCGAGGATTGACTTTGAATTTATGTAAATAGCCTTCAGATTTACTGGAACATCGCACAATACACGGGGATTTGAAGGCTTAAATTTTGGTCGAACGGTTAGTGAACATATCCCTTTAAATTCACTAATATAATTTCTTAGAGTATTATTTGAGAGTAGTAATGTATATGAGAATGAACGTCAGTATTTCTGGCAATGCTATCAGATCTATCAGCTGTAGTTTGATAGTAAAATTATGATTAAATACACAAACTAACGAAGCGTTAGTTAGCTTACAATCTATAATGTCACAAACAAAACTTATATCAGTTTATCAGATAACGACTCTGATTTTTCAATCTACTGTAAATTATTCTGTCATTTACAAATAAATTGAATTCTTCTCGTCAAGACATTCTTCAATAATTTCTTTTAGATATATAATTAACCTAGGGCCATAGGTTACATCATCTGATCATATACCTTTCACATCCAGTACAATTATCAATTACAACAGCACGTCATTTAGTTCTCTTGTGTCTCTGACGTCATTGTCCTTTGGTTTGGAATAATACATTGTGCAGTTCTGTTGGATTATAAGATAAGTTGATTCCGCTGCTTGTGTTAAAACAAACTAAATGTTTTTTATGGATCCCATATATAGGCCTACATGTACATAGAACATAAAACGTAGTAGGTTGCTCTTGAATGGCAAATTAAGTTAAAGAATTGTTAGCAAAAGAAATTTTCAAGTTGGTGTATTTGTATCGGGGACACTGGTAGCATTAAATGTTCATTCAGATGTATGTGATTCCAGCAATAAATGATGCTATCATTGTCCTCAATATAAGCTTACATATTTTTTTTTTAGAAAACCTCATTACAATAATAAAAATCCGAACAAGCAAAACAATTCCGTTAATCAAAAATCTCGTCCAGAGCATGACAAAATCGAGTGCAATAATTATATAGTAGTGGACTTCCCATACGAGAAGTACCATCAGGTGTTTCGAAAAGAGTAAGCATGGTCTGTTTCGCGCGCTACACCCGCCACTACTATTCCCTGTAGGCCTACAGTTCGTAAAAAGATGCAACTCCTTGCACTGCCACGATGACGATGACGATGACATAATTTTGTGGTTAGCAGGTTAGATGACATTTTTGCAGTGTTCTGTTTTAGCAGAATGGCTGTACTCGTGACATAGGCCTATATAGGAGAAATTATGCCACGATTTATCACCTAAGGAGCAGATCAAATTGGATTTTAGCACAGATTCATTTAAAAGATTCATGGACTATTTATCTTAAACAAAGGCTGTTAATTCTACACCAACATAAAGCTTCGTCTACACGATCAAACATTTGTTCAAAACATCATCATACATTTGTATGACGGTGTTCAAGCTTGTTGTGGATTTCTGTCTACACTGTCCAACATCGTCAAACATGATCCAACATTTGTATGATGATGTATGACCAATAATGAAGGGTAATTATCATTTTTGGTGGGAAAATAATTCAACATGGATGCTCAAAACAGTCTGTTGAGTGGTGCTGCTGCATCTGTTATTGTTTTAACAATTCTTCGTCGTCAAAAGCGAAAGAGGGGAGCGCGAAAGGTTCGACAATGGGTTAGGGACTGGATCCAAAGAAGAGGTCAGCATGGGGATTATCAGGCCTTGTTGAGTGAGTTACAACTAACAGACCAGGCCAGCTTCAAAAATTTCTTGCGAATGGATGTAACTTCATTTCAACAACTATTAGCAAAGGTGGAGCCATTAGTTGCCAAGCAAGACACAGTCCAAATTTTGTCTGTGTTGGCTGCCATTTTGAAAGATGGGAAGGAAGTCACATGACGCCTATACGGCAGCTGATTTGTTAAATTTTGGTAACCAATTTAAATATTGCCAACAATTGTTGTAAAGATGAAACCTGCAGCTAAAAATTTGAACATCGTCATACATGTTTGACCATGTTCAACCTTGATGGGAAAACGGTCTACACGATCAAACATTTGTCCACGAACACCGTCATACAAATGTATGATGATGTTTTGAACAAAATGTTTGATCGTGTAGACGAAGCTTAAGACAAGAGAAGATAGCCTAATTAAACGTTCTCACTCATATCGACTTTTCTTTACGCCCACTTACATAATTAATGTCGTGAGTAAATAGAGGAGATGATCAAGCCAGTACCAGCTGTTTTTATCAATAATTAATTTCCCTACGTCTTAATTTGACTTCTCGGAGATATTTGGTGCCACCTGAGACGTTCTAAACACTCGTATTGTCTGTCATTTTTCTATACAATCCACAATAACAACATTAGTCTTCCAATATTAGTCTTGGGACTAAATTCAGCAGTTAGAATGTGGATTTTACCTAGATATCAGAATAAGCTTTGACGTTTCAATCTGTGGTATTGGTAAGGAAATTAGATAAATATAGTTCATGATTAGTATATATAACGAGATTTGCCATTATATCTATGTCACTGATTGATTCATGAACTATGTCCAGTTGTCTGTTGAATGGATGGTTTAAGTGATCAGATAAGTTATCAGATATAAGACAATTGTTGTTGAAGGTTATCAGAGTGGGGATCCGTGGAATTAAGTGGGTTTGGTCCTTTTTCAGATACATTATAAATTTGGTACATGAATGGGTGGTTGGTCCCCCTTGCTTGTTGTTCATGGTTATCAGAAAATAGAATGGCTGTTGTCAGTGGTTATCAGAAACAGAATGGTTGTTGTCAGTGGTTAGTAGAAATAGAATGGTTGTTGTCAGCGGATACCAATAAGTTATCAGTGGTTACCGGAAATAGAATGGTTGCTGTCAGTGCTTTTCAGAAATAGAACGGCTGTTGTCAGTGGTTTTCAGAAATAGAATGGCTGTTGTCGGTGGTTATCAGAAATATTATGGCTGTCTTCTGTGGTTATCAAAAGTAGAATGGTTGTTGTCAGTGGTTATCAGAAATATGATGATTGTTGTCAGTGGTTTTCAGAAATAGAATGGTTGCTGTAAGTGGTTATCAGAAAATAGAATGGTTGTTGTCAGTGGTTATCAGAAATATGATGATTGTTGTCAGTGGTTTTCAGAAATAGAATGGTTGCTCTAAGTGGTTATCAGAAAATATAATGGTTGTTGTCAGTGGTTATCAGAAATAGAATAGTTGCTGTAAGTGGTTATCAGAATTAGAATGGTTGTTGTCATTGGTTATCAGAAAGTAGAATGGTTGTTGCCAGCGGTAATCAGAAAAAGAACGGCTGTTGTCAGTGGTTTTCAGAAATACAAATGGCTGTTGTCAGTGGTTATCAGAAATATTATGGCTGTCTTCTGTGGTTATCAGAAGTAGAATGGTTGTTGTCTGTGGATATCAGAAATATGATGATTGTTGTCAGTGGTTATCAGAAGTAGAATGGTTGTTGTCTGTGGTTATCAGAAATAGAATGGTTGCTGTCAGTGGTTATCAGAAATAGAATGGCTGTTGTCAGTGGTTATCAGAAATAGAATTGTTGTTGTCAGTAGTTATTAGAATAGAATGGCTGTTAGTGGTTATCAGAAATAGAACGGTGGTTGTTATCAGTGCTTGTCAGAAATAGATGGCTGTTGTCAGTGGTTATCAGAACTAGAATGGCTGTCGTCAGTCTTGTCATAATAAGAATGGTGACTATCAGAAATAGAATATCTCTAATGTCATTGACATTGAAGCACACCAAAATTCAAGTAAGGTTCCAGAGACTGATAAACTAAAACCAAATAACCATTAAAATAGATAGGTATATCTTACCTGTTAGCAATTTCTTCTTCAGATCCCGACGCTTGACGGGAACTCTGCGCCCAATTTCTTGGACTCTGTGTTGATGAACGTGATTCCTTCCTTGGGCGTGGTGCAGATGCTGCCATTGTTGTTGAGATGCTCATAATGAAAAGTTGTGATTTACTGGAGACAATAATGAATTAAGCTTAATCCTTATAGAAATAACTATTTAGTAAACGAACTACTTTTTCTTGGTACCATAACAAAAGTGTAAAAGAAATGTATAACTATTGGTGATGTTTCAGTATATCGAATTCGACAGTCAGTCAATGTGTGATGGAATGTATACTCACACAATACCAAAGACAATTTCGTGCTACATTTAAGTTGTTAGCCGTTTAGTTACAATTTCAGGGAGCGCGTGCCGTCTCTTGTAGACATCTGCTTCCATCCAATTGTTGTCAATTTTGATTGAAATCTAAGAAAATAATAAGAATGTTTTCACAAGTTGTAAAACAATAATAATATTGGAAACTATACTTAAATTCCATACACAAGCATGCAGCTGCAATTTATTCTAAATATCGTCTTTTTGAAAAAGTTAAAACTATTATTAAATTCTATTCTTTGGCCTCTCAATTAATCTGAACATTGAATGGGAATTCGATTTATAAGTATTTCTTAAATCTGTCAGAGACATTAAGAAGCGCTTCTAAGTATAGGGTTAACTCGATTTGAGTATCATTTTGCTTAAAACATTTCAAACATTCATTTCGTACTAAATGTTATGAAGAAATATGCCTTAAGGGTGTTAATTGGGCTATTTGACGTTATGAAAAAATGGAATAAGTACATGTATATGAAATAATGATTTCTTGAGACTTGTTGTGCATTTGTTGATGATTTGGGGTCTTTCTCGATAGTTTAAGGTTGATTTCATGTCAATCAGATTTTTTTTAATGAGTTGACAGCCCTTTCAAACATGTCATAAAAATTTAACATTTCAAACCTTTGATACAAGTTTAAAAACATGTGAATGGATCAATCTACAACTTGGCATAAATGTAGACAATTACATTGCCGAAAAACGTACAGAGCGATTTTCCAAAAAAAATTATTATTTTGGTGGTTACCATGGAAATACGAAAATTTACGAAAATTTACACGTAGGTACGGCAAACATTTTCCAGGGGCCAAACTGATTAGAATTTTCGAAAAAACTCTCTGTACGTTTCATCCTTATTGAATAAGCTTTCAATCAAGACCAAGATCGTAATTTTCCAATAAAAAATGGCTGAGAAATCTTGTATCAACCGGGACACATTTTGCTACTTTTTCCTAATTTTTTAGCAAAAACTAACGAAATACCTAATTTCTTTTCGTTTTTTTTTTCATTCTATATAGTTTACAAATAAAGTAATAATAATTATCTACAATCTGAGCCCAAAAATAATTAAGTAATTCGCAAAACTTCCATCAAGACCAAGATCGTAATTTTCCAATAAAAAATGGCTGAGAAATCTTGTATCAACCGGGACACATTTTGCTACTTTTTCCTAATTTTTTTAGCAAAAACTAACGAAATACCTAATTTCTTTTCGTTTTTTTTCATTCTATATAGTTTACAAATAAAGTAATAATAATTATCTACAATCTGAGCCCAAAAAATAATTAAGTAATTCGCAAAACTTCCATCTCGTGTTTTTTTTTCTCGAACGCTAGCCCAATCAATACCCTAAAAACAAAATGAGTTCATTTTTAAGATAAGATTCCTTATGTTTTCTTTTCTTTCTGGATAATTCCATTATGATGAATGTAAAGTTACTATAGACTTGTAAACTTAGTGCAAAGCACAGAAGCCAGGGGCGGATCCAGGATTTTCGAAAGGGGGGGGGGCGTATAAGTAAAAGGGGGGGGGGGGCGTACGCCCTCTACGCCCCCCCCCCCCCCACCTCTGGATCCGCCACTGGAAGCAGAGACAACTGAAAGGATATACAAAGAATTTGGATGTTTGTGTGTTTCAGAAAAAAATAATAACGTAACAGAACATGGAAGTAACACGATGCTTACTGTTCTTTAAATTATTATGACAGACATTTATTGCACTCTATTAGTTACCAGTCGTGTATAGTAGTAATTCTCGATATCGAAGACTGTCTTAATCTTAACGATTGGTTGGATGGTAGATGACAAGTTAACGGTCGCTTCTAGCGAACGCTGATATCGCAAACTAGGTAGCTGTTGGTATGTGTCGTTGGTTTGGTAATTTGAGAATTCGTAAGATCTGGTCGGGTCGAAGGAAACTCGACTCTGAATAGTTCGGTTTATTATTTTTGGTGGTCAGAAATTATGTTATATATCGGGTGTCCCAAAAAAAAAACGTTCCCAAGTAGCTGTTGGTGAACCGATCCCTTTCAAAATTCTCACAGATTTACTTCAACATGTCCTAGTCAGATTCCTAAAAATTTAAAAATCATCGAATAAAAATTGTACAAGAACTGCCACGAACAAAATAGCATGTCAAAAAATTCAATATCAGAGCAAACTACACATTTCAACCTGTGTCCATTGTGCTTTCACCTCATTGAACACCAACATCATTCATTTTTTATCCTGAAATGCTCTCACCGATATCATCTTAAGGTATTTTCTCCCCAAAAGCAACCATCCTGCCTTTCAATTCTTGTTCAGCCAGTTTGTTCCACTGGTGTCGGTAATGACTCCAGGCTGTTTGGGATTCTCTTAAGAAACAGGTGCACAGTTGCGTTAGAAGGACACACTGACTGAGAATTTTAAAGGGGACCAGTCTTCATTTTTATTGGTTGATTTGGGTCTTGAATATACTTAAGTATCCTTCAGAAGCACTAGAAATGTACGAAAATTGCATATTTCCTTCAAATATATCTTAAATTAGACATTTCTCCTTCTATTTCTATAGATGACTTTCCTATATATTGCATAGTATCGCTAATGTGTAGTAGGGCATTATAACTTTCAAATGCTAATAATTATGGATGCACATGGATTTGAAGACTCAAATTTCAATGGTGAGTTGTGATAACCAGTACTAAATTGCTGAGCTAAAAAAGTCCCGTTTCTGAGACTTAGAAAAATCGACCCACGAAAATGAAGCCTGTGCCCCTTTAAAAGAAATCGGTTTATCAGCAGCTCAGATTCTTGCCCTCAAACTTGGGGACGTTTTTTATGGGACATCCGATATTCCTGGTAGCACCTGATAAAAGCGATCTTATTTAACAGATAGAAAAACTTTTACATGCCATGTCATGTTATAACGATCTTTTTGGTGCAACTTTAATGATTGCGTAAATGAAGAACTTTACGATTTTAGTAGGCAACTTCTCAAAAGTCACACAAATAAAAGAAAACGTACCTGGATCATATTTAAGTATAAATGTTCTTACACTATGGGTGTACCAAAAAACTATGTGTATCAAATCTCCCCACTATTTATTTATCTGATCACATTACCTGTTGTTTTAATATTTACTTCACCCGATATACTTACCTGGTAGATTCAAGTGTCAAATAATCAATATATAAACCCACAGCTTTGTTAGTGCATGCTACTATATGTACTAACCAACCACTGTATTTTAGCTTTGATAATACCTGGCTTTTTTCATCTTTTTGTTAAGTGCAGGTGTATTCTTTCAGCAATATTATATACCACAATGCGGTAAGAAAAGAGTTTCACAGCTGAGTAAACAACAGTAAGAGTGCAATGAGAGAAATTTTGTCACTTTACTCCTTTTTCGATCTCCAAACGCTGATTGATCTCAAAGGATTAAACCGGTATGTCAACCACGGAGACCTTTGCCTTCCTTCTATGCTTTTCTTTGGGGGCACTTGATTTAAACAGACCACAGAAGTGTAGAGGAATATCCATGTGGGGCCTTTATTTGCAGCATTTTGTGCTCGATACCAACCGAGTCCGTATATTGGTTTTCATTTCAATTGCATCCTTTTTTTTTAATCTATCAACCCAAATTAAATCTAGTGATGTCTCCTAGTAATATCGTTTTTATGCCAATACGATTTAAGGATACAGTCAAACTTTATCTAACAGCCACTTGTGGCCAGCACCAGCCTTTATTAACGGTCATAAATTTTCAACCAAAGTTTCCTTTATGTAATACCCAATTGTTAATCTCATTAATTAAACTAACGATTAATTACTGCCAAAAAGATTATCCTTTGTCTGTACATACAAAAGCAGGTTAAAAATCACCGGATTAAGGCTTCAGTACAACTTAAAAGATAATATTGGATCATTAATCTCGGGTAAGTAAAGGTTAATGTCCTCCCACATCATGGTATATGAGAAATATTCAATACAAGATAATATAAAGATATATTCTAAAGAGTAATGAATAAAGAATATAGACTGGATTAAGAAAAGACATATAAATAATGAGATATTCACGGCAATTAGATATTATTAGATTACTGTAACTCACAATATGTCAATTACCTTCCTTCTATCGAGCCAATCTCATTACCTCTGTCTCAATATTTGACACTTGTATAATATTATTACAAGTTGGTCAAATTGACTGACTCCACGACGAGCCAAACAAGCTGTACAAAGGAAAATGATGTATAACAAGGGTATGTGGCATCATTTAAAGGGATTGTAAAGCGTTTTTCTAAACTGTGTATGTGTATCGGGGACACAGATAGCATCAATTTGTGCCATTCCAATTTCCATTCAGACGTCTTGCAATTCCACTAAAACTAACGCGTTTTATAACGCCACTAACAGTGATCTTCCTAGATATCAATAGTACCTTCCGGTAGATCACTGTCATTGACGTCATAAAACTCGTTAGTTTTACTGGAATTGCAAGAACCACAGACGTCGGAATGGAAATTGAAATGGCGCAAATTGATGCTATCAGTGTCCCCGATACGCATACAAAAATCTTTACAATCCCTTTAACAATAAAGACAAACACCATAATTATTTCAAAATTCAATAATTGCCAAAACCCGGGTTTCAAATCTAGCAATATTATTTACATCATGTATGTAACGTAATTGGAAAAAGTATCAAAATAGAAGAATAATCCGATTTTTCAGATGACAATCCATAGCAATCTTCTATAATCCAAACAAAATCGTTATCAGATATCTTTCTTGTACACAAAACATGAGGGAAGCAAGAAGGGAAGAATTTGTCATCGATTCATCAATACATATGGAATATATATGTGATAATAAACAGTTGCTTAAACATATCTTTTCGAGAAGTTTTGTGCATCAGAAGGCCCAGTTTATTTCTTTTAAGCAGAATACATCGCTCGCAAATAACTAGATGGTTCTGTATGTGAAAAACATTACCTAGGTCTATAGATTTGATAATTGATATGCAAAACATGCTGCAGCACCCAACTGAATAGAGGTTAAACAAAACTAACCAAGACATTCAAATTTTAATATATTACTAATAAATAATGATTTTATAAATAAAAATATCACATAAATAAATTAATAACAAAAACAATGCTGAATTAATGGACGGAATGTTTTTTTTTTTCTCAAAAAAATTAGTTTCTAGATTTATACTTCATTTGAGAGAAAGAACTTACATATTTAAATTTTTTAGATTTAATAAAAGTCTTCAAAATATAACAACCTTCATACTTAGTCAACTGTCAAGTCGTTTTAAAGTTGGAATTATGGTTTAATGTCATGAACATCGTAACTTATGATTTTCATCTCTTAATACTGTATATCATTTCAATACTGACTCCTTCAAGAACATATATTAATATCATCATTATCCCAGAGACTTTACTATTTTTTCGAAAAGTATAAGGAATATGTTCACTGTTAGACCAAAGCAGACCAATTTTTAGTCTCAGAATCTGGAATCTGGAATTTTTTTGATAATCAACGAATATTGTTCACAACTCTCCTACAAAATTAAAGCCTTCAAACAAATGTGTATCAATAATTATCTGTGTTTGAAAGTCAAAAATATGACTCATAGCCATTTACTAAGACTATGGCTTACATAGAAAACACATATACATAAAATGAAAGATAAATGTTAAGGTAGGGATATAATTGAAGGAAATACTTTATCGTTATTAGAAATGTGCGATAAAAAAGGCTCAATTGTACTGTAACTTCTAGGTATTAAAATACAAGAATGAGAAGTTATAATGAATATCATAAGTTATTATGTTCATGACAAGAAATCCCAAGATGGTTTCATAACTTCTCATTTAGTTATTCCTTAGTATAACCATTACTTTTAAATAACCTCTTCATTAAGTAAATCATCATCATCAGAATCATATTGTTTATTATTATCTTCAGTTTGTAACTGTGTTGCTAGACAAGACTTTATAACATTTAACAGAGCATCAGCCTGAAATACAAATAATAATACATGTAAACTAATGCGGCATAAATTCAATGGTATTGCATGGTTATCAAATTACCCAAACAGGAAAACAAATCTTAAAACAAAAAAATTCAATGTACTAATTTCCTTTTGTCAAATCTTACGTAATACAAATTATAGTCACATAGAAGATGGATGTAATTTTTTTTAAAAATGCACCATTGTTGTTATTTCTAAGAATAAGGGTCAAAGATGCTTATATATACTAAAAGATCAGAACCTTTTCTATGATGAATCACAATGTAAACCTAAATTAAAATCCAATTTTATAAGTAAAAAGCAACCTAGTCATAAACAAATAAGGATAGAAAACTGACAGCAATAAATAAGAGACAAAAAAATAAATGTTACCTGATTTTCTGGAGGAGGTGGCATACAACGTAATTGATATACAGTGACTTGTCCTTCACTATCTCCTACTAATACACACTGTAAATATATAAATATATAATATGGTTATAATAAATTTCCTTTTCTACAATTGACAAATCAACAAATCAGTTGCATAGCTGTAACTAATAACCCTAAGTACACCCTACCTCAGAAGCAATATCTGCCTAAGATCCCATGAGTTAAATTATAGAAATGAGCTAAAATGAAGGTTTACATCCAACATTTCTGCACACGATTGGGCTTATTAGAAATAGATAATCAAATTTTAGGTTTTAGCAAAATTTACCTCTGAATTTTTAGCAAATGTAACTGAAGTTTGTTTAGCACCAGATGTTGGATTGTTAATAATTAAAGGATCTAAACTGAAAATAAAAACATCAAAAATCAAAATACAACTTCATACGGCTTATGGAATATAAAAAAATAAAGCTAAATAATTCAAATAATTGTGATAGAATTCAGTATTGGGTGTTATAGAAGATACTCTCCTATAGAAGCACTGGCCAAGGTCACAAGAAGAGAGCATACATTTCAATTATCAATTAGAATAAAAATATAGTTCAATTTACATTATATAGTTTAAAAATAATGTCACATTAAATTTAGTAAAAAGCTGTGTTGAAATTTACCTATAATGGAGTCATAATTGGTGTCAAAAAGTGTCAACAGGAGAAACATTGACTTACGTGCTAGAATTGAGATCCCAAACTTCTACAGCTCCTTCATTAACACAAGTAAATACTGTAGAGGATCTGGGAGACCAACATAAATCATGTACTGCTTTCTGAAATATTACAGATAGAAAATAAAATCAGACTTTCTGTGTAGCAATTTGGAGTTTGAAGGAATTATCAATGACAGTTTTGTTTGACCAAAATGGTGGCATTTATGTTGTTAATAAAAATATCGAATTCTTTGAACAAGTACAATAAAACAAAGCGGATGCAGAGCACAATAGGCCATTTTTTTAATTGTAAAAGATCAGAAATGGCATTAAATGGCTGATGAAACTTACTGTTGAAGAGAAGAAACTAAGAACTGGTTTCACTTTATCTTGATGCCATAATCTAATACTCCAATCAGCACTACAACTTAAAAATATATCTGGTACAAATGGTGACCATTGAATAGTATAGACTGGACCCTGGAAGATAATACATCAATATTTAAATCAAGTAAAAATCTTTTGCAGAATGAATTTCAATTTAGGTGATAATAATTTTTCATTTTTAGTTGACATCACTTGAAAATCTTTTTTAACTTGGAATAAGAGATATTCATCAAAGGTGTATACAAACAGAATCCAATAAACCATAAAAGTAATTTTTCATAAAATTACAGGTTATTATTGAAAAACGCTTAATATTTTGTTTAATTATAATATATAAGTTAGTTTTCTGCATTTATCAGATTATACAGGTAATCTGTAGTAAAGTTATGAAACCAGACAAATTGCCTAATGAATATAAACTCTTATTCACCAAGTTTGAGAATTTTGTTTTTGTGATCATTCTGCGAGATTGTATTCCTATAATTAGAAATAATGATAACTCTTTCATTAGAAACAAAATAATTGTAATTTTCCTATTATAGAATCGAAAATGATCTTTATCACAGCAGCTAAGGAGAAATGTAACTGAAGATTAAAGTGTTCCTTACCGTATGACCAGAATAACTTTCTAAATATTGTTCATTATAAGAACAAGAACATTTATGTATGTATCCTTCTTCAGTACCAGCTAAATATCTGTATAGGATAGAAACAAATACAAATAGTGAATTTAAATATTAATATTAATTCAATATACAGAAGAAAAGGTATTGCTTCCTATTTATACATGGTAGCTTAATTTTTTTTAAAGGACTAGTGCAGAGTATTTTATTCCATAACTTACATGTTTGTGTCTCTGGAATTAAAGTCGAAAGTCAATCCTCCAGTGTAACTACAAATAAAAGCACCACCTTTCTTTTCTTTATTTCTTCCACCCATTCTAGTTGGCATTCTTTTTAATCTCATTAAATCTGTAAGACACAATATGATATTTCAATATTTCAATATCAATCATTTCAAATTGACATACTATTTTATTCAAAATTCCCATACTGTCCTTAATAGCACAATTATGTAGAGCATTGGCATTTCATCTTTACCATCATCATCATGTATCAAAATATCATGTCGTTTACTTGGTTACGAACAAATTGTGGTTGTTGTGGTTCTGAGTTCTAATCTCAGTCAAGATGTTAAAGTCCAATAGCTTTTAATAAGTTATCTTTGTTACTACACCCAGCAGTAAATGAGTACAGATAATCTGGGAAAGATCAATGCCAAGGGGCATGCGAAGGTCCATCTGATAGAGTTGTTATCCTTATAAATTTTTCTTCATTAAAGAGCTACAATAAACAGAGCATTAAGTATCTCATGATTTCATGAACCTTTTTTCTGAATGAGGAAAAAATATTCATGTAAAACTTTGATTTCAACTGTCGACTTTCTCTATAACTTACCATAAGTTTCGAAACCCTTTCTAACAGACCATTGTGTTACTCTACCATCAGTAGATATAGATATTATAACTTCTGTACCTTCTTCACCAGAACCTCTCTCTTTCTCTATCCATTTAATATACCATACTGGTGATGTATGTTTACCAGCACATTCACTGTAAATTAAGTACATCATAACTTCATGAGAGTCATTCTAATATTTGTTGACAGAATTATTGCTGTAGAACCTGGCTTTTCAACTGGTTTTCTCAAATGTCCCAAAAAAGGCACATTGAAATGAACTTGTCCCCTGAATTGTCCGAGGAAGTCATCGAAAACATGCAATTTTGATACATGCATGATAAAGTCACTGCATTTTACTTTTTGATACGTTGCTAGCAGTGGACATTGCATGCATATCCACCCAGATAATACACAATATTATAATGGTTTTTTTAAAACCTATAATTCAGTTTGTGTCCCCTGGAAAAATGTCCAAATGTCCCCAGTGTGGGACATGTCCCCCAAGTTGAAAACCCAGGCTATAGAATATTACTGTTGTTTACAATTCATTTCATATACAGTAAAGATCAATGCCAAGAGATTTGGTCAAGGACCAGCTTGGAGAAAATGAAATGAATGGAGTTTTACATCCTACTTTTCTGCACCTATATGGGCTAATTGAGGACGGGCATTAGCCTGCTCTTATTTTCGATTTCCAACTGTCGTGGGGTCTTTAACGTGCACAGCCAATAGCACACGGGGCCTCGGTTTATTGTCCCATTCCAACGACTAGACACTTTTCCATGTCAGCCCCTCCGACCTACATCACTGACAAGGGGAAACCGGGTTGAATAATCTGAAGGTATCATCTCGACCCATGCCGGGATTGAACTCTGGACCTTCAGGTTAGCGAGCAAGCGTCTAACTCACTGAGCCACCGCGGCTCCCCCAGCTTGGAGAAAAGATCTTCATCAGAATAAGTTGTTTTCCTTGTAAAATACAGACATTTCTTTCTTTGTCTGTCTGTTCAGTGTGTGTGCTTATTTTATAGCAGTTTCTGTGTATTGAATAATAATTTCATAGAAATTATAAGCTTTCATTATTATAATTATCAGCATCATGCCTCATAACAAATAGCATGGATGCATAGACATTTAACATAGGTAGCTAGTTACACTACATACAGGGGGCAACTTTTTTACCCTTAAATTAACATTAACTGGTCAAAACCTTGTCAAGGTGTGACATTGATGACTTACCTACTCTCAACAATAGGTTCATCTTTAGGATATTTAACATTATAAATAGATACACTACCATCATAAAAACCAACCTATAATATATAATATATTTAGATAAACACATTTTACTCAGTTCAAGCAACCCACTTCAACAATCTTTTCAAAAGTGCCAATATCAAACTATTATAGTTAAGATTTTCAGGGCCGGCGGAGCCGGGGGGTTTGGGGGGTGTTTGCACCCCCTAAAATTTACTCAGAAAGTGCCCTTTTTGAATTTGAAAAATATATATTTGTGAAGAATAAAATGAAAAAAAAAACTGTACAGTCTATGAGCTAAATACCGCCACAGTTTCCTTAGATGACGTCGCGCAAAAAACGCGTTACCCACCATGCCACTCCTCGCCAGCTCCGACGAAAGAGGGCCTACAATACATTTGAAATTTGATCAAATCTACTGGACACGATTCTGTTTGGTTGTAACATCCAACATGAAGCGAAAGTAGAGACATGAATTCGGAATCTTTGGATTTTAGCACTACTATAAGACTCGAAAAAACGATACATTTCAACATAACAGATAAGAATATCTGTATCAAATATAAACTTCAAGTCCTGATTTGGAATGATGTAACAACAAAATGTTTTTGTGAGAGTTGCGATTTTGAATCTTTCGTAAAAAAAAAGGGCCGTTTGAAATTTGTTAATCGAAATAATTATACTTAATTATATTAGATATAACTGGCAAAGAAAAATCATCAGAGGCTTAGGGTCAGCATGTTTCGGACTAGGGGCGTATCTACAATGGCTAGCCACCCCCTTACCTGTGTTGACGTGTTTATATTATTACCAATTTATAAATTATTTGATTAAAATGTTGAAAAATCTTTGGAGATTTAGAGATGCATATTTGCACCTTAAACTATGTAAACCTAAAAAAATTGCCGCGGGTTAAGAACACATTTTTCATTATCTACCCCTTTTATAAAATTCCTAAACCCGCCACTGCTACATGTACACTGACTCTTTTACTTTAATAAAGCTGAATTCACGGGAAATTACATCTAAATGGTGAAATTACACTTCGCTGCCGTGATTGGTTATGTGCCCTTTTGATGTCTATACCCCCTAAAAATAAATTGGCGCACCGGCCCTGATTTTTCATGAAAATTGTCAAATAAGTGGAATCAAAATTAAAGTTCTGAGGTATCGACTTGAATTTGAACCAACATGTTACGTACAGCTATGTAAATACTTTAAACAGCCTTATGGAACATCTAGAACCAAGATTACTTGGTAACAAGCAATTAGAGTACATTTTCCAGTTATTGCTGAAATTGGTTTTATTACTTAAAAGCATTTTTTCAAGCATGTTTATGGCATTAAAGGCATCTGTATGTAACAAAAAAATATCATATTCAAAACTTACGGCTAATAAATTTGGGTTTTTGGTGGAGAAATCAACAGCTGTAACACCTTCTTTACAGGTAAATAATCTTTCTGGAAACTACAATATATCATATTATGATAATAGAAAATAGACACAAGGTGTTTACAGAATAATTACCATATGTCATAACCTTATGAAGACACTCGAATGGTTACTTTTACCTTGTCTGAAAAAAGGACATGCTTATGGCCAGAATTCTAAGAATCTTTGCCTTATCAAAGTTATTCTTTTCTTCATGATTATCATTTTATAAACAGAGTTACAAGTGTTTAATATCTTACCTCAGGATTCTTAAGAGACCAACAACATACATAACCACCCTTTTGATTTGTGAATTCAAACTGTCCATAACCAACAGCAATAAGATCCTAAAATATATAAATTTCCTCATTAAGTTTGAGAATTTAATCTATCTTAACTGATTTTCTGCAACTTTAATAAAACTAATGCATACTGCAAGGTTTGACTTTCATAATTGTTCCTAGGAATAGATAAACATTTATCAGAAAAACTCATTCAATTGACAAAACAAAATTCAGTATTGAAATACAGATCATATTATTTATTTAAACTAATGGAGATATATAACTTACAGAGTTAACTTTATTCCAGGACATACAACTAACATTTCTACCTTTAGTTAGAGGACAAGTATAGGACCAGAGTCTATCTAAATTAGGTCCCATATCACTACCAGTTATAGTGTTTACAGTTTTTTCTCCTTTATCTACATCTATGAATACAAATATACAATACATCAAATTATTATATAGAATTCAATAGATTAGTGACCTTGCAATCTTTAAGCAATATGAAGCACAGTCGGTTACTGCATTGTTCTTAACAAACATGACGTCATTTACTTGGATATGAGGAAATGAAGGTTGTTATGTTTGAGAGTTTGGTTCTCGATCACCTCAGGGTGTGAAAATCCTATGACTTTGAATAAGTCATCTTCACGCATAATTCTAGTCAACCCAGCTGTAAATGGGTAAGAATAATCTGGAAAAGATCAATGCCAAGAGGTTTGGCCAATGACCAGCTTTGAGAGCGGCATATAGGTTGTTATCCTTGTAAAATATAGATGATATTCAAGATAGTGATATACAAGAATTCATGATGTCATGTAAATAATACTTAATACGGCCTAATTGTGATTAAGAATCAACACATGGCTGTGTACAATGGAAATGTTGCACCTAGAGAAAATAAACCTACTCATTGTCAATTTCCAGAAAGAATTAAACTTGAAAAAATGTACAATGTTAAAATGTTCACCCTACATACCAGGGATAATATCTAAACCTCTATATAATGCTTGTTTTGGTTGATATGTGTTAAGTTGTAATGCTCTTTCCATAGTAAATAGATCTGTCTTAAAACTATCAGACTACAACAAAAGAAAATAGAATTTTTTGTGTGCTCTATAAAATAAATGTACAAGCTTTAATGCATGTGTAGTATTAAATTTCAACCAATATACATCAAATAATTCAAGGGCATTGATACAAAAACATTTGAGAAAGAAATTAACAACTTCTGCAGTTGGCAACCTAGTGAAGGCTATATACATTATTAGTACCACGGTCATATGCAAAAACTATTCTTGTCTTAATTTTCATGACGTCTGTCCTTTTATATTGTGGTCTGGTATATATTTCTTAAGCAGAGTTCTTTCCCTTCCAATTAGTAAAAGTTCTTAGTTTCTTACTGAATTTGACTAAGAAATGCTTCTAAGAACATGGTGAAGATGCAATTGCACATAAGTACCTGTATGATTTTCTGTTCTTCATGAGCTTTAACTTCTGATGATACAGTTGTTGATAGACTTGTATCTCGACTACCAAAAACACTGTCTGATCCTGCCATGCTGGACATAACTGTATTTCGACTTCCTACAAATACAAAACAAAATCCTTGGTGAAAAAGTTTTGCTGATCGCACATTCTCCCAACCTGTTTCATGGTGGAATTTCAAACTAACTTAGAAATGGGAATTTTCAAAGCAAATACAATATTAAAATTGCTGTTTTGAAGTAAAATTCAACTCACCCATTCTAGCACTGCTACCACGTGATGCTGTTTCTGGATTTTTCTTTTCTTCGTCTGTTTTTTCTTCCCCACTTGCTGCAGGACTAGCTGGTCTACTAATAGTGCCTTCTTCTCCATTTCCATCATCAACTATAATTAGTTTCAAAGTATTAATTCTGATATCCTCTTTCACTAAGATTTTTATAACAGACCTTTTCAAATAATTTTTGTAAAGGGCCAAATGCATTTTATGAATAACATAACGGCCAAAAAGAGCTTAGCTAGCATAGAGAGCAAAGCATTTTAGCGGAAGGGGTAACTTTTGAGGGGCCACTCTTGAGGGCATCAAGGGCTGGATTTGGACTGCGGGCCTCTATTTCAGAAGGCCTATATATTTATTTATCATTAGCATATAGGTATTAGGAAAATATCTGACAGACCATAGAAATATATAAGACTGGAAGTCTTAGTCTACTTATCATCTATTGAACTTCTGTTTCAATTTATAGTTGACCTAGTTTCCTCTAAGTAATACTGTGACAGAGAGACTGGATGTTCCGTTCAAATTAAATCGCGTTTATCATGGCTTTTAAATTATTATAACGTCTTGCAGAAACCGGAAGTTATGGGCATACCTCCAATTCAACGCATGCGTGCCAAGCATAAATCTTGTGTTATTATTCCCTATCTACATTTCTATGGACAGACTATGTCTATTTGAAGACATATTCAATTTACGTACTATTTTGTGAACAGTTTTCTAAGACATGTATTGTTTTGTCCTTTCATACAACTGTAAATATAAATTACCTTTGTTTTGTTTGTCTACAGCTTCATAAGTATCATGCATATCCCAGGTTGTAGCCATAATTCCAACATCCTGTGTATCAAAAAAATTTTAATGAGCAACTTTATCAAGATTTCGGCAACTGTAACTGAACACGACTGAATTATTGTTTTGAAATGTAGTTTGAGAACTTGGACTATGCAAACTATGTGTAGAGTTTTGTAGGTTTGTTGAATAGAATTGAAGGGTCATAGTGGGCGCCATTACTAAAGCAAAAGTAGCAATGCCATAGAATTGTTTTGCTCCATCATTCCATAATCTGATTTTATTTCATAGGAATAAATGGCTTTTAGACAAAATATAATAAAATTACCTCCTGACAATTAGACTTTAGATAAGTTTTCTTACAAATTAAATACTAATGTTTGAATTACCATTAATTATGAAAAATACTACTTACAACACTGGGCACTTTACTGGTCTGTATTTGTTTGACTTTATAAGGTTCATTAAATGTATTCATTCCTCTATCAACATATCTATCATTACCTGCACGACTCTTCATTAACTACAAATATTTCAATATAGACAATACAACAGTCCGAAGACTAAAGGGAGACAACTATTAAAGGGATTGTAAAGAGGTTTTCTAAACTTTGCATGTGTATCAGGGACACTGATAGCATCAATTTGCGCCATTCAAATTTCCATTCAGACGTCCGTGGTTCTTGCAATTCCACTAAAACTAATAATCCCACTGATCTACCGGAGGCTACTATTGATATATATGCAGATCAGTGGGGGTGACGTCATAAAACGAGTTAGTTTTAGTGGAATTGCAAGAACAACAGATACACATACAAAATTTAGAAAACCTGTTTACAATTCCTTTAAGTCAAACTACACATTTTTGAGTTATTGGAGTGAGCAATTAAAAATTAATATAAATCAAACGATAAATAACAAAATTGAATTCTGTGAAATATGATATGATTTCAGACCTTAGTTTTATATCTATTAGTTGAAATTCAAATTTTGGACATGGAAAAGGGAAATTAATTGAAGACTAAAGGGTGATAATTTAACTGCAAACATAAAATTAAACGTTTCAAAAATAACTTGTGTATTCGGAAGTAAAACATTAGGTCTTAAGCAGCCTTCTGCAATTCTGCAAACATGTGCATAAATATAATTTTGGAACATGTAAAAGGGAAATTAATTGAAGACTAAAGGGAGATAATTAAACTGCAAACATAAATTAAATGTTTCAAAAACAACTTCTGTATCCTGAAGTAAAACGTTAAGTCCTAAACAGTCCTTGCAATTCTACAAACGTGTGCACAAATATATTTTTCAAATGGTTTGGTTGAAAAGGAAAATAGTTTGAAGACTAAAGGGAGATAACCAGGCCACAAAATATCTTACTTCTATATATTTTTCATTTCTCTGTCTAATACTAGGAGCTTCTTCTGCCTCAAGAAAAACACAAACGTCTGGCATATCTAACAGCCATATTGTTTCTGTTTCTGAGAGGTTTAAATCAACTGTTTTCTCTAAATCAGAATCTGTCAATATTTCTTTTACTTCTTCACGCTTATATTTTATGTCTGAAAAATAATAAGTGAAAATTTAAATTAAAACTTTTTTTTATAAAAATATAAAATGCAAATTGCTGAATAGTTTAATTATACATGATGCACTAAAGTGACAAACTAGTTTCAGTTAAGCATCATGATTTTAGAATATCAAATATGCTCAACCATCCCAAATTGCTAGCCACGTCTGCCATAATGCAATGACAAAATTTCAAATTAGGTAAATTTTGATGCGTTAGAGACGATTAAAGATCCTCATTCAATATTCTAAACATAGGCTTGCGGCAAGTCTCGCAAGCGTATACGCCCACCAGCAGCTTGATAAAGAGGTAAATGTGATCAGCAAAACAAGTTTTATGAGATAAAAATCATTGAATCATCACCAAATTCAATAGTGCACATCTTCATAATAATATTGACACACATACAAAATATCAAAAGGATCCATGAAGAATTGTTGCCTGTAGAGTGAGCACGAGCAAAAAAAACGAACGCGATATCAGAGTTTTACGCGATATCTCGGAAGAAAATCATCGAATCATCACCAAATTCAATAGTGCACATCTTCATTATGATATTAACACACATACAAAATATCAAAAGGATCCATGAAGAATTCTAGCCTGTAGAGTGAGCACAAGCAAAAAAACGATGCGATATCAGAGTTTTACGCGATATCTCGGAAGAAAATCATCGAATCATCACCAAATTCAATAGTGCACATCTTCATAATAATATTGACACACATACAAAATATCAAAAGGATCCATGAAGAATTGTTGTCTGTAGAGTGAGCACGAGCAAAAAAACGAACGCGATATCAGAGTTTTACGCGATATCTCCGAAGAAAATCATCAAATCATCACCAAATTCAATAGTGCACATCTTCATAATAATATTGACACACATACAAAATATCAAAAGGATCCATGAAGAATTGTAGTCTGTAGAGTGAGCACGAGGTAAATGTGAACGGACGGACGGACCGACGGACCGACAGACCGACGGACCGACGGACCGACGGACGGACCGACAGGGGTAACCACAATATACGCCCATACTATCGTGTGGGCGTATAAAAAATAGCAATCATTAACCCTTTGAACCCTGACGTTACTTTGGCTAAAACGTCATATACCTTGCCTGAACTCCCAGCAATATTTCTTAAGATAGTGGACCACGGCCATATACGCCTAACGAAAAATTTAGTCAGGATAAAATTAAACTTTCTCAAACCTTTCGATTTAGGTCCAATAACATCCATTTTAAGTTTCATCAAAATCGGTTGAAAACTAAGAGAGTAATAGCATATTCAAGATTTGGGGCAAGGGCAATAACTCTGCTTCTAACGATCGAAATTAGCTCAAATTCGAACTTGATCTTCGTTTTATGAATATATATACACATATCAAATTTCATTTGATTCCGTCAAAAACTCTAGTTTTTAGAGCGTTTACAAGCAAATGTTGACTGACAGACCGACAGATTTGTGGCAAGGGCAATAACTCTGTTTCTAACGATCGAAAATAGCTCAAATTCGAACTTGATCTTCGTTTTATGAATATGTATACACATATCAAATTTCATTTGATTCCGTCAAAAACTCTAGTTTTTAGAGCGTTTACAAGCAAATGTTGACGGACGGACGGACGGACCGACGGACGGACCGACGGACGGACCGACGGACGGACGGACGGACAGGGGTGCCGACAATATACGTCCTCATAGAGAGATGAGGGCGTATAAAAATGTATTACGTTAACGTTAGATGTCATCACTTGACAACAGCCGGTTTACCGGCTTGTCGGGTATATATAACATAAGGATGGGCCGGTATACCAGCTTGTCGGGTTGAAAGGGTTAAAGTAAATATGGTACTGGATAATGAAAAAGACAAGAGCTGTGGATTGAATTCATCTAAGTTCAGGTGACACATGTCCACTGTAACTAACTATAAATAATGAATGTAATCTTACCAGCCCAAGATGATAAGTCTGTAGTTGGTTCTATCATACCATCATCTATACCTGATGCTGTATCATATGACTGGTTGAATACAGATCTGAAATAGACATAGCATTTAACCAGGTTTTGAGACTGTTTAAAGCATACGAAACTAGGATTTTTTAAATTTGACCTAATAAGGTCAAAATAATATTCAAGATGGTTGTTCAAATATGTATTTGAAAGGAGCACTCTAAGAACTGGGATCTATTTTTTAGATCCACTAGAATTGAAATTGTGAAAATTCCTTCGACAAATTACAGAATATTACCTTGAAAATCCACCATAAACACTAGTAGTAGCAGTGGTGTACATAAAAGAACTTTGGGACAACAAATCTGTAGGCTGCAAAAAACAAAACATAATCAAGTTAAATTAAATTAACACATTGGTTTAATTTAATTTCAGATTTCCTTTGCATATGATAGGTGCATTCCTTTTTATTAGTCTTCTATTTCTGTATAAAATAAGTTTATATTATGTTCTCAGTCCATTTCTGAAATCATTAAAGGATAAAAAATATTTTAGACTCACCGTTCCAGCAGAGCTATCTAATATATTACTTTGATTCTTCTTCATGATATGTACATTAGGATCAGGATGAATCAGAGGCACTGGTGTAACATCAATACCTTCATCAAATACCTGCAAATTCAGTAAATAAACTAAAAAAATTGAAATTTTCAAGAAATACATTTATATGATTGGATAATAAAACTAAATTTGAAATCGATTTTAGTGATTGACCAATCATATGACTGGAGCGCTAAAATCCTTTAAATTAATTTTTCAAGAATAAGGACCTGGCTCATATGACATGTGAACCCCTCAATCATTCTGATCAACAGAGAAATTCTACCTATCGGAGATATTACTCTGACCTATTGACCAACCATGTTTTAAATAGTTCACGCGTAGCAATTTTTCTCACGGAGACCAGAAATGAGACGAAACGACTCCATGTAAACAAAACAAATGTCCCAAGATGGATTCCACACCACTCAAACCAATTTATACAAACACATATGAAGAGAATGCATTTTATTTGATCCATACTAAGTGAAAAAGAATAAAAATTTAAGCAGACTAATGTTAATGAGTTCGAAACAACTCATAATGGTGCGAAATGTCTTTAAACGTTTTTCCGGTTTCTAGTCTCGTAACTCAAAAACGCCTCCGCTATTAAAAAGAGTTCTGTACTGCAACTTCTTCAGTAAATACACACTGTTAAATTTGGGAATATTTTTAGCATTTAAGAACTTATTGATATCCTATAGACGTTTTAATATAAAAATTTGATGCATACTTTATCGTTCAACGAATATCGTTGGCATCATGGCTGGTGATTAGGTTCGTGTCTTTATCTGCGACACATACGGAGCTAGGAAAGATGCAAAGTTTCGTATGCCCCTCAATGTGTAATTTAATCTTAAGATTCACTGAATAAAGATCAGATTGATTGTCTCAATTTGGATATTAATCTTGAATTCTCTGAAGACCCTAGACAGATGGCATTTATCAGGTAGACCACTGTCAGTGATGTCATAAAACGCATTAGTTTTAGTGGAATTGCAAGAACCACAGATGTTGGAATTGAAATTGGAATGGTGCGAATTGATGCCATCGGTGTCCCTGATACACATACAAAGTTTAGAAAACCACTTTACAATCCCTTAAATAATAATAAATACATAAAAATACCTGAACTAATGGTTTATGACTATATTTATCAACCATACTTTTCTTGCTAGCAGATGTCACTATATTAGTTCTAGAACTACCAAATGTTGTTGTTCTCACACCACCAAATTTACTTTTATTCACAGAATGAGTCATAGTACTCCTTTTACTGGCATTCATATTCTGATTCCTAAAAATGAAAGAAATGACATTGGAATAAGTGGTTAAACAAAATTTAGTTTTCAAGCAAGATGTTATGTTACAAATGAAATGAAATGAGTTTTACCTCATGCTTTTGTGCACCTTTGTGGGCTATTTGAGGACAAGCAAACGCCATGCAATGAGGGAAATTTTGCCAGGACAGCGGCATTAGCCTACTCTTTCTTTCGATTTTTAACTGTCAAGGAATCTTTAACGTGCACCGCAGCTCCCTGGCATATTATAAAAATTTAGTATTCATTAGTAAATCTGCAGATAAGTAGTGGTGGGTAAAATAAGATTATCAAATTTCATAATTGATATTGATTACCAGTTTTAAAAATATGATTGAACCTGCAGTATAATTACAATCAAACGGAGTCTGAGTGAGTGACAGAGAGTTTATTAAGTGAGAGACTATTTTACTATTTTCATCTCTTACTTTGACTTTGTCAGTTTGTGACTTTCTAGGCCTAGCTTAGTAGATTAGTTTAACTCAAAGTAACATATTTATCTCTAACTTACGGAGCCATCAGAAGCTTTTTTGGTTTAATTGTTGACATCTTGAAAACTTTTGTTGAATTAACTATAAACAGTAAAGAACCAAATCAGTTTTATTTTCTGACTGTCAACCCTGCCATTCTAACCAAACACAATAGAGTTGTCTTTCCTTTGGTAATCTATTTTGGTTGCCATTGACGACTTGTTGGTGTTAGAAGCTTATTGCTGATTGGCTGATCTTATAATCTATTACTTTACTGAAGGTGGTTACAGAACCCTCTTTACTAATAAATTCTCAATTTCAAGTCATATGTAGCCAGAAATGGATGAAATAGATTTCATACACATAGGTATTCTTGAGAAACACACCACTGAATTTCATTTACATAGAAAAGAATAAATATGTCACAAGTAATTTCACCCAATCAAATCGTTTGTATCAAACGGGAATTTCCTTCAATCTGAAACGCTAGCCTCGTTTTCAGGGTCGTTTACGTATCCCATAATTTTTGGAAAATGGAGGTTCGTGTGTAATCTTTGCTTCATTTGAAGGAATTTCCTCTATGGGGACTTTCAATGCTCATGAATGCCTCAATGACCGATGCCATTAGTTGCACAATCATCTGGTCTATGTTGTCTTTCATTTCTGGAAGGATTCATGTCGCTTGTATTCAATAAACCTTTCACAAAGTTCATATTTTTGGGGAAGCTAAGTTGCGGGAAATTTTGACATAAATAAATCGGTCATGCCGTTTTGTAGAAGTGATGTTTTGACAGAATCATGCAAAAGTTTATGTTGCAATTGATTTGATGCTTGTCTTACATTAATTAGATATGTACCTTAATTTATTTCAGGGAGCTAGAAGTGGATCCAGCAGTCCTGGTTAGTTTATTTCTACCTTCAAGTCAAGGATCTCCCGCGCAAGAATTTATGCAAATTAGGTCAGCCGTGTTTGGGATAGCCCATTCCTTAGCTGTCATGTGATAATTTACTTTCAGTTCCTTTTAAAAATTTCAATTTCTGCTTCATTTTTTTTCTGTTATCTATTTTGCTTGGAATACACAGTGGTATTTTTATCATCTGGAAATTAGTGGAAATGGTATTTATGGTTACACTTAGTTATTATTGCATTTGCAGTACCTACATCCTTATTTCGAATCTTTATTTATTCCATTTCCAAAGATTTTTGTTTAATTATTCATTCATTCTTTTGCAAATGCTGCAAGGGAAATAAATTATATTTTCCTGATTTATTTTGATTCTTTCATGTAAATTTCACTATGGAGACGAAGAATATTTGTAGAAGCTTACTTAATCAGTGTTAATTATTTTTTATGACCTTGTTAATGCAATTAGCGTGTAAAAATGTGCAGCCGTATCTATGCTTTAAATAACGGAACACAATATTTTTTATTTTCTGTAACTAAAGCTTGTTGTATTCAAGAGTGCAAAAGTTCTCATTATGAGCTTTTATGTTTGGGTTTAAACTTTGAGATTAAGAGTATATGATAATATGAGGATTAGACTGATCTTTTCGTGTAAATTTTTGGAGTAAAAGCAGAAATCATCCACCGATATTTTCTCTTACAGATACTGATAGAGATTTCGATCCTTCAGCTGATATGCTTGTACATGATTTTGATGACGAAAGGACACTAGAAGAAGAAGAAAATATGAGTAATGATAGTTGTTCTAATGAATTAACAGACTTGGAAAAGGTAATTGTGAAAGCAGATTTTGTTTACTAAATGATAATTTTTTATCAGGTATTGTAATGACAATTCCTAGTATGCTTAGTTGCTTACATAGATTAGTGATACTTATTTATCCATTTTTCGTGGTTAATAATTTTTTAACTGTGTTAAAGGGATATGTTCATTAACCTTTCGACCAAAAAAACTTTTAGTCTCAGGACCTGGCATTTTTTAGCTAATCGAATCTGTTATAATGTCCCAAACTCTCCTTTGAAATTTAAGCCTTCAAATCCCTGAGTATCCATAATTATAAGCATTTGAAAGTCAAAAACACGACTTGTCGTTAAGTAAGACTATCCCATGGAAAACACAAATACAGAAATTGAAAGATGATACGGTTCAGGTTCCGTTGCAGTAATTGTGCGATATCTGTGCAGTTCTAATGATTCTGAAGGCTATTTCCATATATTCAAGGGCCAAATCGACCCTCAGAAATGCTGAACATTCCCCTTTAAGGTCTAATATGTCATCTTACACTGGATTAGAACATTATCTTTTTGTGAAAGAGCTCAGTGAATTTGAGATGGATTGTTGTCTGACAATATTCAACATTTCTTTCCAATGTTATTTGTTATGAAATGTATTTGTAGGAAGGAGAGATGCCAATAGAAGATTTATTAGCTATCTATGGTTATAGTGATAATCAAGATAATAATGATAATGCTGACAACACTAGATCTAGTAGTGAAGAAGAAATACTCAGTAATCATGATTTAACATTAGATAAAGATGAAATAGCTAGAGATGTATTAAAAACTAATAGTGATGATGATGATAAAGAGACCACTGTCACTGATTTATTAGAAAGTGTTTCCTCATCTCATACACCGAGACTTCTAAGATGTAAGTTTTTCTTTGGTTTTTATTGGGTTTTTTTTTAGATTCAACCCCTGCTCAAATTTAGATAGTGCCTTTTCTTTACCGGGTACCATTGTCAGTGATGCAGATAAAAAGTCAGAATATATTTAAAAAAAAAAAACACATTGATCTTTGTCAGTTTGAAATTTATAGAGTAAGCTTATTTGTGACTACTTTTTCCAGTAATAAATTAAAATTTTCTCAATATGTTTTTATGGAAGTTCTATTAATAATTAATGTAAATTCTGTTCTGACTGCAAGATTTTGTGATATTTGTTTTGTGTATGATTAAATAATGTGATATGTCTATATTTATAGCTAAAGTTAGTCATCATAGTAGACATCATGATGATGAAGATGTATCAGATTCTGAAGATGATGTTGATTATCATCCTATAGCAGAAGAAGATTGGAAAAAGGTTAGTAAAGAATATTTTCATTTAGTCAGAATAGAATTTTAAGAAGAGGTAGAATTGAAATGATCCACTTTGGCTCCAAATAAATCGGTTTAATGCAGGCTTTCTCAAATGGCGGCCTGTGACGCCCTTGAGAATGGCCCCTCAAAACTGACCTCTTCCGCCCACTGCTCGTTATGCTACCTAAGATAAAGTCAGATAAAATGCATTTGGCCCTTTACAAAAATTAATTGAGAAGGCCTGGTTTAATGCATTATATCCCCATGTAATTTAAAGGAATAACACTATATGTTACAGACTATACAAGTAGGTGGAGATTATCAAGTAAAAGTACCAGATGGATTAAATAAATATGGTGATGCTCCAGCCTATGAAAATGAAGATCGTTTATTGTGGGATCCTAGTAAACTTGATGGAGATAAAGAAAATATAAGTAAGTTTGGAAAAAAACTTTGAAGTATTGTATATTTAAAGTGTTTGAATACAGCATACTCAAATGTTTGAACCTTCTAATTAATTATTTGCTTATTTGCAAATAATACAAAACTAAATGTATTGAAGAAAAACGTTAGTAGTTGTTAGAATATGTCCAGTTATCTTTCCTTGACCAACAAACTTGTTACTCCAATGTTGCTATATATGTTATCTTGGCTTGTTAGTTTGGCCAGTCAGTTCCCTATGGGTGCATTCCGATTTGAGATCTGAAGATAGTCTGGCATTTTCATTTTCTTGACGATCCCTAAGATAGCAATTTCAAATCTGATCATATTTTGTGATGCTGGACTTTCAATAAAAGTCTCTTTATACTAAAATACCGTAACTAAATGCTATTTTTGTTGTAGTTGAAACTTACCTAACTGAAGTACAAAAAGACAATTTACAATCAGCTACAGGTGTTAATTCTATACCTACTGGTACACATGTTAAAGATGATGAACAGGTATTCTATTCTCTTTGTGCATATTCAAGCTTTTACTAGGATTGTTCAAATGGATATCTTGACTCAAAATTATAGATTTTAACCATGGTTTATTTTCATATTAGGAAATTGAGACCAGATAAGTTTTAGTTATTGTCAAAGAGATTCATATACTGTATAAAAACTAGAGTAGCACATACATTCATCCTTAAAGGGATTGTAAAGAGGTTTTTTTTAACTTTGTATGTGTATTGGGGACACTGATAGCATCAATTTGCACCATTCTAATTTCCATCCTGACGTCTGGTTCTTGCAATTCCACTAAAACTAACCCGTTTTATGACGTCACTGACAATGATCTACCGAAAGCTACTAATGATATCTATGCAGATCACTGGTAGCAACGTCATAAAACGCATTAGTTTTAGTGGAATTGCATGAACCACAGACGTCGGAATGGAAATTGGAATGGTGCAAATTGATGCTATCAGTGTCACAATACACATACAAAGTTTGGAAAACCACTTTACAATCCCTTTAAGTGGGTGTTGGATCTCTGAGTTTGGTCTGCAATGAACTTTTCTGCGACTATATAGCTTTTTGGTCTACTATTGTACTATTCCTTCAATTCATTACAAATTAAAAATAAAGTAAGAATTTATTTTTGTCTTGGATAAACCAAGAATGTTTATTTTTCTGTGCAATTCTGTGAATTCCATTCTTTAGTTTGGCAGTATAAATCATGAAAAATAAATGTTTATAATTGTATTGTAGGCTTTATATTTATTATTACAATGTGGTCATAATATGGATGAAGCTTTACGTAGAAGAAAGATGTCAGCTGTCCCTCCATCAGATCCAATGAGTCTGTGGTCAGAAGAGGAATGTAGAAATTTTGAAAATGGTATTAGAACTTATGGGAAAAACTTTTATCTCATTCAACAAAATAAGGTTTGTTTTTATTAAATTTTATTGTATCATCACTTCTCGGTTTGAACAAATTACTTGACACTGAATGAAGTATCGTGTTGTAGCACAGAGATTTGTGTTCTGTTTGATGTTTAATTAATTAAAGTAGATGTAAGGCTTACTTTAATTTTTGGTATTATTAATGTAAAAATAACAGTTAAATGAAAATTTACATGTATTACCCAATTAGTAATGTTTAGAAATTGTAAGAGCTCTGGTAACTTTTGAGATGTATTATTATGTTGATATTTAGGTGCGGACACGGTCAGTTGGTGAATTAGTACAGTTTTATTATCTGTGGAAGAAAACTGAGCGGCATGATGCGTTTGCTAATAAAACTAGGTTAGAAAAAAGAAAATATGCTTTACATCCTGGGGTCACGTAAGTTCTGATTATAGTTAAAAAAAATTTAAATAAAAAATCGTGTATTTTTCTTTTTTAACTAAAAATTGTACAATTTGCAAATTAATGCTGAGTAATATTTTAGGCTTGACTGAAAATCAAGTCATCTGTTTTTCTTCTAAACTTATGTTGTAATATTTAAAATTATCTCTTTACAGAGACTATATGGACAGATTTTTAGATGAACAAGATACGAATACCCCACCTCCTAGAGACCGATCAGACAGTCCTACATTATCATCTTTAGTTTATGGTGATCTTAAAAAACCTCACATAAAACAAGAAACAGACAATAAAACTGTGACTCCACTGAGTCAAACAGACACTAGTCTTCGTGTTCCATCACCTAAACCTTCTCTTAATGACTCTTTAACTTCCCCATCTCAAAAACGTTTACATGAAGACGAAACCTGTGTCAATGGAACATTAGAAAATGTGAATATAAGTAGTGATCCTTTAGTGAAAAAAGTGAAAACAGAATCAAATAATTGTGAGTTAAAAACACCGAATTCCGATTCAGTTTTAGTGAGTCCTAATAATGTAACTACTGAAAGTGACATGGCAGTAGAGGGATCTATAGAAAATATTACAACTCCCACTGTGAACTCAGTATGTGTTTCTGATAGTGTTCTTGTTAATAGTCCGGAATCTGTTTCCCAGTGAACCTAAATTGTGAAAATGACACAAAATTTATCTAAGAACAGCATTGATATCTGAATTATTCCACCTAAAGAATTACAGAATGAAGACATGTTTAAGCAGCAGGAATTTTAGAATCCTTGAATTGCATGATTGTTTTCCAATGTCTGTGTTTTTATTGCATCTAAGCTTATATATTCTTGAAATTTAATTTCTGAAGAAAATCTAAAGGACTGTTACCTTTTAGAATGTTCATGAAAGTTAAGTTCACAAACTTGGCCAATAAGAGTATTATGCAGTATATACCGGTATTAATTTTTAATGTTCATTCTAAGAAGTAGTGTTCCTTTAAAGCGATACAACCTCTTAGAATGAACAAAAAAATAAGTTCTCAAACTTGGTCAATAAGAGAATATATTCATCAACAGTGTTCAAAGTATACAAACAGAATCAAATAAACCCATAAAACTATGTAATTTTCCATACAGATTATTACTGATAAATGCCTTAATTTGGATTACGGGATTTATTAATTTTGGTATTTAAACATAGTTTTCTGGATTTATAAAATTATTTAGGTAATCTGTTTTATAGTTATGCCACTAGGTTTGTCCCCTGATGAATATATACCGTACTCCTATTGACCAAGTTTGAAAATTTATTTTCTTTGTTCATTCTAAGAGGTAGTATCGCTTTAAACATCCTAGATTTCCAGAATCTGCATCAAGCCTCTATATGAATGAATAAATAACATAGACAGCCTTTGACTGTCAGTGTCAAGAAGCATGATAAATACTTAATTACTCTAAAAAAATATATCCACCTGACCTGAACAAATGAATGTTTATTATTGAGAAATATAGTTTTGATTGAGTTATTTATTTGTATGAAAATATGTGTATATTTTTGTTATCTTGATTTGTTTTGTTATTCTGTTATGTATTTAGAAATCTAATGACAGTAGATATATATATATAAGACTCTGCCGTTTTACCTTATTTCGATTGTTCTGGGGGTATTCTAAATACTAGTATTTTCATACAATTTTTTTTTGTTCATCTTTATATTTAAGGTCACAAATTTTATATTTTAATAATGTGTAAAAATGTGGTCTAAAAAATCTTTAACAACTAATGCCACTAATAGACGAAGTATAGTCCAATCGAGTACAATTATCTCTAATGACAAATAGAAGTGTCTGGACCTATACTCTGTGCTTTCGCTATATATGTGTTGGGTTCTACAGCACAGATGGTTTGAGCCTTGCAAACATGACATCATTTGCTTGGATACAAGCAAATGGAGGTTGTTGTGAATGAAAGTTCAGTTTTAGATCGAGGTATGAATAAGTCGTTTTCAATTTTAAGTTACCCAGCTGTAAATGGGTACGGATAATTTGGGAATGATCATTGCCAAAGGTAAGGTCAAGAACCAGCTGGGAACCTAAGTTGTTACCTTTGTAAAATATAGAAATATTGTCTATGAATTGTTAAGAAACAAAATAAAGCAACAAATTAAATTTCTATGGTGGACATAATTCAAAAGCTTTCACAAAAGGTTTTACCAAATGTTAAATTATTTGAATGTTTTAAAGATTTATATAAAGCTTGCCATTATATTTTTATGATAAAAAATGTTTACCGGTAAATTGTATTATTAAACTCCAATCATTAATCAGAAATCATTGTATATAGTATTTCACATGATAGTTAATCATTTCTTATTAGTGCTTTATTTATCAATAGACAAGACAATGATATCTTAGTTTTTATAAAGAGAATAATTGTAGTTATATTTCTGTATTATTTAGTTTTAGATTTTTAGTTCCATTACATCTATGTATCTGTCCATTTGAAAACATACTCTGGAGAATAAGCCTCTATAATAATTCACCTAATTGACAGTCTAATTAAAATACATTTACATTTTGTATCGTTTTTTTTATTTTTTTCGTCTCATTGTTATCTAAGAAGATTTATAAGGCGAGCATGTCCTGGTAAAGTCAATTTCAACCAATCAGAAAGTGGCTTGCAGATCGTGATGTGTCAGTGTCTATGCATTGTGGGAGAACGAAACACGTCAGTCCAAATTATGATGTAATATGAAACGTTCTTGTAAATATTGTTCTGATTGGTGGCGTTTGCTATAAATAGCTTATTTTGTCACAAGAACACACTCGCCTTATAAATCTTGTTAGATTACAATGAGACGAGAGAAAAAAAACTAAACAAATTGTAATCTAATTTTAATTAGATTGCCTAATTGACTGTGAATGTCTTATGTTATAAAGAGCACTGGAAGAGATAGTTATTCCTTAGTTCATTTTCTTCTTATTTTTTTACCAGTAGGAAGATTTATCATTGACTAATAATAGAAAGTAATCTGGTTCAAAGAGATGATGTGATGTGACAGATTTTTAATTGATGTAAAATGTACAAGATAAATTTAGCATCTTTGCAATAGTTGGTAAAAGTTAATTTCATCCATCTTGATAGACAGATAACCTTTAAAAATTGAAAGACTTATACAAAATTCTTTGCTATTAAGTATTAAACTTAAATAATTCAGGAGATACTTGGTAATTTCTAAATTTCAAGTTTTGTGTTCTTTAGTTTCATAAAAAGATTCTTTTGTTGAACTTTTGTCTGAAGAATTTTTAATTCTAAATTAAAAGTTCACTTTAATTGTAAATTCATAACAGGGGCCATGATATAACAATGCAAGTATTCAGTTGGAAAAAAATATAACTCCATATATGAATATTTTAAAGTTAAGAAATATATAACTAAATCTGAAACGTTGTTGTATAGAGTTTCATCTTGTGTGATCCTTCAGGTTCTGTTTAATATTTCTGTACTGCTCAACTATTAATGCATTGAGCATTATTTTAGCAGGAAAAATATTTTGTTATCTTGTACATAATAATTTATGTCATTAAGCTGTTTTATAAGATCACTCTCTATGGTCAGTTAACAATCCATAATTGTATCCCTATGAATTCTCATGCTTAACTCTCCCAAAAACTCTTTTTTTTTCTTCTTCTATCTATTTTGTTTAAAAAATATCAATCTTAACCTAGAAAATATGTATTAATATAATATTGTTCTACATCATATATATAGGACTATCATCTTGTTATAAGAAAATGTGCAATTAAAAATAATTAGTTAATTGGCTGGTATTTTTGGTCTTGGATCAAAAGGAAGAAGACAGTACATACTTATTGACTATTTTTAGAGTATCTCCCCGGTTAGAATTTTCCAAAGAAGTCTCTTTCTTTCAGTATTGAGTCTTAACACATATCCAACCTTTTGACGGCAATTTGATGTGTCAGTTTCAAACAATGAAACTAAGGCCTTATCCGAATCCGGATATCGAATCCGTGAATTTTCGATTCAACATGGTTTCATTCAGCGGAAAATAGTAATAAGTTGAAATTTGTATTTTCCTAAAGAAAGGAACACTTGTCTTGTTTACAAAACTTATCTGGTATCTCAACCCGGTTTTGGATTTCTTGTAAATTCCACTCGTTTACCAAACCAATTTTTCGGATTGGCCTAAATCACATTAATGTTATATCAAAACAACTTTTTACTGTTTCCCTTTTATTAATGACCCTAAAAAATCTCATTTACACTATTCCCAACTTTAAATGATATTAGAAATATATAAATAAACAAAATGTTAACAATAAAAATAATATAACAAAACAGTTAAAAAATATATATGAGATAAATGTATAATCTGTCGAGAAAAACATGTAAGATAGGATTTACAATGTAACATAGGATTTACATTAATTGGCTTCTCTTTTAAAGAGATTCTTAACTTTGTATGTGTATCGGGGACACTAATAGCATCAATTTGAGCCATTCCAATTTCCATTCCGAAGTCTGTGGTTCTTGCACTTCCACTAAAACTAAAAAAAAATTATGACGTCAATGACAGTGATCTACCAGAGGCTACTATCTGGTATCTATGCAGATCACTGTCAGTGACGTCATAAAATGCTTTAGTTTTAGTGGAATTGCTCGAACCACAGGCGTCAGAATGGAAATTGGAATGATGCAAATTGAAAATCACTTTACAATCCCTTTAATATATATGAGATTAAACAATACCCCTCAATGGACAACAATGTAAATTAGCTAAAACTTCCTATTTTGAAAGGAATTGATAATTTATATGAAATGCATTAGGTTAGCGACTAGCCCTTGTTAAAGTCCTAAAATTTATATAGCATCTACTTGTGAGCAGAATTTATACATCTTAACCCTTTCATTGTGTATACCTGGCAGTACCGGGTATAATATAATGCACATACCCGGTATCACTGGGTACTTCTAAAAATATCATTGATTTCTTTAATCTAAATAACACAAGGGGGACCACTCTGTCACAAGGTCATTAAGGTTAGGTCAAAGTTAACGTTAACGTTTCTTATCGCGCCTGGTTCTCAGACCCTAATGTAGTGGTTAAAAAAACGGATTTAAAAATAAATTGAACGAAACGAAATTAGGGTCTGATTTTAATTAGGCTGAGTTTCAAATGGGATCACTTATTTTGCCTTAAAATTTGGGCCTAGCACAGGGCTTGGATTACCTCTAGCATTGAAGGGGTTAAACTACTATTCTACTTCAGTACTTAATTAAAAGCTACATTATCATAATATATAACTTGAGGCCATATTCTTGAAAACTTTACTAAGATAAAACCCAGATTTAAATATAAATGCAGTATCCAGATTTAAATATAAATGCAGTAATTTGATTGGGTAATAGAACTAAATTTAACCAATCAATATCTTGAAAAATAAATTCATATTAAGGGTGTTACTTGGGCTATTTCACGTTAGGAAAAAATGGAATAAGTATATGAAATAATGATTTCTTGAGACTTGTTGTGCATTTGTTGATGATTTCGGTTCCTTCTTGATAGTTTAAGGTTGATTTCATGTCAATCAGATTTTTTTTAATGAGTTGACAGCCCTTTCAAACATGTCATAAAAATTGGAAATTTCAAACCTTTGTTACAAGTTTAAAAAAATGTGAATGGATCAATCTACATCAAACCTGGCATAAATGTAGACAATTACATTGCCGAGAAACGTACAGAGCGATTTTCCAAAAAAAAAAATTATTTTTATTTTTGTGGTTACCATGGAAGTACGAAAATTTACAAGTAAGTACGCGGACATTTTTCAGGAGCCAAACTAATTTGAATTTTCGAAAAAACTCTCTGTACGTTTCTTCCTTATTGAATAAGCTTTCAATCAAGACCAAGATCGTAATTTTCCAATAAAAAATGGCTGAGAAATCTTGTACCAACCAGGACACATTTTTCTACTTTTTCCTAATTTTTTAGCAAAAACTAACGAAATACCTAATTTCTTGTCGTTTTTTTTCATTCTATATAGTTTACAAATAAAGTAATAATAATTATCTACAATCTGAGCCCAAAAATAATAAGTAATTCCCAAAAATGCCATATTGTGTTTTTTTCTCGAATGCTAGCCCAATCAATACCCTTACGGTTTTAATAGAAGGTTTGTGCCACCAAATAGAAATATATCCGAAGTTTAAAAGCAATAACAAAATCATGAACATAAAATATCTGATAACCTAACGTGTAAATAAATAACAGTGCACACTCAAATAGATCACATACCATAAAAAAAACACATCTGGAGACACGATTTTATTTTGAATACTATATCCTAAAGTAAATGCGAAAGAAATAAGCATGATCACAATGCCTAGCAAATGGTTTTTTGCTGTTAATGGAAGCTATTGAATTCGGAAGATATTTTTTTTACAGTATTGCACCATTAGATACATACAAAACCCACCAATTATGTCCACAAAATTTAACCATCTAAGCTATTTCAACCCTACCGTGTTAATATGAAAGCACCCACAATTCGTTGTTCTCATATTTGCAAGTATATAAAAAAATAAACAATTAAATGCATTATACAGTTGTTACTGGTTTTTGTTTTTGCACTGGTTTATCGTTTTCGCTGCCGTTGTTTTTGGATTGGTTTTTGGTTTGGAAAGTAAAATAGGTATAAATCAAACTTCCGAATACACTGAAATAGACAGAATTATTGCTTTTTAAATACAAATAATACATATTGATCAAATCATACATAGGCAGCATGAAAGTGAAAATACCAAGATAGAGATAACTTGTCCTCTTTTTTGGATGTGGGCTTTCAAAAAAGTTTCACCAATTGGGTTTACAGAGGCTTGTTCATTACAGGTATCAAGAAATATTACGAGTTAAAAAAGTAGCGCTCGATTGTGGAGTTCTGAACAGGTTCTGTCTGTTACAATTATGCCTTCAATCGAACAGCAACAGCACTAAACTGGATAGGTTCCCTTTACCCATCTATTTCCTTCTCTGCCAATTTGAATTCTGTCTACACCCATTATTTTTTCGTAACAGATGGAATGCATTCTGAACTCTGCTCCAACTTGTTACATCTACTTTTGGTTGATTTGATAAATCTCCTCATAACTTATGATGTGTTTTTACCCATACCAAGATTTAAATATAAAATCCTGAGAATAAAACATTTAAAGGCGCTCCCACACAGAGAGAAAAAGGCGCGTGCCAAATATTAGAGCATCAAGTGCGGGTGATATTTGGTGTGCACTTGTTCACACGTAGCTGTGTGGAAAATATCTATCGTGTTTGATATTTCTCAGAAAAAGCGCATTGTGTACGGGGAATAGCTAATGGCGAGCGCCAAATTCTCTTCGTGTGCGGGAGCCTTAACTAGTTAGTAATTGTTATATACCTGATATTTAACCCTGTAAAATTCAGCCAAGAAAATATATAATCTCCACCCAAAAACATTCCTAAATATGTTATAAGTAAATTCTGAAAATTGAAAAAAAAATACATTCATTTATGTTTTAAGTCTTTTTATTTACTTGTTATTTTTAATATTGTTTTGTATATTTATATGGGTTCTTTCCATGAACATCATAATTTTTTTTAAAAAAGAGGTATCGCTTTCATCTTTTGAACCCTGACGTTATTTTGATAAAACGTCATATACCCTTAAAGTGTATGACCTTAACATTGTATGACGTCACTTGACAACGGCCGGTTTACCAGCTTGTCGGGTACATACATCGTAAGATTGAGCCTGTATACCGGCTTATAGGGTTGAAAGGGTTAATGAATAATTGAAGGGATTATGCGATTTTCTAGTACTTACTTTTAAAACACCAACAATATTTGTCGCTAAGGCAGAATTATAAGCAGTACATAAAATAATAGAGTAATTTAAAACGAAGCCCATCACACAGGAGGTAATAAAACATGATAAAAATATAGGATCAAACCAATTATCATATACCATAGACTGAAATTAAAATCATAATTCAATTGTTTTTTTCCTTGCAATAAAATTAATTACTATTTTCTCTTTGTTGGTTAATTATTTTAGTTTATGACCCACATAAGTTGTTCTGACAAGAGATGCCGACAATATACATCCTCATTGAGAGATGAGGGCGTATAAAAAGGTTATTTATTCTTTCTTCTATGACAATGAGAAAGTCTTTGCAGAAGTGAAATAAAAAAAAAAATAATTGGATTGAAATGCCATATCATGTCTTTAGCTAATAAAATAAAAACTCTTCCTGCCTCATTAATTTTTCAAAAAATTGACCTGAGAAACTATTGATTAATTTTATATAGCCCTATCTATAGCAATTTATAGAACTGATATCTTACAACTAGTTTGCCTACTTGTATCACTGACAATGGGAAAATAAACACGAGCTATGTCCAGACTAAACTGTAGACTTTCAAGTAAGGGGGCATGCATCACCTCATCGAGTATACTTTTGCAAAAACCTAAACAACTTGAGATTGTAAAGTGTATTTCTAAACTTTGTATGGGTATTGGGGACACATCAATTTGCACCATTCCAATTTCCATTCCGAGGTCTGAGGCTCTTGCAATTTCACTAAAACTAACATGTTTTATGATGTCACAGACAGTGATCTATACTATTGATATCTATACAGATCTATGTCAGTGACGTCATAAAACGCGTTAGTTTTAATAGAATTGCAACAACCACAGACGTCGGAATGGAAATTGGAATGGCACAAATTGATGCTATCAGTGTCCCCGATACACATACAAAGTTTAGAAATACACTTTACAATCCCTTTAATGTCATCAAAATATCAGTCTTTGAACTTTTACTATTTACAAAAAATAAAAGTTATAGAAATAATATAATAAAAAATTACCTTATCAAATTCTCCAGTAAAATAATTCAATAGAAATAAAGGTACAACCATAAATAACGAATTATAATATAATAATCCATATTTTCCTAAATCCTGAAATGATAAAATACTAACATATCAGTTGCCAGTAACACCTTAATATCAATAGAATATGACTCAGACTTTAACATCATATTCTTAAAGTTATATAACTTGGATTTCACTGCACGAATCATAGTCCAGAACAGCTAAAACTGTCGGAACTGGATTCGAGTGAACTGGAACACTGTTCGAGAATCCAGACAAAGTTTTTCTGTCGCAACTAGAGGGTGGTGCAGGGGAACAGTGACAGAATCAAGATAGTGGCAAATGTTGCAAACATTTTACAGTGCAGTGATAGCAGTTATTTTCTGTCCAGAACCGTCTAGAACTACTCAGATATTAGTCCAGCTTTTTCAGAACAGAACACCTGATTTGTGCAGACCCCATGTTATAAATCATCAGAAATCAGTATTAAAGGGTTAATGGTTTCCAGCTGTCTTTCCGTCCGTCCGTCAACATTTTGCTTTTAAAACCTAGAGTTTTTGATGGAATCAATTGAAATTCGGTATGTGTATACATACTCATAAAACGAAGATCAAGCTATTTCTGAAGGTTGGAAGCAGACTTATTGCCCCAAAATCTTAGTTTTCAACCGATTATGATGAAACTTAAAATGGATGTTATTAGACATAAATCGAAAGGTTTGAGAAAGTTTAGTTTACTTCTGATTAAATTTTAGGCTTTTTTTGTTTTCAGTGTGGTCCACTATCTTAGATTATGGAATTATCCAGAGATTCTGGAGTATATTTATGACATCACATCAGTTAACAGTGAAAATAAACTCTTAAAGACCATGTTTTAGAATGTAGATTTTGTGAGCATTTTAAGAGGTAGTATTCTTTGAAAGCGTATAATAAGCTACAATATAACAATGTGCAGAATACAGAATAGTTACCTTGGCATCTAATTTTTTCTTTGTAAAAACACCATTAGCTGCTGTAGCAAGATCATTTAGTATGATCAGTATATAACCAGCTAGGTCAAAGGCAAGGTCACCCCTTGAAAATATATACAATTCATTTGAAATTTGAAAAGAAACATTGGACAGATAACAAAACACAAGACAATATTATGGAATATAACACACTTCTTTAATACGGATAAGCACATAACGTTTCAACACAATATACACGTGTCGTCATCAGATGTAATTGAACAGAATAATAAATTATGGACACAGTTTGTTACTAGATTTTAGCTGTTGTCCAAGGTAAAAATATTAATAAAAATATCTCCATTTGTTGCTTGATGAAATATAAAAGAAGTGCACATCTGACTGAAATTTCAATAGGACAGAATCGGATGCCATCATTCTATCATTCTCCTTGATACAAAAATTTATTTCATAAATCATAAAGTATTAAAGGGCAATGTTCAGCAATTTCAATTTGGGCCTTGAATATATGTAAATAGCATAGCCTTCAGATTTACTAGAACTGCACAAAAATCGCACAATCCCTTAAATTGAACTCGTACTATATTTTGTATTTTGTGTTTTCTATATAAAGCGTATTACTAAACGACAAGTCGTATTTTGGACTTTCAAAAACTCATAATTATGGACACATGGGGATTTGAAGGCTTATATTATTTCAAGGGAGAGTTTGGGACATTATTCCAGATTCTGAGACTAAAAGTTTTTTGGTCGAACAGTTAGTGAACATATCCCTTTAAAAGAAACAATACAGGCCATAAATACTTACGCTACTGCAACTAGAGCACCAAATATCATTAAAAATACAGATAGCTTTACAACTCCTGGAGCTTTCACACTATAAATTAAAAATATAGTTGAAGTAAATTGTATTTTGAGTGTTAAATGACTAACTCACTACATGGGTTTGGTTCAAATTGTTTTGTTAGTTATAAAAATGTACAAACAAAACAATTCCATTAATTGAAAAACTGAGCATGACAAAATCGGGAGCTATAATTGTATGGTAGTAATACTAGAAGTAACATCAAGTGTTTCAAAAAGAGTAAGCAATACAGTGTCTACTTCTCCAGACCCCAATATACCTAAATCTTAGATTTATTGCTCAAGTCTACATAAATTCAGCAACATATTTTAATGACATTATTAATGATCTATTTTAAACATAAATTAAAATCATACCCGAGTATAAAAAATTCAGCAATCATTGTAAATAAAATAGAAAATCTTCTTAAAATAGTAAACATTGGAAGGCTGTAAATTAAGAGAAATTACCATTATAACATATGGGTAAATAGATCAAATTACAATCAATTTTTACTGTTTGCAAATTTCTAGGACTTTAAAGCGATACCATCTCTTAAAGAATGAACAAAAAAATTGAGTTCTCAAACTTGGTCAATAAGAGTATATATTCATCAACATTGTCCAAAGTATACAAACAGAATCAAATAAACCCATAAAACTATGTAATTTTCCATACAATTACAGATTATTATTGATCAATGCCTTAAATTTATCAATTATTGTATTTAAACATAGTTTTCTGGATTTATCGGATTATTTAGGTAATCTGTTTTATAGTTATGCCACTAGGTTTGTCCCCTGATGAATAATATACTCCTATTGACCAAGTTTAAAAATTTAATTTTTTTCTTCATTCTAAGACGTAGTATCGCTTTAAATCTTCATTTGGGAAATTTCAATCTATGGGATGTGTTATGCAAATGAGGAAGGCAAATTTTCTCACTGACACCAAACAACAGCAAGAAGTCAACATAGAAAATATTTAGCAATAAACTCAAATCTACTTGACTAGAGCTTATATCATATTGCCAAAAATAGAATTTATAATGTACTGTACTGGTATTTATAAAAATTTATCTAGTCTTGTAATGAAAAGTTTCTTACTTGAGTTTCTGTGTTCCTCCAAGTCCAGTGACTAAATTTGTGAAATACATCAGAGGCAGGGGCCATACCTAAAATTATAAATGTATTGTTATATACATTGCATCATTTCCTGTTCAAAGTCTGCAATTCACTGAGCCCATGACATCTATTAAACAGATACCAAAGTTACCCTATTTTTAACAGACTTTGCATAGTTCACAAATTATTAAAGGTATTGTAAAGTGGTTTTCTAAACTTTGTATGTGTATCTTGGACACTGATAGCATCAATTTGCAATTCCTATTTCCCTTCTGACAAACGTGGTTCTTGTAATTTCATAAGACGTCACTACCAGTGATCTACCGGAACTATTGATATCTATGCAGATCACTGGTAGTGACACGAGTTAGTTTTAGTGGAATTGCAAGAACCACAGACGTCGGAATGGAAATTGGAATGGCGCAAATTGATGCTATCAGTGTCCCCGATACACATATAAAGTTTAAAAAATCACTTTACAATCCCTTTAAACATATTGTACTTCAAATAAATTAAATACTGTATTCATTCTTATGGAAGCCTCTGATATAATAATACCCTGCTAACCCCATTTCAAAATAAAAAAAAGAAAAAAATTGTTATACCTTTGTGATAGTATCTCTGTTAAAATCAGGAAACTTAATTATACCAATACATTTAGCAAAAAATAATACAATTACACCAGCCAGCATCTACAATAAAATATTATAAGAAGGTATTATAATACGTACTCATCTCTTACACATTGCCTTTTTCTAGGACAGGAATGGAAATGTCAATTATGTGTTTTTTTCAGATGTCAGTAAGCCTATACTGTTGTATATTTCCAGATATAAAGATTAGTTTCTGTTGTCTATTGGCCTCATTTCTATTACTGTATGTGTCTTACTGGTCTCATTTCAATTACGTGTCTTACTGGTCTCATTTCAATTACGTGTCTTACTGGTTTCATTTCAATTACGTGTCTTACTGGTCTCATTTCAATTACGTGTCTTTTTGATCTCATTTCTGTGTCTTTCCAGATATAAAACTTAGTTTCTGTAGTCTATTGGTCTCATTTCAATTACACGTCTTCCTGGTCTCATTTTAATTAAGTGTCTTCCTGGTCTCATTTCAATCACGTGTCTTTAGTGGTCTCATTTCAATTATGTGTCTTTAGTGGTCTCATTTCAATTATGTGTCTTACTGGTCTCATTTCAATTATGAGTCTTTCCAGAAACAAAACTTAGTTTCTGTAGTCTATTGGTCTCATTTCTATTATGTGTCTTACTGGTCTCATTTCTATTATGTGTCTTACTGGTCTCATTTCTATGATGTGTCTTACTGGTCTCATTTCAATTACATGTCTTCCTGGTCTCATTTCAATTATGTGTCTTTCCAGATTAAAACATAGTTTTTGTAGTCTATTGGTCTCATTTCTACTATGTGTCTTACTGGTCTCATTTCAATTATGTGTCTTCCTGGTCTTATTTCAATTATGTGTTTTTCCAGATATAAACCTTAGTTTCTGTTGTCTGTTGGTATCATTTCTATTATGTGTCTTACTGGTCTCATTTCAATTACGTGTCTTCCTGGTCTCATTTCAATTATGTGTCTTTCCAGATATAATTCTGTTGTCTGTTGGTCGCGTTTCAATTGCTTGCTACATTTATCCACCATTTTCACTTCCATTAATAAGAAGACTCCAGCATTGATTTATTTTTATGTTAATATTTCTTGCCATGAATTTAAATGGTTGAAAGGAAAAAAAAAACACAAACGAACTGGTCACTGGTAACTACTCATCTGAAAACCATGTAAAAGGGGTTCAGGCGATCCCTGACATGTCTATTGGTAAGTATTACAGTTATTTTCACCAAGTTTAATTAACCCATCTAAATAATTGTTAAATTTAAAACATCCAAGAGCCACAAAAGGCCTTTTTACTGTATTACAAATGGAATTAAAAGTTAAAACTGGTCTCGACCAATTTTAAGTTTAGCATTAAATTAGCCAATTTTAGATAATTCTATGTGGTGCATACAAAATATAGAATCAAATTAAAAGTCAATGTTATTCGGACAAAATAGAATTAAATTAGGCCTAAGTTAATTTGATTCATACAGAACAATTTATGGCCGCCAATAAAATCCAAATGACACATGTTGAAAATGTTATTTTTCAAAATTAGATAAAAAAGTGTAAACAATAAACTATTTGAAATTTTATGTGAAAAATCCAATCAACATCTGGATCAAGGTTTTTTTTGTTTCACGTGTCTCCTCTAACACTTTGTAATTTGACAAAATTCACATCAACATATGCTTGTAGTCGCTCAACATTCAACAAACAAAGTTCAATAAACATTTTAACCAATTGAAAGGGTGTTATTACATGATGTTTACATTGTATTCATGGTACCTTGGGCTGGGTATCGATTGCCAAAGTGAGATCGACTATCAAAGGCAAGATACCCATCAATAATTGATTAATAATCGAAATGTACAGGAGAATAACTTATAGATACCATGGCTTGCCAGGCACTGGCAGCTGTCAAAATTGATATAGGCTTGTGGCAAATCTTTCTTCCAGTGTATACGCCCACCAGCAGCTTGATAAAGGGGTGAAATGTGAACTGTAAAACGAACGCGAAATTTTGAAGTGTTTTTTTTTTCAAAGTCAAGGGCAATAACCCAAAAAACGTTCATCCAAAAACCTCAAATTCAAACTTATCAATGTAAAGGATCACACAAAGTTTCATCAAAATTAGATGAAAAATTCTCTAGAGTGCTCACAAACAAATTTTGACCGACGGTAGAACTAATTGATAGGGACGAAGACAATATACGACCACAAATATACAACATATTACTTCATTGACAATATTTGAAATTGAAGATTTAACAGGCCGTGAAATGTTGAATGAATAGACATCCTGCTGTATCTGGGTCAGGTATGCACCGCATGGGCAAACTAATTGGTATGTCAAAATAAACTGCAATTTGAATTATGAATTATTGCAGGGCGTACTTCGTACGCCCTGCTTTGTTTTCGTTTTGATTATTTTTTTTTTTTTTTTTTCGTCTACGGCCCGGTCTATTTCTCGGAAATGGTATTATGTATGGAAAAAATGATTCCATAACATTTTCTCACTTGAGGTGAATTACAGTATAAAAGTAAAACGAAATTGATATGCGCAACATGAAGCGACATGAGCAACAAACATAAAATGGGCTCTAGAGACCGTATTTATCAGCCGATTTTGCTCAAATTACTTTCATCGTATTTCTTGTAACAAAGGACACATAATAGAATTTTAAAATTTTCGATTACATGAAAATCGTTCGTCACTTTTTCTTGCCGTAATTAATCGAAGTATGATTTTTTGTTTGATTTTTAACGGATCAAAATGAAACTTATATTATGTAGACCAATGGCAAGTGCAAATAATTCCCCACACTCAAAATTTTTGCATCACTTCCGGTTTTTATGATATCACTTCCGGTTACATCACTTCCGGTAAAACTTATTTATGATAAAATTATGGTGTGCATAATGTTAGTGTTATTCTTACAAACCGTTATGTACTTATGACCAAAAAAATATTTACCGGAAGTTATAGTTTGGCCGCCATATTGGTTAGAGTCATTTTTCCAAAATTTTTATTCAGAATAATTTTGTAATCAGACATTCACGATTTTGATGTTAATCGGAACATTGAAGATTTGTCGACAGCTCCTATGCTTGTATCACATGACCTTGACCTTGGATGACCTTCATATTACTCACAATGATACCTTGCGACCTTGACCTTCTGGTGACCTTTTGACCTTTGGGGTCAGACCACTTAAACTTGTTTTATAGGGCTCCAAACATGGCCTTTTTAGCATATTGCCAGTGCTGTAGCGCAAAACCTAACTGGAATAACACCCTAATGTTTGTTGATTTTTAATGTACTCTTTAAAAGGTTTCAAATAATATCAGATTTGGCGATGTCAAAATTGAATTTAAGAAAATGTTGCGATTTTGATCAAACTTTAAAGGCTTCTATTTTGAGAACTTGACCTCAGATTGATCTTGATATTTACAGATCTCATAAAGATTTATGAGAGCTTTAACATGATGTATTCATTTTTCATGTCCGACACGTGCTTTCTGTTTTAGAGGTGTGATTCAAAGGTGATTCTGCATCTTTTAAGCGTTTTTACGAGGGCCCTAATATAGATAAAGCAATATTTTTTTCGGATCCGTAATGCCGAGTTCCTCAGGTTTCCAAAAATATGCAACACTTCTATGTAACTTGCATATTTCCATATCCCATACTTTAACATGGGGCAATAATAGGTATGTCGGTTAATTGACTGTATAAACAGTGTCACTATTAATAGAGTCAGTAAGTTTGACATGTTAAAGTTAAAGGGGCTCTACCTCGATTTTTGTTAGATATCAATTATATTCAGTTTACGCAATAAAGGGAGGTCTAGGATTGACTAAACTACGGCATGCTGAAAATTTAACTTACTGAAGCACCCTGCAGGCACGCCCACTGCTTAATTGACCCACTTTCTTATCTATGAACCGATTTTCTTCAAAATTTGCATATACATGTACTTTCATGCTCGAATAGTGATTTAAAGGAAAATACAAAATATGGGTTGTGCGCATGCGCGATGCTAACTTTTTTGTTTGTTATCCGATTTTAACGAAACTTGACATGTACACGGATAATCGGATTCAAAACTCAGGGGAATTGTTAAATTTAGTTCTGCGCATGCGCAATATCAAATTCCTTATTTCTTATCCAAATTTCATCCAAATCGGTATGTATGTGTATATTTAGATTAGAAATATTATGGAAATATTAAATTTAAGCAGTGCGCATGCGCATTTCCATTTCCATTTTGAATTTGTGAAGTGCGCATGCGCATAGCTAACTTTATTATTTCTTATCCAAATTTCATGAAACTTGGTATGCATATGTATATTGCGAATTGAAATATGATGGAGATATTGAATTTGTGTTTTGCGCATGCGCATTGCTAACTTTCTTATTTCTGAACCAAATTTATTCAAAAGTGGCATGCATGTGTATAATAAGATTCGAAATATTATGGAAATATTAAATTTAAGCAGTGCGCATGCGCATTTCCAACTTACTTATTTCTTATCAGAATATCTTCAAAATTAGCATGTTTGTGTAAAATCAGATTTGAAATTTCATGGACTTAAAGAATTTGTGTAGTGAGCATGCGCAGTAACAACTTCCTTATTTCTCAACCGAATTGCATGAAACTTGGTATGTATACGTATAGACTGATTTCAGATTTCATGGGAATAGAGCATTTGTGCAGTGCACATGCGCATTGCCAACTTTATTTTTTCTTGTTGAAATATTTTTAAACTTGATATGTATGTCTATAATCATAGTCTCAATTGCATTACCCTGTTGATCTCACGCATTGAATTATCAGTACAGTACATGCGCAATCGAATATTGCAGCACCGTCCTACCTGTATGTCGTAACCCGCCCTGCACCAGTACTGTTAACTCAAATCTTATGTTCAAAGATAGTATCCCTCAAATGAAATTTATTCTGGATTAATTTGGCAATGGGAAAACCATTCAAATGTTACACAGAGTAAGAAGGGGCCGTGGATCCCTCCACTTTTTGGCAGTTATTTTTTCTTTTCTGTTTTCATCAAAATATTTTTGTCATTTTTATAATTATTTTTTTATAATGGCCGAAATCGGAGGAGTTTTTGTGGTAGGGGGTGAGGGTGAGAGGTGGATTTTGAATATGTTCAACCTTAGGACCCCCCACTTTCAGAAACGCTCCGTGGCCCCTGGTAACTCAATAAGACTCTCAAGTGTAAATACATATTACAAGTGTTAAATATATTACTTCTTTCATTCTGTTAAAACTTACCTGACCAAAACCCAGGAATTGAAAGGATGGAAATCTGAAATGAAAGATAAAAACAATTCAGTATTCACAAATCAGAAATCTGTTTGGTATGATTTCTGACGACAATGAATTTATTAGCATGTAATATAAAGGTGAGCGAATCAGATTGGAAATTTTTGTGAACACAAAACCACGGAATAGCAAGTACAGGGAGTTATAGAAAACATAAAAACTTTAAATGCGATTTTTTGGGCTTTGCGAAAAAGATATTTAAAGGTTTGCCAGAAAGTGAACAAATTAACATAATTATAACATTTTATATTTAACAATAAATACATACGTCAACAACCAACAATTGTAATAGTGGCTACACATATCCTATGACTTTCATGTTGGCTCTTATTGTTACTTACAAGAAGTAGATACCGAAGGGGTACCAGGAGATTGTGTTAAAAAATAGGGGTACGAAGAGTTCAAAAGGTTGGGAACCAAGAAAATGTAGGATGAATTTAGCATTATAATAAATTTCAATGCTTATAAAAATTTCAGAACCAATTTTTTTATATATGTAGTATATCTGGCTCCAGTTTTAATTTTTTATCTGATTTTCACAAGTTAAATTTTATAATGAATGCTGATTTTAGACAAGTTTATTTGGGACATTATTTAGTAAATATGTGGAATGCAAGGAAAACACTCATAACCTCAAATTGATATATATTTATACATTTATTCCGACGTATGTCTATATTTTATTTCGTTTTTATTTTCTTGTACTTTAATTTTAATTGTGATATATATAGTTTAACTATTTTTACATGCTGTTAAATAAATAACCATTTTATGTGTTTTAATACAATTTTGTTTTAAATTTCAATTGTTTTTTTATACTCCCACTAGCAGCTTTGACTTTACACAAATATATTTGAGAGTTACAAGAGAAAATATTCAATCTTCAGTCAATAGTCAACACCTCTTTTAAACTTTTTGTGATAATACTGAACAATATTAACAAAACCCATCAAAGATTATGTATTCTAGAGTATTTACGAGCCAAAAATCGAACGGATTTTCAAGAACAAGGGCAATAATTCACTGGTTTGGTTCTCGATCAGGGTGTGAAAGTCTGATGACCTTGAATAAGTCATCTTCACTCATAGTTATAGTCCACCCAGCTGTAAATGGGTACGGATAATCCGGGAAAGATCAATGCCAAGAGGTTTGGCCAAGGACCAGCTGGGAGAAAGGGTCAGCACAGAACGAAAATTGTTATCCTTGTAAAATATAGATGTTTTTTTCTTTCTCTTTTAAGATTATCATAAAAATATATTATCTGTAAAGTAATTCCTAAGCACTAGCACTGAAACTAAAAATCAATGATTAATAAAGAAATTAAAATGATAAAAAGAAATGCTAAAGGGTTTCAAAAAAAATTTCCAATTGTTATAAAATGTACAACCGGGCCAGACCCCTTTCGCATGTGCCCAGCTCGAACATTCACTGTAACGAAATAGCGCCGCCCACAGTCACAATGGTTTTTTTTATTTTCGGGGAAAAGATGCCTCATCAGTTACAACATCAACAAGATGATGATGTGATTACCAGACAACAATTAACTCCTCGGTTTCTTCTCTGGATCAAGTTGGACCGTGTTGCGTTGACATAATTATTAGATTGCGGGAAAAAAACCTGATGTTGTCGGAAGTGGAAAACTACACACACATGCGCAATTAGCGTTAAAAAGCGTGCCAGGACCAGTGGTGTGTTTACACTGGATGTTCAGGTCAACCACACTGGTACGAGCCCACCTCTCGTAAAGGGACTCGGCCCACTTAAAACTAACACAGTGCCGAGCCCACTTTACCCATTTACATTATCCATTTTTTTGTAGGGCCAGACTCGAACTGGGCCGAGTCCAGATGAATACTGACAATGTAAACGGGTCTAATATCATCAGCAGATTCAAATATTTTCATCTTTTAGTTTATTATTTAGTTTTTTGTGACCAATGTATGTAGAATCAAAAAAATTAGACTATGCAGTAATAGAAATCAAATTTTACACATAATAATAGGCAATTTGAGTCTTTTTTATAATTTCTATATTTTGAGCACTTTAGTGCATTGATATTAATTTTAAAATGCTTATTTTAAGTGTATTTACTATTTAGTATATGTGTACAATTTACTATATTTAGTATTTATAACTGGATTTACTATGTAGTATGTAGGTAATTCATTCATAAAATTTAAGTTAGTATTAAACCGGTATTTCTGTTAAAATCTTCAATATATTTGTCTCAGATTTAACTATTTTAAAGGGATTGTAAAGAGTATTTTACTAAACTTTGTATGTGTATTGGGAACACTGATAGCATCACTGACAGTGATTTACCGGAAGCTACTATTAATACCTATGCAGATCACTGTCAGTGACGTCATAAACACATTAGTTAGTGGAATTGCAAGAACCACAGACGTCTGAATGGAAAATGGAATGGCGCAAATTGATTCTATCAGTGTCAAACTATCAAACTATACAAAGTTTTATAGAAATAATCTTTACAATCTCTTTAAAGTCATTATCAATCAATACCAACTGTTGCAACTTGTAAATAACATTAGTTTCTATAGAATAAATCATACTATCTATAACAACCATACGTTTTTTTGTAATTATTGAACCATAAAGCAAAAAATTAAAACAAGAAAAACTAGATCCATAGGCTTTGCATGGTTCTGAGCAGTGCGTAACAGTTTTGGAATTACTTAAAAACTGTTTTTTTAAGGGTCTGTAATGGTATTATTTCTAGACAAAAAAAGCTACCACAACTAGCGAAACCTTGGATGTTGCTGGTTGCTGGATACATAGTTGGATAGATCTCATCGAGGGCAAAAACTTTTGTTCAGGTTACAATGTCACCAAAGGTCAAGGTCACGAGGTATGCGTCTTGAAAGTTTTTGTAATTACTGAAAAAAATAAAACGGAAATGCAAGAAAGGCAAAACAGAAGATCAAAAATCGATTAACAATGCTATGAATGCAATCGACTGTAGTTCCCAAAAATATCAAAGTTACGATTTCCGCTCATAACCCTGAGGCCCCATTTTGAGTTTTACAAAAGTTAGTCATATCAATATGGTGGCCGATTTGTAACTTCCGGGTTAAATTTTTTTATTTCAAATTGTTGATATACCATAATGTTAAATATTGCAAAAAACAAATTTCAAATATATTCAAAATTCCGGAAGTTGAAATTTCAAATTTACAAGCTAATTACGTCAAAACCGGAAGTGGTATCAACTTTTCGAAAACGGATTTTGGATTGCAATCGAAATGTCTTTCCATCTGTAAACTTTCAGATCGATTGAAATAAAATTTGAAAAAAACACGCACAGTTACAATGGAAATTTGCACAAAATGTTCAAATTTTAAATCGTGCAATTTTAATTTAAGTGTATATTGTCGTACATCATTGGAAAGAGCAAATTACACATAATATGATTGTTAAATCATTTTTGACATATTTAAGCTAGGTCACGTGACAGGACTGCTTAAAGTCAAAAATCACAAATTTCAATTGCCTATAAAACCGGAAGTATACATCGGATCACAAACATGAATACATCATTGGATGTATTTCATCAAGGGCAATAACTTTTGTTCAGGTACCAAGGTCACCAAAGGTCAAGGTCAAAAGATATGAGCCTTGAAAGTTTTAGTAATTGCATAAAAAATCAAAACGAAAATAAAAAAAAAAATTAAAATCAAAATTCAAAAATCGGCGCCTAGACTTTTTTAGCAATCGATTGTAGTTTCCAAAAATACTAAAGTTACGGATGCCGCTCATAACCCTGAGGCCCCATTTTTAATTTTATAAAAGTTACTCATATCAAAATGGCGGATGATTTCTTACTTCCGGGTCGGATTTTTTTATTTCAAATTGTTGTTATAACAATTAATAACACATTGAAAAAAACAAATTTGAAAAATCTTCAAATTTCCGGAAGTTGAAATTTTAAATTTACAAGCTAATTACGTAAAAACCGGAAGTGGTATCAAAATTTTGAAAACTGCATTTTGTTTAGAATCAAAATGTCTATACACCTGCAAATTTGCAGATCGAACGAAATAAAATTGTAGAAGTTGAAAAAAACGCAAAAATTAAAATTAAGAAAATAGTCAACTAAAAGTCAAAATTGGGGAAGTTTAAAACTTTTATTTAGTAGCGCACAGTTATAAAAAACAGTTCAAAACAGTTTGATAAAAATCGGATCAAAAATAGAGCTGTGAGATTCCAAAAACCGAAACTGTGTTTTTTGTTCTACCTCATTTCCGGTTTGTCAAAATGGCACCAATTTATATTTAATAGTTGATGGTCAACAATTTATCGTAGGGAATTGAACAAATCTGTATGTGGCATGTTGCCTTCTTACTAAAATAGCGAGTGTAAAATTCGAAAAAAAAAAAAAAAAATAGCCGTTTGCAAAACAATGCAGTGCGTTCGATTATCGAACGCACTGCAAAAATCCATTTACAGCTGAGTGGACTGGAATTATGAGTAATGATGACTTGTTCACGGTCATCGGACTATCATACCCTGATCGAGAACCAAACACTCAAACTAAACAACCTTCATTTCCTCGTATCCAAGCAAATGACAACATAATGATATTCTTAGCGTTGATAATCGTTTGTTTCAATTATTTTACCCAGCCCTAAGTGAGAGCATGCTTTATTCACAGAAATCGGATGGCAAATGGTTAGTAAGAGGTTAATTTTTGTGAATTTCTAGTATTCATGAAGGCTATTAACATACACATGTAAGCTTATTCAAGTCCCAAATCGAATCTCTGGCCAACTGTTCCCCATTAACATATTATTAGCTGATACATGAGATTAATCCAGCTTTGAGATGTCTGAACATTATCAATTAAAATGTTTCAAATATGTGATTCCAAATACATGTGTCGAGGTTGAACAGATCAACCAGACATACACTACTTAGTGACTATGTGCCAAATATAATATACATAAATTTACTAATATTAGGCCACATAAAAAAAAATAATTAATTGGTGATCGTCCTTTCAATTTCCGAAATCAGGGGAGGGGGGTGGTGGGGAGTTTTTTTTTATAGGACCCTAAAACTAGTGCCAATGATTTTCCGTTTCAGATTTGAGCATTTTCCGTTTCAGAATTTTTAAATTCCGTTTCAACACTGGTTTCATTAGGGAAAAGTAATAAGTGGAGGGGGGGTGGGGTAAAACGAACTAGTCGATTGAGTGTTGACAGAATTTTCAAAATAAAATATTTCCATCATTATATAGATCATCGGGGAATTGCCTAGCCCGCTCTTTTGCATTTACTGAAGTCAGGGGGGTTGTTCTTTTTATTTTCTTCATTGGTGGTGGAATGTTTTGATTGTTGGAATTGTTTATATTGGATGCCATTTTGAAAGAAAAGTAGTTTAAGTAAAATGCAATTTGATTGGTCAACTCTACTCAAATTGAAATGTAAGGACAAATCAGATGTATCGTTATCAAAAGGGCTTGATCCGAACTTGATTAACGTAATCTAACTCTGACTGTTCCCGGTTCGATTGCGTTCGATTAGTTGGACTGCTTCCCTTTTCGTGTCGATATCGTCTATCGATACACGGAGCGAGAACACAGACAACAAATCGAACGCACTCAAACTGACATTATGAACACTGAACTTCGAAACATGTCGTCACGATCTGAACACAATCGCATAAGTCAATTTTAAGGGTTTTGAGTAAAGTGGAAAAATGTTTCTGATTTCAACATTATGTTTCTGACCAAACTTATTTAATGGTGGTTTGTTCACAGTTGAAGAACATATCACCACTCACATTGATTATCTTTGTTGTGTAATTTGACTAGGAGAAATTGGACTTAGATCCATAAACTTGTGACTTGGGCATTGACTTGAGCAACACAATACACCGGATTGTGGGACTTGGGCATAAGTCAATAAGTGTAATAACTTAAACGATTGCATAGAAGTCACTGTCCAAACACTGCCTAAGTCATCGAGTTCACAAGGGCGATTGTGTAAAAAGCGGGAAAACAAAGTTATCTGATTGGCTGCTGATATAGGCGTTTGTGAAAAGGTGGGAAACAGGCCAATTTAGATCATAGGCGGGCTAACTCCAAATCATCAAAAACTGACTTAGGCGCTTGTGTTCTGATTGTGACGAATTGTACAACCTAGTTGAAAGACGTGAATAATTATGAGACTTTGTTGTAAATTACGATCAATGTTTGCAAGAATGGAATTTATTTATCACAAAATCAACCAATTTTACTTTAAAAAAATCAAAATCCGCGTGAAAAACTCGAATCCGTTTCACATCACGCATTCCGCAAATTCCATCCGTTTTCCGCACTACCTAAAACTCAATCGCGGATCCGAATACGATGGCAGCGCATGCGCAGATGGGTGTTGTAGTTCCTACTATGGTCGCTAGATGGTATTTCCTATTATATTACAGTTATTCCGCTTAAAATGTTCGCGAAAAATTGAATTTTTGCTATACCTACGTACGCTATTAAGCGGATTGTTTACATTTTTTTTTAAAATAAAAAATCAAAAAAAAAAATCAGGGACGGGGTCGTTTTCGAGCACGGGCGGGGACGATTACCAATTGTTTTTTTTTTTACGTGGCCTTATTTCAAAAAGCCATTCAATTCAATTACACTCAACTATGTGATGAATGAATGTTAACCAAAACATTAAATTAAACAAGCTTCATTAAAAGCACATTGATAGTTTTATATCTTTATCACCCTATTCTTTATTGCCGCCATCTTAGATCTTGGATTTCAGTTTATTAAACGGGCATGTTCAATCTTTGTTAGATCAATCATACCTTTATAGTCTTAGAAAGTTTTTAGCTAAGCTTATCAAATATAAGCTTAGTGTTCACATTTCACAATTCACTTTACAAATACTAGCCTTCAAATCAACTTGTATTTCATTAACTAAGTAGACATTTTCTAGTTTGAGGTATACTATTATGGGATTTTCAGACCGATTAAAGGGGAATGTTCAGCAATTTTTATGGTCGATTTGGGCCTTGAATATATGCAAAAAGCCTTCAGAATTACTACTTATGCACGAAAATTATAGATTCCCTTTAGTTACATCCCTACCTAAATATTTATCCTTTATTTTCTGTATATTGTGTTTTCTATATAACGCATAGATTCTGATACAAAATAGTTAGTGAACATATCCCTTTAAACACTTGATGCTATGTTGAATATATTGCTTTATGGATTTGTCAAAAATATTTGAGGCAACTTAGGACTACGTCAAAGGAATTGAGTTTTTTTTTTAATTTTTTGCATGTGTATCAGGGACACTGCTTTACACCATTCCAATTTTCAATAAAACATCTGAGGTTCCAGCAACTTAATGTTTGATAATGTATGATCAAAGCAAGTTTAAGTGGAAATGCAGGAACCACAGACATTTGAATGAAAAATTGATATGGTGAAATGAATTGATACCATCAATTAGTATCCCTGCTATACATACTTGTACGGTAGATAATTTAAAAAACCTCTTTACAAAATTCTTTTTATCTTCCTAAGCTTACACTAAATACAATTATTTCATATTTTGAAGAAAGATAAAATAGGGAGTTCAAGAGATCAACACAAAATATACAAATCTTTATTTAATGTAATCAGCCTGGGGATGAAAATTGATAGAAAAGTGATAAGCTTATAGGAAAATGACAAGAAAAAAAATTTGCGATATAAATATCCAAACAAGAACTAAAAGATAGTGGACCACGGCCATATACGCCTAACGAAAAAGTCAAAGATGGAAAAAATTTAATCAGGAGAAAACTAAACTTTCTCAAACCTTTCGATTTCGGTCCAATAACATCCATTTTAAGTTTCATCAAAATCGGTTGAAAACTAAGAGAGAAATAGAATATTTAAGATTTGGGGCAAGGGCAATAACTCTGCTTGTAACAATCGAAAATAGCTCAAATTCGAACTTGATCTTCGTTTTCTGAATATATATACACATATCAAATTTCATTTGATTCTGTCAAAAACTCTAGTTTTTAGAGCGTTTACAAGCAAATGTTGATGGACGGACCGACGGATTTGGGGCAAGGGCAATAACTCTGCTTCTAACGATCGAAAATAGCTCAAATTCGAACTTGATCTTCGTTTTATGAATATGTATACACTTATCAAATTTCATTTGATTCCGTCAAAAACTCTAGTTTTGAGAGCGTTTACAAGCAAATGTTGATGGACGGACTGACGGATTTGGGGCAAGGGCAATAACTCTGCTTCTAACGATCGAAAATAGCTCAAATTCGAACTTGATCTTCGTTTTATGAATATTTATACACATATCAAATTTCATTTGATTCCGTCAAAAACTCTAGTTTTTAGAGCGTTTACGAGCAAATGTTGACGGACGGACCGACGGACGGACCGACGGACGGACGGACCGACGGACGGACAGGGGTGACTACAATATACGTCCTCATAGAGAGATGAGGGCGTATAAAAATTGGAAAAACTAACAAATTCAATCCATCCCCTTATGAAAATTTCAGTCAATTTACCATGGTGAAATCTTGTTTACCATGGTAAAGTCCGAATTTACCATGGTGAAATCTTGTTTACCATGGTAAATTCGGACTTTACCATGGTAAATCCCATTTCACCATGGTAAAATAAGATATTATTTTCATAAGGGTCTATAAAATAGCATAATTAAGAGCACAGCACTATGACTGGTGCGATAAAAAAAAAAAACCTAGTATAATAGACAAGGTATGAAGCTTTTTTGCAAGTTTAGTTGAAGGACTCCCCCATTTCCAGTTTGTCAAGTTTCACACCTTGTCTATATTTATATATTTAATATAAATAGGTATTTTTTTTTTCCGCACCAGTTGAGAAAGCTGTTACAAATAATAATATTGTGTTTGTAGAAGCAAACATTAGATGTGAGGAACATGCTAGGATTTAACTCACTTGAAAGAAGTCAGCACCACTTTGTTTATCACAGTTATCAGAAATGAAGCTATTCCATAAAAAACGGCAGAAAGTACACGCCATAAAATTGGCACAGAATCCACAGTTGTCATATCTGGGAAATGACTTTTATTGCTAATGCACTAAAATATAATTAGAGTTAAAAGTATATACAAATTACACAATATTTCAATCATGGTGCAGTCAAAACAAACTTTTGAACATGTTTCCCACGAAGTTGCTTCAGTTGTCAATATCAGAATGATCTCCCTTTTATTTATAACTCTAAGGTTCTTGATGAACAAGACTACAGTAAAAGATAACTCTCGTGGTTTAAATTTGTACGTCATGTCTATTTTAAGTAACATAAACATTAAAGGAATAAAAATGATATGACAGGTGATGGTGCAACCGGTTCTTTTTTATTTGAGATTAGAAAATTATCATCTCGACACCAAACCAGGTAGATTGTGAGAAGTTAATGTATGTATGCTATGCTATTTGATCATCTGAAAGGCTTCATTCCTGGAGTTCATTCCTTGTTGATGCACTTCCAAGTTATGCTGACTTTCACTTTCAGTCAATTCAGTGACAGTGGCTCAATGAAATGGGAGCTTTGGTAACTAAGCTGTTTGGCGGTGTCCCAACAAAATTCTCCTCATTGCACACTGCTTGGAATTGCCATTCAGCCTCATCAGGTGCAGAAAATAAAAGAATGGAATGTAAATTCAAAAAAGAAAGGTTAGACCTATGGCCATAAGCTTACTCAAGGAAGTAATGTTCAAATTTCAGATAATGGCTTGTGCTGCAGTTGGAGATAGTTTTGAGGAGGGTGGAGTGGAAGAAATTGATACAGGAAAGGATGTATATCTGAAGTATTTTCAATCAGAAGAAGATAACAGAAATCTTCAGGAGCAAAGAGATGAGGTAAATTATGAAGGGAATGATAACATTGTGTAGGCATATGACTTTCTTGAAATGAAATTCAGAAGTTGAATGTAATTTCTGCTCCAAATAGAGAATGGCAAATTCAATTAATGTGCTTTGATAGATATTTCGAATGGCCACACCTTTTCAATGGCAGCATGTCTAAAAATAACTGGGATTGAACCTCAGACCTCCAGTAAGCAAGCTAGCAACTATTTTAAGGACACTCATTCACCCATGTTACTTTGTTTCATATTGTATTCAACAAGGGGTCTGTATTTTGATAGGTAGCTGCCTTGGCATCATTTTATGATGGAGGTGATTTAGTAAGAATGAAAGTTTTATCAGAACCTGATGATGATGGTAAAGGTTTATATTTTCTACATGTAAGTTGCATTATTTCTGTAAATTCAAAGCATATATTATTGATATTTGACTCTTTTTATTGCATGCAGATCAACCCTCAATTACTCACATTAAAGGGATTGTAAAGAGGTTTTTTAAACTTTGTATGTGTATCGGGGACACTGATATCATCAATTTGCGCCATTCCAATTTCCATTCCGACGTCTGTGGTTCTTGCAATTCCACTAAAACCAATGCGTTTTATGAAGTCACTAATAATGGACTAACGGAAGCTACCATTGATATCTATACAGATCACTATTAGTGATCATTATCCCAAACAGGTGCAGAAAACTCAGTATTTTATGATACGCAAAAGGCTTGAAGATAAAAAAAATGAGGATTGATTGATATATTTGTTTTTGAAGTCGTTGCATAATTTGTGATTCTCTGCCACAAAATGAATTTGGGCACACAGTTATTTCACCTCTCCTTTTTCATGTGTTGTGGTTATTTGATGAGTAAATTTGTTATTGTAGTTACTTGTTCCTATTCAAGTACAGTGTAAACCAGTGACAGTAGATATTATGTTACCTAATGAGACTACTGGTGCTTCAGTAAGTGATACATGCCCTGTTTTACCTGGTATTAACTTTATGAGATCAAACTCTGGTAAGTAATGTACTGTAAGTTAAATTACTGTAAGTGATACATGCCCTGTTTTACCTGGTGTTAACTTTATGAGATCAAACTCTGGTAAGTAATGTACTGTAAGATTAACTACTGTAAGTGATACATGCCCTGTTTTACCTGGTGTTAACTTTATGAGATCAAACTCTGGTAAGTATTGTAGTGTAAGATTAACTATTGTAAGTGATACATGCCCTGTTTTACCTGGTATTAAGTTTATGAGATCAAACTCTGGTAAGTATTGTACTGTAAATTAAATTACTGTAAGTGATACATGCCCTGTTTTACCTGGTGTTAACTTTATGAGATCAAACTCTGGTAAGTATTGTACTGTAAGATTAACTATTGTAAGTGATACATGCCCTGTTTTACCTGGTATTAAGTTTATGAGATCAAACTCTGGTAAGTAATGTACTGTAAGATTAACTACTGTAAGTGATACATGCCCTGTTTTACCTGGTGTTAACTTTATGAGATCAAACTCTGGTAAGTAATGTACTGTAAGTTAAATTACTGTAAGTGATACATGCCCTGTTTTACCTGGTATTAAGTTTATGAGATCAAACTCTGGTAAGTATTGTACTGTAAATTAAATTACTGTAAGTGATACATGCCCTGTTTTACCTGGTATTAACTTTATGAGATCAATCTCTGGTAAGTATTGTACTGTAAATTAAATTGCTGTAAGTGATACATGCCCTGTTTTACCTGGTATTAAGTTTATGAGATCAAACTCTGGTAAGTAATGTACTGTAAGTTAAATTACTGTAAGTGATACATGCCCTGTTTTACCTGGTATTAAGTTTATGAGATCAAACTCTGGTAAGTAATGTACTGTAAGATTAACTATTGTAAGTGATACATGCCCTGTTTTACCTGGTATTAAGTTTATGAGATCAAACTCTGGTAAGTATTGTACTGTAAATTAAATTACTGTAAGTGATACATGCCCTGTTTTACCTGGTGTTAACTTTATGAGATCAAACTCTGGTAAGTATTGTACTGTAAGATTAACTATTGTAAGTGATACATGCCCTGTTTTACCTGGTATTAAGTTTATGAGATCAAACTCTGGTAAGTATTGTACTGTAAATTAAATTACTGTAAGTGATACATGCCCTGTTTTACCTGGTATTAACTTTATGAGATCAAACTCTGGTAAGTATTGTACTGTAAGATTAACTACTGTAAGTGATACATGCCCTGTTTTACCTGGTATTAACTTTATGAGATCAAACTCTGGTAAGTATTGTACTGTAAGTTTAAATTATTGTATTCCTTAAAGTAAAAACTGTATTCAGCAACCACTCAAAGGCAAATCCAAAATGGTCGCATATTGAAGTGGTTTCTAATAAGAGTATAGGATGAGATTGGGGACAAATATTTCTTTTGACAGTGAAACATTTCTCTTAATAAAAATACATGTAAACTTTTTATTTTACATGGGTCAGAATTAGGCCCAATACCACGAGTGATACGGTCCTGTCTCACACTCAGCCCATGGGGACAAACATACATACAGTATACAACATATGGGGAAAAAAAAATGATGATGGTGTACAGGGGGGAATTTTTGTGGTTGTTTAGTAGGTGATTGCTTAATAAAGGTGTCCACCTGAGCAGAGTTTCATGTATAAACCTTAATTTAATTTGGAAACGACACATAGAAGGAAGAAGTTCTGGAAATGAATTTAAAAGCAAAACTTTTTTTTGAGGTGACAATGATTTATCAGTCATATTCTTGTCACAAAGTTGTAAAAAAAAGCTAAAAATAGGTAGCTCTCATAGGAATTTTTAAACATGTTACTCCAAATTATCTCCCTTTAGTCTCCCAATATGTTTAATATGACTTGACTTTCAGTTGACTTGGTTTTTCATTTCAGGGCAACATTGGGGTTCATCATTGAATATATCATATTTAGCACCGCTTAGTTTACAAATATCATTACCTCCAACTTATCCCTCCACTGATTCACCTATATTCACATTGTCTTCATCATGGCTTAGTCCAGTACACCTTACTGCCTTGTGTGAAAACTTAGATAGATTATGGAAGGAGAATGATAATATGGTTATTATATTTACATGGATAGATTGGCTAGAAAATAATGTCTTAAGGTATATTGTTGATATTTTTTTCTTTAATTAAGATATTTTTTAATAGTGTGATTCAATTTTGACTTCCCATATCAACAGTTCCAGAACAAGGTGAAACTATCAAACAGGCTACATGTACTGAAATGGAATTTCTACTTTTTCAAAAGTTTTCTGCTCCTGTATGGACACATTTACAAAGATTTTGAAATATTCTGGGTGTCCTACTTTCCTGCACTAATGACGATTGACAAACTCCATGCAGTGTACAATAAGGAAAATTTTTTCATGACAGTGTCACTGGCCTACTCTCATTTTCAATGATCTAAACGTGCACAGTCCCAGAACAATTAAACACTTTTTCCTTGTCAGTGCCTCTGATCTGCATCACAGATGGGGAAACCAGGTTGAAAATTTCCAAGGTAATATTGCAACCATGGACCTTCAGATTAGCGAGCAAGCAAACTCTAAAAGAAAGTGTTGCTGTCATCATATTTGAAGAAATATTATCTTTATTAGTTTTCTAGGATTAGAAGATAATATAATAATAAAACCATTTAGTAATGATGATATAGAAGATCCTAGAGCTTTTCCTGAATCCACTGATTTCAGTCATAATATTATTTCTATGTTACAGTGAGTTACATATTCTTAACCTGACTGCCATTCAAGTCATCCAATCAATAAAGGTTTAGTCTGTATAGTTTTTAAAAATAATTATTTCACCTCAAAATTACAGTGGACTGCTCTTGTTTATGTATTGAATTGGAGCTAGATGAACATAATGGTTTTCATTTAAAGGGATTGTAAAGTGATTTTCTAAACTTTGTATGTGTATTGGAAACACTGATAGCATTAATTTGCGCCATTTCAATTTCCATTCCGACGTCTGTGGCTCTTGCAATTCTACTAAAACTAATGTGTTTTGACAGTGATCTACCAGAAGCTAAAATTGATGTCTATGCAGATCATAAAAAGCATTAGTTTTAGTGGAATTGCAAGAACCACAGACATCAGAATGGACATTAGAATGGCACAAATTAATGCCATCAGTGTCCATGATACACATACAAAGTTTAGAAAATCACTTTACAATTCCTTTAATGTGGGTAATTGAAGGTTGATCTTCATGAAACAAAAAGAGTCAAATATCAATGTATGCTTTGAATTTACAGAAATAATGCAACTTACATGTAGAAAATATAAACCTTTACCATCATCATCAGGTTCTGATAAAACTTTCATTCTTACTAAATCACCATCATAAAATGATGCAAAGGCAGCTACCTATCAAAATACAGACCCTTTAATGCCTTATTTTTTTTAATCATATATCAAACTATATTTTTTTGATAGGTATAATCGTCAACAAATAGAGATTGAATTCTGTCGTAATGATCAAGATTGTGGAATATGTTTTGATAGATTACCGGGTAATCATTTCTATCGTATTGGTAATTGTGGACATCATTATTGTCGTGATTGTATGTTGGAATATTGTCAATTACATGTTAGTGATGGTACAGTCGAATCATTAAAGTAAGTATTTTGCGGACTCCAACAAAATTGTTGAAATATGACGCTGATATATATCAAATCTTGTGGTGTTCTGTAGCACAGTCAGTAAGAGTGTTCATTCTTTACAACCATGACATCATTTACTTGGTTATGCAAATAATTTTTGTAGTTGTGAGTTCTGATTTCAAACAGGATGTAAAAGTCAGTGACCTTGAACAAGTTATCTACACTCATGATTGCAATCCTTCCAACTGTAACGTAAATGGTTACATAATGGGTGCCGCGCTGCGGGGGTGGGCTAAGAATCCCCCCGTCCCAGTTTTTTGCCCTAATGTTTTTTTTTTTTACATTTAATTTTTTTTTTTAATAATTACGAAAAATCTGAAAATTGAGTGGCCAAAATCCAAGGAGTTTTGTGGTGGGGTGGGTGAGAGGTGGATTTTGACAAATTTTCAACTAAGGGCCCCACCACTTCCAGAGATGCTCTGCAGCCCCTGATTGATGCCTATATCATCATCTTAGGAGCTCAATTTCAGTTAATGAATACAAAATCTAAATTTTTATGGCAAATAATACCTGTATCTAAAAAAAAGTTGTCTAATATTTTAGGTGTCCAGATATAGAATGTAGTGATATCATACCACCATATATAGTACAGTCAGTTTTACCACCAATGGCTTATGATAGATGGGAACGTCTTGTGCTTCAGGTAGGCCTATATATTACTTTCTTCTTTAAAATTTTGGACTATACGTTACTATAATTTTTATACTCTAGTAAAATGTGGAGTGTTTTGCTATGGAATTTGCGTTTGGATAAATGGATTTTGTCTAAATCAAACTATCTCATCCAGTGACCTTATGACAACTATTATATCTGCTTAATTTTCAAAAATTAAATAGGTGTTTTGAGTGTATAAGGATAAGAAATCAAGGACGTTTGGACGAAAACAAATAAGCACTGTTAAAGTCGACGTTCTGTTTGAATTGTAACTGTTAAAGTTAAGTTTGATTGCTTTGCAAGTCCATATACCCCCCACCCCCCTGGAAATTCCTGGCTACGGGCCTGGGCAGGGTATGCTTACTATTCTAGACACCTGATACCACTTTCCATTATGAAATACCTATTCATGTATGATTGATATAATTCCTCACGTGAAAAGTTCATAAGCTGTTACCTAAGTTTTGTCAAAATGTCTTTTTGGATTTCGAGTTTCGTTTTGCGGTTCGGATCGTTAGTAGGCCCTACTTGTTTTTTATATATAATATAATAATTTAATTTGTAGAAATCATTAACATATATGGAGGACATTGTTTGGTGTCCTAGATGTAGTGAACCTGTTATAAAAGAAGCAGAAGATTCATTAAATTTAGCTCATTGTGTTCTATGTTTTTATTCATTTTGTACAGAGTGTAATGAAATGTGGCATCAGGTAGTTAATTAATTGTTAAGATAATATTATATATCATACAGTGGGTGAGGTCAAATTCCATGTTAGTGTTAACACTTGTGTTAGTACAGAATTTGGACTGGGTCACATGCAAATATTTCCTTATTTGATTGATATTGAAAAACTTCATCCATGTAAAAGATATACTGGTTTCACATGTTCAGACCTTATAGTACTATATTAACACGAAAAATTAGTTCAAATATTGTGTTATGTGTTGGTCTTAACACTAGCATGGAACACTAACACAAGATTTGACCTCACCCATTGTATTTAAATCATGTTTCATTGCAATTGAGCTTAAAGCTGAATGTTCAGATTTATCTGCAATGCCATCAAACTAAAAACTTTTTTTATTTTAAAAGTTCATATTTCTAAAGAAATTTGGAAAATTTGAAAATGATATTTACTATGAACTTTCAGGGAAAACGATGTGAGACAGTAGAAGATAAACTGAACAAATTAGATAAAAAAACAGGAAAAGTTACTAATGAAGCTGAACAAAGAAGATTTGAAGAGCTGAGAGAGAAAATTAGAGCAGATATGGAATCAGCAAGACTAATGAGGGAGAATATGAGGAGTTGTCCTAAATGTAAAGCAAAAATTGAAAAAATAGCTGGGTATGTATATATATCAATGGCATTTTTTTGATATTTTCATGTGTAAATAATGTAAGTTCAAGTAAGTATTTAAGTAAAGCTTCATCATTTTTTTTCAGAAATAGAACTTGACTTTTCATCCAATCAGCATTGGCTAAATTTTCCATGAAAGGGCTCTCTTATTTATGAAGTGCACATGGCTAGCTAAAATTTGACTGCTCCCTGCTTCTATTCTAAAAGACAAAAAATGTGATCCATTACTTAAAGCAATACAACCTCTTAAAATGAACAAAAAAATTCAGTTCTCAAACTTGGTCAATCAGAGTATATATTCATCAACGGTGTCCAAAGTATACAAATGAAAATGTGGACGTATATTGCCGTCACCCATGTCCGTCGGTCCGTCCGTCTGTCAACAATTTCTTGTGTACGCAATAGACGACAGAGTTTTTGTCCAATTTGCATGAAACTTGGTACGTGTATTCATCTTGAAAATATCTCGGATGAGTTTGAAAATGGCACGATTCCAATTGTCGGTTTATGAGTTATTGCCCTGAGAGTATTTCTAAAGTATGTTTATTATATCTATGCATCTTCTTGATCAAACTGATTTTGTTTTAAAGGGTTAATTACAAACAGGGAGTACTTATTGTTAATTAAGCAATTTGACCTTGTTTTGGTGTTTGCCCTTTAAATGGCTCATTATTTCTAGCTGAAACCTTATAAATACACAAGAGAGACATTTCTTTACAATTAGGCGTTTATTTTACTCAAATCCGTTCAGTAGTTTCCTATCAGCGTCAAAAAAACATAACACACTTAAAAGCCTTACGTAAAGGTTTTTTAAAATTTTTAGCATGTTTTTAGCGTTTAAAAATTACCGGCTGGATTTTTGTAGTTAAAACTTTCAGATACATTAAAGGGCACATAGTTACAGATTTTAGTGTAAAGTTTTTACAAATTTAAAATTAACTTGGTATGTGTATCCATCTTGATACAACTCATCAATTAGATCATCTAAATTAATAGATTATTGATAGTGAGTTGATTTCAAACACTACGCAGTAGAGTGAACTGTTTTTAAACACAACTCATCAATTAAATCATCTAAATTAATAGATTATTGATAGTGAGTTGATTTCAAACACTACGCAGTAGAGTGAACTGTTTTTAAACACAACTCATCAATTAGATCATCTAAATTAATAGATTATTGATAGTGAGTTGATTTCAAACACTACGCAGTAGAGTGAACTGTTTTTAAACACAACTCATCAATTAAATCATCTAAATTAATAAATTATTGATAGTGAGTAGATTTCAAACACTACTCAGTAGGGTGAACTGTTTTTAAACACAACTCATCAATTAAATCATCTAAATTAATAGATTATTGATAGTGAGTAGATTTCAAACACTACTCAGTAGGGTGAACTGTTTTTAAACACAACTCATCAAATAAATCATCTAAATTAATAGATTATTGATAGTGAGTTGATTTCAAACACTACTCAGTAGAGTGAACTGTTCTTAAACACAACTCATCAATTAAATCATCTAAATTAATAGATTATTGATAGTGAGTAGATTCCAAACACTACCCAGTAGGGTGAACTGTTTTTAAACACAACTCATCAATTAAATCATCTAAATTAATAGATTATTGATAGTGAGTAGATTTCAAACACTACCCAGTAGGGTGAACTTTTTTTAAACACAACTCATCAATTAAATCATCTAAATTAATAAATTATTGATAGTGAGTAGATTTCAAACACTACTCAGTAGGGTGAACTGTTTTTAAACACAACTCATCAATTAAATCATCTAAATTAATAGATTATTGATTGTGAGTAGATTTCAAACTCTACTCAGTAGCGTGAACTGTTTTTAAACACAACTCATCAATTAAATCATCTAAATTAGTAAATTATTGATTGTGAGTAGATTTCAAACACTGCTCAGTAGGGTGAACTGTTTTTAAACACAACTCATCAATTAAATCATCTAAATTATTGATAGTGAGTAGATTTCAAATACTACTCAGTAGACTAAACTGTTTTTAAACACAACTCATCAATTAAACCATCTAAATTAATAGATTATTGATAGTGAGTTGATTTCAAACACTACTCAGTAGGGTGAACTGTTTTTAAACATAACTCATCAATTAAATCATCTAAATTAATAGATTATTGATAATGAGTAGATTTCAAACAGTACTCAGTAGGGTGAACTGTTTTTAAACACAACTCATCAATTAAATCATCTAAATTAATAGATTATTGATAATGAGTAGATTTCAAACAGTACTCAGTAGGGTGAACTGTTTTTAAACACAACTCATCAATTAAACCATTTAAATTAATAGATTATTGATAGTGAGTTAATTTCAAACACTACTCAGTAGGGTGAACTGTTTTTAAACACAACTTATCAATTAAACCATTTAAATTAATAGATTATTGATAGTGAGTTAATTTCAAACACTAATCAGTAGGGTGAACTGTTTTTAAACACAACTCAATTCAATCATCTAAATTAATAGATTATTGATAGTGAGTTGATTTCAAACACTACTCAGTAGAGTGAACTGTTTTTAAGCACAACTCATCAATTAAATCATCTAAATTAATATAGCGAGTAGATTTCAAACACTACTCAGTAGAGTGAACTGTTTTTAAACACAACTCATCAATTAAATCATCTAAATTAATATAGCGAGTAGATTTCAAACACTACTCAGTAGAGTGAACTGTTTTTAAACACAACTCATCAATTAAATCATCTAAATTAATAGATTATTGATAATGAGTAGATTTCAAACAGTACTCAGTAGAGTGAACTGTTTTTTAAACACAACTCATCAATTAAATCATCGAAATTAATAGATTATTGATAGTGAGTAGATTTCAAACACTACTCAGTAGGGTGAACTGTTTTTAAACACAACTCATCAATTAAACCATGTAAATTAATAGATTATTGATAGTGAGTAGATTTCAAACACTACTCAGTAGGGTGAACTGTTTTTAAACACAACTCATCAATTAAACCATGTAAATTAATAGATAATTGATAGTGAGTAGATTTCAAACACTACTCAGTAGAGTGAACTGTTTTTAAGCACAACTCATCAATTAAATCATCTAAATTAATATAGCGAGTAGATTTCAAACACTACTCAGTAGAGTGAACTGTTTTTAAACACAACTCATCAATTAAATCATCTAAATTAATATAGCGAGTAGATTTCAAACACTACTCAGTAGAGTGAACTGTTTTTAAACACAACTCATCAATTAAATCATCTAAATTAATAGATTATTGATAATGAGTAGATTTCAAACAGTACTCAGTAGAGTGAACTGTTTTTTAAACACAACTCATCAATTAAATCATCGAAATTAATAGATTATTGATAGTGAGTAGATTTCAAACACTACTCAGTAGGGTGAACTGTTTTTAAACACAACTCATCAATTAAACCATGTAAATTAATAGATTATTGATAGTGAGTAGATTTCAAACACTACTCAGTAGGGTGAACTGTTTTTAAACACAACTCATCAATTAAACCATGTAAATTAATAGATAATTGATAGTGAGTAGATTCCAAACACTACTCAGTAGACTGATTGTTGATAGTGAGTGCATTTAAATTAGTTTGTGAGCAAACTATCAGACAAACTTGGTATAATCGCTTAGATTATTAAGATCTCAGTCAAGTTCGAATTAGAAATATTTTGAGTTATTTTTTAGTTATTGCCCTTGACTTTGTTAAAAAAAAAGCTTCAAAATTTGTTTGTGAAGCACAATAGAAGCTACAGTTTTTAACCAATTTTTATACACCCACATGAAAATGTGGTCGTAAATTGTTGTCGCCCCTGTCCGTCGGTCTGACACTATAGAGACTACAGTTTTCATCTGAATTCAATATTTGGTGTCATCATTGGAATCGATAAGATCTCGGTTAAGTTTGAATTTGACGTATTTTTGATGAAAAGTATTCGAGTTATTGGCCTTGACTTTGTAAAAACGTGTCAAAATTTGATTGTGAACAGGATTGAAGCTACAGTTTTCACCCGATTCTGATGAAACTTGGTGTGATCATTGGAATTGATAAGTTATAACCCTTTATTGCAGTGCGTTCGATTCTTCGAACGCACTGCATTGTTTTGCAAATGACTTTTTTTTTTTTTTGTCTACTTCTGGTCACGCTAATTCGGTATGAAGGGAACATATCACACAATATCTCAAATTATCACCTACTAAATCTAACTGCACGGTGTTACGCGAATGTAAAATGGCGCTTTTTTGTTTAACCGGAAATGACGTATGACAGAAAAACCCATTTTAAGTTTTTTACCATTTTCACCACTGTTTTTCAACGGATTTTGATCGGACTTTCTTTGTTACAATCTCTAATCGATTGTCCACAAGATAGGTGTTTAAAAACATCCACTTTGAAAACTTTGTCGCTGACTTTTGGAGCACCTTTTTTTTACCATTTTTCCAACTTTTTCAATTTTATTTTCATCGACCTAAAAACTCGCATATGCATAGACCTTTTGATTGCAAACAATTATCAATTTTCAAAATTTCGATATCACTTCCGGTTTTGACGTCATTCGCCCTCAAAGTTGAAATTTCAACTTCCGGAATTTTGAAGATATTCGAAAAATTCTTTTTGCAGTATTTTTGTTATGTAGACACAAAAGTATACAAATCATAAAATTTGACCCGGATGTAACAGATCAGTTGCCATCTTGAAATGGTATATTTTCATAAAACGCAAAATGGGGCCTCAGGGTGTTATGGAATTTGCATAATTTTTATGTCTATGCAATCTACAGTCGACTGCGACCAAAACATGGGAAGCCGATTTTTGATTTTCAATTCTGAACTTTTCTTATTTCCGGTTAAAATAAATCAATAATTGTCAAAACTTTCAAGGCCCATATTTTAGGGCTTAGTGACCTGTTCAAAGGTTATTGTCCTTGATTAGATGTATCCAATGACATATTGTTTTCAGATGCCCACTGGTTACTTCCGGTTTTATAGCCGTTTGAAAATTGTAATTTTGAACTTTAAACAGCTCTACTACGTGACCTAATTTACATATGTGTTATTTTCTTTCACTACTATGCTCTGACTGCTCTTTCCAATGATATACAACACAATAAATATGAATAAAAATTCCGCCTTTTAAAGTTTGAAAAATTTGTGCCGATTTCCATCGAAACTGTGCGTGTTTTTTTCAATTTTTATTTCGATCGTTCTGAAAACTTACAGGTAGATAGACATTTTGATGGCAAACAAAAATATGTTTTCAAAATTTTGATATCACTTCCGGTTTTGAAGTTATTGGCTCTCAAAGTCGAAATTTCAACTTCCGGAATTTTGATGATATTCGAAAAATTCTTTTTGCAGTATGTTTGTAATGTAGACACAAAAGTATGCAAATGATAAAATTTGACCTGGATGTAACAGATCAGTCGTCATCTTGAAATGGTATATTTTTATAAAAGGCAAAATGGGGCCTCATGGTGTTATAGAATTTGCATAATTAAGATGTCTATGGAATCTACAGTCAATTGCTACCAAAACATGAGATGCCGATTTTTGAATTTCAATTCTGATTCATTTAATTTCCGGTTAAAATAAATCAGTAATTGTCAAAATTTTAAAGGCTTATATCTCGTGACCTTGACCTTCGGTGACCATGTGACCTGAAAAAAATCATTGGCATTAATGTTACCTATGCACGGATACTTTCATTTAGGTTTTCCGATGTTTACTTCCGGTTTAATATCCATTTGAAAATTGCAGTTTTTAGCTTTAAAGAGCTCTGACACGTGACCTAATTCATGTACGTCACAAATTCTTTCACAATCTAATTATGCTAAATCTACTTTGTCAATTATATACAACACAATATTTTTAAATGAAAATAGCGCCTTTTGAATTTTGAAAATTAGTTATTCCATCTGCTTGTAAAATATTAAATTCAAATTTCAGTTGAAGGGAGAGTACTACATTTGACATAAACCTGCGTTTGGGCGATCGCCCTCTCCCATTAACTTGCGTTTGGGAGATACGTTATCATTAATGTACTTTTTTTTACATTGTTACTGTTTAAAAGAAACATTAAGATATATTTTCTTTGAATGAAATGTGTATTGATAAAATTCGATCTGTATTTCAAACTATGAAGTATGAATACTGTGCAGTCCGTTTCTAAATTGAGATTTGACTCTTTCATGTGTCCTTTCTTGCACTTTAGAACTTATTTACAAATCTTAGAAATATGCGTTTTCCACTGTGATTACGCCTTTTTTTTAAATCAGATAACTTTTCACTACCGAACATGAAATGTTTATTTCACTTTTGACTGCCGTGTGTGAACTGGTTATTCTACTTTTCACTACCGAATTCAAAATTGTGCGTTTTAATATTTTGTACCTTCTGCATTTTAATGTAAAACAAGCTTTCTTCTGTAAACCTGACATCATGGATTGAAAGATGTCACTTTTCACCAATGGACGAAATCGGATGCGCACTGCATGGTACCATTCATGGTTCTAGTTTTTTATGCTTTTGACATAATAAAATTTGTATTATCGTCTATTCAAATATTATCATTTCCGACAGCTGCCAGTGGGCGTATGTTACCTTGCCTGGCAAGCCCTGGTTCAATTATTGTATATAAACATAGTTATCAGATTGTTTAGGTAATATTGATAATTTACATTTTTTGTTCATTCTAAGAGGTTGTACCGGTATTCCATTAAAAACAACAAAATCATTTTTTTAAATTTTTGGCAAAACCAATAATGGTTAGAGATTCTAATGTAATAATGTATCGTTTCAGATGTAATAAAATGACATGTCGCTGTGGTCAGTCATTTTGTTGGTTGTGTGGACGATCATTAGCAGCTGGATCTTCAGGATATTCTCATTTTGTTGACGGTGGTGCCTGTGTATTATTTAATAGTAATATTGTTAATCCTATCAATAGAGTTGTTAGACCAATAGCAGAGGTAAATATCTTAAAGGGATATGTTCACTAACTGTTCGACCAAAAAACTTTTAGTCTCAGAACCTGGGATTTTTTTAGCTATTCTAATCCATAAATATCAGCGTTAGAAAGTAAAAAATATGACTTGCCGTTTAGTAAGACTATGACTTATATAGAAAACACACATACAGCAAATGAAAGATAACTGTTAAGGTATGGATATAAATGGAGGGAATTTGCGATTTTTTGGCATTTCCAGTAAATCTGAAGGCTATTTACATAAATTCAAGACCCAAATCGATCCTCAAAAATGCTGAACATTCCCCTTTAACTTTGTTGTCATCAGAGCATCAGGGATCTAAAAACCTTCACAGAATAGACTTATTTTGTGGCTTCTATAAATGATATCCTCCTAAGCTTCGTGATAGACCCTTGCTGTGCCGATTTATTTTGTAAAAAGTAACTGGCTAGAAGATGAAACCGACTGGCTAGCCAGTTTTTTTTTTTCAGTTAGTCAGACTACATAATAGGCCTACATGTAACTGGGTTAACTTAACTGGGGTTATGTGATGATTACATTTATAAAGTGGCAGAAATCGGCAACTTGAATCGGTGGTGCTTTCTTTTCACAACTGGCAGAAAATGGCTGTAAAGAAATCGGCGGCGGCAGTGGGTGGCTAATGGTGCCGGCGCAAGGGTCTACTTCGTCTTAAACATGCCAAGACTGTAAAATATCATTTGAAATTGAGATTTATATCTAGTACCAATAATGGGTCTCCATGCCCCACCATCCCTCTCCCCCATTAAAATTTCTCGCTACGCAACTGCAGATGAGTCATATTTATTGCTCATTTTCCATTTGTCTGTGTCCATTTGTTTACTTAATTTCAATGTTTTATTTTCTTAGGGACATCTATGGGTTCAAGCTAATTTAGAACTAAATCCAGAACTAAGAAGACAAGTTCTACCATGTCCATGTTGTAAACAAAGAAACCTGAAATCTGGAACCAATAATCATTTAAAATGTTGGAATTGTAAAACCAACTTTTGTTTTCAGTGTAAATCAAGATTAACTGGTGTTATAACACAACATTTTAGTGGTTCTAAAGCATGTCAACAACATTCTTAGTAGTGTTGGGTAGTGCCAATCATGCCACAATACAATATGTATTGCAATACAAATATTGTGATAAAATATGGATAAAGGGTTCAAAGTTTACACTGTATTTTGGGGGTTTCAATATTTATAACCATGTAACTGTGATATTTGGTAATTTAGTTGATAGGAATGGCAGTCTAATTAAAAGCAAACCCTAATTTCGTTCGTTCGTTTTTTTTTAATTCGTTTTTTTTAACCACTACATTAGGGTCTGAGAATCAGGCGTGATAACAAACGTTCACGTTAACTTTGACCTAACCTTAATGTCCTATCTTTTAACCAATCAGATCTCTGCCCTCTCCAGCGCTGGGATTTTGAGACGCGAACAATATGTGCATTCCGAAGTGCCGTAGTCTCGTTTTCTCGTACTGTGCCGAATTCGGTTGAAACACGTTTTTTTTTATTGGCTGTTCCATATGACGTCTTTGAGATATGATTGGTTAAAACAAAGGTCATTAAGGTTAGGTCAAAGTTAACGTGAACGTTTGTTATCGGGCCTGGTTCTTAGACCCTAATGAAGTGGTTAAAAAAACGTATTTAAAAAAAAAGAACAAACGAAATTAGGGTCTGATTTTAATTAGACTGTCGGAATGGTTCATGACAACGTCTTATAATTTTTGAATAATTTCAAAATCAATGCCAAGACTCCGACAGGGTTCTAAGAACTTAAGTTCTTTCAATAAAGATGATAAATTCTGAATCATATTATATTTAGATATTGGATAAAATTGATAAAAAATAATTTTTTATTTCCTTGTTAGTTTATATTAATTGTTGATAATTTATTAAAAATAAATAATAAATTTTGTTATTTTTAAGCGTATTGCCATTGTTTTAAAATGATTTTTTATTTTTGTATTTTATATTGATATGCCATGTTAAAAAAAATAATTTCTACTTATATATTGAATAATTTAATTATTGAATCAAAATACTCATAATAATTTGTACATTATGTTAATCATGAAATAATAAAATTTATCATAAATTAACATTTCTACAATTATTTAAAGGGATATGTTCACTAACCGTTCGACAAAAAAACATTTAGTCTCAGAACCTGGAATTTTTTAGCTAATCTAATCTGTAATAATGTCCAAACTCTCCCTCAAAATTTAAGCCTTCAAATCCCCTTGTATCAATAATTATCAGCGTTTGAAAGTCAAAAATACGACTCTTCTATTGTAGACTATGACTTTTATAGAAAACACATATACAGAAAATGAAAGATAAATGTTAAGGTACAGGTATAATTGTGGGATTGGGCGAGTTTTTGGAAGTCCCCTTTAAAGTTTCATCAAAATGAGATCAAAACTTTGGAACCAAATTTAAATCCAAATGTTGATATATTTTGTCAAAGGCACTAACAAATGCGTCCATATTTTCAGGTGGTACAACTGTTCAATAACAACCCTAGTCCTGTGTGCTATGATACAGCCTGTGTAAGTTTTGAACTCAGTTATTGATCATCTGATGTTTACCTGAGTATAGGCCTAGACAAAATGGTTACTGGGAGAGACTGGTCCAAATCATATGTATTTGACAGACATGATGATTGCCATGGTTTTGGTGTGATATCCAATTCTTTGTTTTAAATTCTAGAAGCTTTCTCCATAAAAAGAAGAGGAAATGTTCTATTGAGAAAAAAAGAATTGTTCCAATGAGAAATATTCTTATGAGAAAAAAGAAATGTTCAAATAAGAAACAGAGAGGTGTTCAAATGAGAAACAGAGAACTACTAATGTGAAATAGAGAACTGTTCTAATGAGAAACAGAGAACTATTCTAATGAGAAACAGAGAACTGTTCTAATGAGAAACAGAGAACTATTCTAATGAGAAACAGAGAACTGTTCTAATGAGAAACGGAGAAACGTTCTAATGAGAAACAGAGAACTAATCTAATGAGAAATAAAGAAATGTTCTAATAAGAAATAAAGAAATGTTCTAATGATAAACAGAGGAATAGTCTAATGATAAACAGAACTGTTCTAATGAGAAACGGAGAAACGTTCTAATGAGAAACAGAGAAATGTTCTAATGAGAAACGGAGAAACGTTCTAATGAGAAACAGAGATGTTCTATAATGAGAAATAAAGAAATTTTCTAATAAGAAATAAAGAAATGTTCTAATGAGAAATAAAGAAATGTTCTAATGAGAAATAAAGAAATGTTCTAATAAGAAATAAAGAAATGTTCTAATGAGAAATAAAGAACTGTTCTAATGAGAAATAAAGAAATGTTCTAATAAGAAATAAAGAAATGTTCTAATGATAAACAGAGAACTGTTCTAATGAGAAGGAAACAAATATTTAAGACGAACTTTAAGTATTTTTTTTTAATTATTGTGTATAGTTGTTTGTATGGTGCATTTGGTTTCATTTACATGAGATAACTAACTATATACATAATATGCATTGTTTTTTCTTTCATCTCCATAATACCAGACTGTATCTAAATATTGCCATATTTTGGCTCGGATGGTGGTAAAATTGTGAGAAATCCCCTACACCTGCTGCACAATAAAACTTAACTTTATTACATTAATGATTTAGTTAAACGTTGGTCTGATCAGGGATTATCTATTGTTGAATTAATCCCATTGAAAATATACAAGTCTTAGGACGGTAGGGGGTTCATCTTACCTGTGAGAATGATCACAATGAGGTCACAGATTAACGTTTGTTTTCAGAAACTAATCTTTTCGGACTTTATTTAAATTGTTGAGTTGATCACAACATTCAGTCTAGTGCGAGTCGTTCAACATATTCGGTCACTTTGTGTGTTTTCTCTCTATTGTAGACTACCCAACTATTTCCTTACAAAAAGAGATAAAATCATAATGTTGTAACAGTTTAATATCAAAAGGATCTATTTTAATAACAAAGAAACGGAAGATACGATCGCGAATTTGATCTTAATTGTTTGTTTTCGTGGTAAGGAAAATATTATTCGTCTTGTGTGTCTCACTACAGAGAACCGTTCGAGTCCCATATGATCTGTTAGTTAAATAACAGTATAGGATTTTAAAAACCAGGTAAGTGAATTGAAGATATTTTAGAAATAAACTGTTTGGCATTATGCCTCAGAAAAGAAATTTCGATCTGTAATTGGAGTGAGGTTTGCGGTCCTCTTTTTTACCGTTTGATTTACTTCGTGACATGAAAAGGAAAACAATGCAAACTAGTCTATCTGCAATTAATTAAAATATTTATAGTTTTATGCCAATATAGACTATTTAGAAATATGTCCCAAGGTTGAAATAAAAGTCTTCGATTGAAACGTCAATAATTCGTTAGACGAATGGATGCGATATATTTCTCATGGGTTGAATAGGCCAAATGTTAATAGAATTAGTGAAATATTGAATTTATTAGGAAAGAGTTGGGATAGATGGATTGATTGAAATTAAATTTACAACGTAAGATCGCTTAAAGGCATAATAAAACAGAAAAAAAGGCAAAATGGTAGGGTATTCTATACAAATCAACAGCATAATATAAATAATATCCTCGAAATTTTAAGAGGTGGTATAGATTGATTGCAAATAAATAGGGTCAGTAAAAGATTAAAGAGCGGAGTTATAATCAGATTACATTGATCTGGGGATTATAGAGGATTATTGTAATATCATGCAATAACAAGTCTATAAAATACATTATACCTCGAATGAACATAATTTTGAAGTCATTTATGTAGTTATGGATCGTCATTATTTCTTAAAAAGGATTGTAATATGCTCGTGTTATAGGCCTACTGGGTATGTTAGACGATTTATATATCAAAAATTAATAAAATACTATAATAATATAATATTTTCAGTTTAAACGAGGTCTTTTAAATAATATAACCATAAAAGATATAGGTCAAATCGAAATAATAGGGGTTACTCTTAATGACCCTTCAAAATGTAAACGTTATAATGTTATGTTAATATTTTTTTATTAATATGTTACTTTGTTGAATTGATCAAACTTTCTTTTATAAACTAGTTAAGATAGTATAGTATTTAATGCCAATGTGGGATTTTAACGCACCATATTCGGGGAACTATACTCTAAAATTATAATCCAACTTTTGTCAAATATGTTTAGATTAAAATAATTATTGATAACCAATATGCAAATTTTCGGGAGATAACATTATTATAGTGATATAAAACAGGGTTGCATGTTGTGTCCTTGACTATTCATTACGATACATGTCGTATAATTATAATATTTAAGTGCTGTAAATATTTCTAGGAACTCAACAAGGATAATTTGATAGTGGTGTAAAACAGGGTTGCATGAAGTGTCCTTGATTATTTATTATGTTAATGCATAATATTATGACTTTTATATTAGCATGCTATATAGAACATATATTTCATCAATTAAGTAATTATTTATTTAAAACATACGAGGAAAGTTAAGTATTTCAATTTATTTGAGTGTTAACAATCGGGTTTGAAATGGAAAAGAATAAAATCCATTACTTATTTTTATCTATATTTAATGTCCATGTAAATTTTCCGATAATTAGCTCAACAATATTGACCAGATATGCTAATCTTTGCCTTCTAAACACTTTTATATTGAAATTGTTTAAAGGAGGGACGTCGGAAATTTTTACTACTTTGAGATAGAAAAAGTGTCAAAGCTTAAGATTATCACAAAGATTTAAAATAAATAGATCAAGAAAGATGTCGTGATTTTACTTTAATTCATTATTTGTCTTATCACCTTTACCCTGGCCACCCACCTTTTAATGTCGGTGTCTTCTTTAATACATTAACACTTACCCTCTTCACAGTTTTTATTATTTCTCATGACAAGACGAGGTCATTTAGAGGGCCAATATTGGTAATCAGCAATTATTTTGATATTTTCAGATATAGCAAGTCACAAGCGCATCCAGTACTGAGGCATCTTTAGTTCAACAGCATCAGAGAACTTAAATCAAGACATTCTCAGGAATATAGGTGATTAAAGGATTCTATAGTGCAGTTCTTGGAATATTATGTTAGTTTCTATGACCTCGGACCATTTTCACACTTGTAAACCATAGATTCCACATACCTGGCTAGTTAGATTTCGTGTGTTAAGGCAAATGCCATTAATTGACTTTACAGGTTTAGTGTTTAAAGTCGTGATCAGGAGTAAAATTTGAATGTTTAAAGATCAGTCGGGCTGTTTGTTTACCAGAATTCTCATCGTCTCTGCACCGGATTGACTGAACACAAAGAAAGAAAAGGAAGACGACGGTTTCTTCAATGAGAAATATTTCAGAAAATAAATACGACCATTTAGTCCAACTTTTGACAATGTGTCTTTTAAGATAATCAGATTATTTCGGTTCTTGGTTAAACAAAATCCTCCAGAACGGACGTGGACGTGTGGTAAAAAATGACTCTATTATGATCTTGTTGGATATGTTGGGAGCATAAAAAAATTACCGAAGAGGATATACCTTAGTAAAATGTGTAGATTTTGAATGAAGCTGCCAAAATGTTACGGGAAGTTTTTATATTCGGTATTATTTTATTATTTGCGGAATCAATTTTACAGTTTTATGTATTGTTTCAATCAACCATTCCGTTCACAATATTTGTATCATCTCTAGTGCTTATTGCATTTTCATATATTCTCGCCAATATCACATCTTTGGTATGGATATTAAAAAGTGATCTTCAGAAACCACCAATTAACAAAACAGTTTGTGTTATCTGTCATTGTTTACTGCTAGGACTAATTTGGAGAGTTCATAATTTACGTAATCATGGAATAGAGCGACAAATTCTGATATTACGATTCATCCACTGTGGTATACAGACTATTCCGTTTCTTATACTTCATGGCGGTGTTGATCTTCAGCAACTAGTATTCCAAGATGGCGGTATCATATCTGCCTTAACATTATTTATATCATGTTTATCATTATCAATATCATTCAGTTGTTATTCTTTAAAATACTCATTAGTTAATTGTGATGATTCGGAAATTCAAAAATTTGGAAAGCGTTTCACGGGTGTGTTTCTTGTATGTTTTGGAACGTTTTTGATGCTGACTACTCGTATTGTGACTATTATGTTGATGGCATCTGTGGTTGTGTACTGGTCTGCTGTTCCTGGCTGGATTCATTTCATTCTTGTCTTTTTCACTTTTATGACATGTACAAAAGATATAACATGGAAAGTGAAGCGCTGTAGCCCATGGAATTTGTGTCGTTTTACAGCCTTATCGTATTTTCACGTGTTTGATATGATGGCATCCAATCTACGTATAATACAATGTAAATATGTGGCGTTTTATGCTCTGATATTAGTGGAAAACATCGTTATGTCAGCTATATGGCTTCTATATTCTGATAATGATTATTTAACCAAATTGATCACCGTTGTGTTTTTGTTAATGTGTTTTGTGTGCGCTCTGATCGCTAAATATTCCGGATGTTATCTTCTTACCACTTTAAGTGAAATCAAACCGTCCGTGGCGAAGCGTTCTGTTTATGTAAGTAAAGCAGAAACAAAATCGAAACGCTTAAAATCTTCCAGGAAAACTATTTCTAGTCTGCACCATACAGCATCAGCAGAAAGTCACACAACAGAGACCGTCATATCGCGATGTACTTCTGGTGGTACACAGAACACTGATTTGGATTACGAGCCTTTTAATCACGATTTTATGTTTCCGCATATGAAATCCAGTGTAAAACAAAAAACATCAATTCCAAAGAAACACTTATTAAGTGAAACGAATTCTTTGTTTCCTTTCACTACGTCATCGACTCAGAGATCTAGTCTGTCCATTCCAGGTACCGCCTTTGTTTCAAGTCTTAATGACAGTGATAAAAGTATAACATTGTGTACACCACGAACTAATAAACGTGTTACGGGAAGAAGAGGCTTCAAACTAGGAAATCCTCGACCTTATACAATACACGGAGGTATCTTTTTGGATGATTCTTATCTGAATAGTAGAACGCATCTCCGAAATCCAAATTTACAGAAAAAGATTCAGAGAACACAGAGTATGTATGTTGATGATACTGCTCGAACAAGAACAGTTCAACCACTCAATGTGAATAATTTGACCAAACATCCAGTGTGGTATACAGACTATCTTAGTGATAGTTCTAGTTTAAGATCTGATGGTGATGATGATGACTATTATAATGACGAGGAAACAACAGTCTCTAAAACAACTTCATCCAATACAAAACTTACATTTTCTTCCAGTGATCGTGCCATGTGGAATAGTGCCATTCGACCTGCTTTTGAAAATTTAGATCGTCTTTCTACTAAAACCGTTGAAGCAGATACTAGAATCAAATCGTGGCTTTTAGAAACTGTCAACATCTTTGATCTTGTACACGAAAAGACACACGAGGACCACTGGACAATTCGACGTGTAAACGGAAGATCATCAAGTGCCAAATTCAGCCGTGGGCACACAGTTGTTGACAACTCAAAAGCCTTTCAGAGCAGAGATCAAATTTGCAGGAAAAATAGTGTTCAAGAACATAGACCTAATATTACACATTTCGACGTTCCGACTTCCAAATATGGACCCTGTCGCGAAACCAGACCAAACACCCACACCAGCTTCCAAAACGATATCAAAAGACCTTCGCGATTGCACGGACACAAAAATAGTTTAAAAGAGATTGATAAACTAAAATCGTTCATACAGAGCACGGAATGTGTTGCTGATCGTTCTGAATCAGTGCCACCGAAAAATGTTCTTGATTTTCACAAATATCGTTTAAATGACAAAGTATCAAAAGAGGTCGTGCAGAATTCACCAGGATTACAGCTACACAGATTTTCCAAACCCTCACAAGCAGAGCAAGAAATGTTTAAATCGCACCACGCTACAAGAGTAATTGGTCGTCATGGACCTTCCATATCAATAGAATCTTTAGTGTAAGATAAAGACTAATTAGACAAAAAACTCATGGATATGATATTTCATTTCACAAGAATTGTATTATGTGCCAAATATTTAATGCATTATCAGATAATAAATGTACAGAATATTATATAATGAATGTGTTATTTTCGATGGGATTCATCTTCAAAACCAAATCATAATAATATGAGTAATATAACTGAAGTGATACTGTTCTGAACGTACCAGACGAAACCTCGTTTAAGAAAACGATTCTAGTTGTCCAAATCAAATTTGATTGGTTTTTAATGCTTTTACATAATGCTGTCTCAAAGAGTCCAAAGAAACACCTCTCGACGTGTGAACTTTTCAGTTTTCAGAACACAAATAGAGTATCAATTGGTAAAAATACAAATCAAAATCGTAACAGAGAAGATTTTAGGGCACAACTCAAATAATGTATAATATATAAAATATTTTTTCGAAACTTTATATGTTAAATATTTTCTGCATATATGACTAATTCTAAATAACAACTTTATCAAAGCGCAAATAAACAAATATACAGAGCCCTGTATCCATGACTAAAGTAATTGTTGAACATATAATAAAAGAGTATAAAAGCAAAAAACAGGCAGCAATAACCAATCACAGAAGACTTTTTGATGGGGTCTCCTATACCACTAGTAGTACAGCGATTCATTCGTGTATACTTTTCTTTTCTATTGATACTGAACTTAGTGTAATAAATAATAAAATTTGATATCCTTTAGTACCCAATGTTACATCAAAAAAAAAAATTGACTTCATCAGGGGAAGAAACAAATTACAAATCATGGAAGGCAGTTACATTTAACCATTTCTAATTTGGTTCTATAACTGATCAAACGTTGTCGAAACGCTGGGTAGGCATGTTAAAGGATGGTATTTGATGTCAAGTTTTATTTTTTAATAAAAGAATCAATCGAATTAATCAATAAGATCTTCATCTTTCATCAATTTATCACGAACTTCAGTCAATGTATACCCTAAAAGATTTTTTCCTTGCCATGTTTTGCTGTCCCATGCCTTTTCGTTTTTCTCTGAGAGTCCTATACCCCATATTCTATCCATTGGACTAGCTTCTACTAATGTTTTTGGATAAGTTTGGTATAACTGTTCTTTCAGCATCTTATTCTGGGAAAACTGAAATATATTCATTGGGTTATAATCAAAACTGGCATGCTTTATATTTAACAGCTACAAAATGTATAGCCGAAATGGCCGAAAACGTTTATCAAATTATCAAGACGTTTTTTATCCTTGATGTTTCAAAAAAACTCTTAACAATCTGCTATAATGTCATATGAAACAGTTAAAAGTCAATATACTTAATGAAGAGTAATTTAAAGGGGAATGTTCACTAACTCCATTGCCGCGGCGTTAGCATATTCTAGTCACAGACAAGGATTTGTTTTGTATGAGGTCTATTAGAGGGATTTTTTTTTAATTTCGTACAGTTTTAGTACCCCCGCAATCGGCCCACCGTGATCGTATTGTATTGTTTTTTACGGAAATAGCCGAACGGTTACAGAATGGTACCCCCGAACATTCTCCTTTAAAATTGCGTTTTGAATAATTATTCCCAAAGTTCTATATTATTATATGGTAGAAACGGTCCTACCTTAGCTTCGTTTCCTGTTCTCACAATATCCACATTATGCTTATTCCAGATATCTACATCGAAATCTTTCACTTTACGTCCACATTTCTTCATCTCAGCAGGATTAGTTGTCTTTAATATAGCTTGTTTCATCTCTTCATCTTTAAACAGAGCTAAATAAATTTCAAAGCAATATGTAAGACTTGAACGATATTTAAAAGAACACATATATATGCCTATTAATAATATCTTCCTTATGAAATGCATATGAGAAAATATTTGTAATATCTTTAATTTATAACCGAGTCTTCATTTGTAACATCATTAAACGGACCTGAAAAACAGAAAATTACTTTTAAAAGGCCTTGAAATTGTCCAACAAGGAAATATTCTATTAATAGAACATAATAGTTAACGTGAACTAACCTGCTTTACTGTACATCATATATTGTTCAGCACAACTAAATTCTCTGTCATCAACAGTAAATTTACTCGAATGAAACTGACTAAATGGAGATTCTTTACGATAGAAGAAGAAATACCGATTTTTTCCTTTTAAATCTGATTTCAATCGCTTCTTGTAATCTACATCACTACTTTCATTTTCACGCGGATTAGAATTGCTTGCCATCTTATTTGTCCAAATATCACCCTTTAGTGAAGCCTTATTACAAAAAATATAAATGAAATCTTCAATACAACGTCGAAATCTAACACTAACACCTTTTACTTTTAAAGATTCAATAATAAGCATATCCTAATAATAGGTCACTATTACAACTGTTGTTGAAATCCAACATCTATAAATAACCAACCATAGAAACAACATGGCCTATAAAGGGAGATAATTGACGATAGGATATCGTAAAGAAAAAAATATTGCAAGTCTACATTTCTTACAGTAGAATGATATTGATGACATTGAATAAGTCATCTTCAACCATTAGCCCATGGGTAGGCTAAGGATATTTCAGGAAAGATCAATGCCAAGATTTTGGTTAAACTGTTAGACATGATCTACTTTCGTTAAATTTGAAGCATGTTATATTTCATGTTGCATGTTATGCTAGGAGTCCACTGGGCCAGCGCCAGTTTGTGCCAGTTCGCGCCAAAGATTATGGGATTGGCGCGTAGTGGCTCGCCGTGGCGCCGAATTAATGTCCGGTCGGCAAAGCTAGGAGTCCACTGGTCCAGCGCCAGTTGGTGTCAGTTCGCGCTAAAGATTATGTGATTGGCGCGTAGTGGCTCGCTGTGGCACAGAATAATATCCGCTCGACAAGCGTCGCCAAGTGGAATAAACTGGGTACCATATGACGTGCGCCAAATGCCACCGGCTGGCTCATTTGATTCCAAAATTCACCCTGTTGGCGCACGCCATTACATTGCAGTGGATTCCAATAGGCGGATTGTTTGCGCCAAAGGGTGGTATATTCGCGCCATTTGGCGCTTATTGCCGATGCAAATGGCGCGACGAAAATTTCAAACATTTTGAAATTTTCTTGCCGCCACATTCAAATTTGTTGCCGTTACCGGCCACCACGAGCCAGTTGGGAGGTAGTTTGAGCTACTACACGCCACTAGGCACCTTATTGGCGACACAGTAAATTGCATTGGCGCAAACTGGCATCAAAATTATCGACTATCTAAGTACGTGTACCAATGGCGTATCTTTCAAATTATAAAAGTTTAGTACGAGTGCCTGCTCTAAGCCATTTAAATAACTGCCAAAATCCAACCTTTAAATCAAATCTTATGTGTTGATTAATTGTAAGCTCTACGTCAGTGTATATTCACCAATTCATATCTGAACTAAAAATCGGACCAAATCTACAAGCATCATTTAGTTTTGCCACTAAAACAACTGGGGAACAAAAAGAACAATATGTCTGTAGAAATTGCCAACAAGAAGTTTGATTTTACATTTTTTGTTAAGTCATTTGTCAGTGTATATTCACCAATTCATATCTATACGAAAAATCGATACCAAATCTATAAGTATCATTTAGTTTTGCCACTAAAACAACTGGAGAACAAAATGTCCACAGAAGTTGCCAACAAGAAGTTCGATTTTACAATTTTTGTCAAGTCATTTGTCAGTGTATATTCACCAATTCGGACCAAGTCTACAAGCATCATTTAGTTTTGCCACTAAAACAACTGGAGAACAAAAAGAACAATATGTCTGTAGAAATTGCCAACAAGAAGTTTGATTTTACATTTTTTGTTAAGTCATTTGTCAGTGTATATTCACCAATTCATATCTATACGAAAAATCGAGACCAAATCTATAAGTATCATTTAGTTTTGCCACTAAAACAACTGGAGAACAAAATGTCCACAGAAGTTGCCAACAAGAAGTTCGATTTTACAATTTTTGTCAAGTCACCAATTCATATCTATACGACAAATAGAGACCAAATCCATAAGTATCATTTAGTTTTCTGACTAAAACAACTGGAGAACAGAAGGAACAATGTGTCCACAGAAATTGCATACAAGAAGTTTGCTTTTGCATTTCTTGTCAGGTCATTTGTCTTTTTGTGCAGTCTACTTCTGTGATCTGACTTTTTATAGCCGTTGCATTGCAGTATCTATTTATCCTGCAATTCCAAACACATCGTGATCTAATTATCACAAGGGCTAATAACAATGGAAGAATTACTAATAGAAATAAAATTATTTGATTTATGGCTTTTAATTTAAGTACAAAATGTTACATTTAAAACAAACAATATTGACAATAATTTCATTATGTTCTTCAACAATTAAAGATAACAATATTAAATCAGTAGAGAAAGTAACAATTAGTCTTAAATTAATATTAAGGAAAAAGGTAACTATATGTAATAATTTAAAGAGCCAAGACACTGAAATTATAATTTCCTTTTTTGACGGATATAATTTTCTATTTGAAAATTATACATCAGATAATTTTTCTAAATCAACCCAAAACTCTTGGAGAATTTGTTAATAAAAATCCGTGATGGCAAACCAATTCCTTAAATCAAAGAAAATCACATTCAAATCATGGCAAAATCGAGAGTTATAGTTGTATAATAGTGGACTCTGACAACTCCTTGAACTGCCTGGCCAGTTATAAATGATATAAACTTTGCCTCCTTTCATTGCAGGCAATAAGATATTTTAACCACATTTTCATTTATTAATATATGAATAAAATACATACCATTAAATATGGTACTGGAAACAAGTTAACTATTATAATATTTAAATTTCTTAATATATTAATTAACGTTATCATTAAGATATATCTACACCTATCTACTAACAACTTGTACATTGAGAAAGAAGAAGTACAGAAGAAGTTTGAAAAAGATTGAACAAATGTGTTAAATATTTTCCACTCATGCAACATAAAAATGCCTATTTTGTTTATTCGATAACATATTGGCCAGAAATGTTGAAACAGTATTCATTAACAATTGAATATAAGATGAAAACTTCTTTTCTGTTGGGAAAAAATTCAATATTATTAAACTTTTCATCATTGAATATTAACATTAAGATTAGTCTTATTAAAACCATATCAATAATATTCTGGTTTTATATCTAAAATCAATTTCAGGTATCTTCCTACTTAGGGATAACAAAGAATGGAAAACACAGCCCACCAAATTTTACGTCTCTTCCAATAAATCTTATTTTGATCTACATTAATATATTTACATTTATGACCCATATATATATATCTCCATATTGCACATTGGAATTATTAAAATATTTAAAAATTAACATAATATATACAGAAACAGGAATAATTATGTATATCTCTATCACAATATTATTGTTTAAATCACTGGATACTTTCAATTGTAAACCTATATATACCAATATAACACTCATACATTATATAATATATATGTCCATTAAATAACGTAATTCATTCAACATCATCTTTCATAATTCACTATATTTCACACAGGTCATATTTGTAACTTCCAGTGACTTCAATTATTGGGTAAGACCATTCCATTCAATTGGCAAAAAAATCACTTAGTAACTAAAATTTATGAAAAACATGAATGTTGACTAATGTTAAACATTAACCGTGTAAGTTATGTTGGGCATTTACAGAAATGTCAAATAAGAATCCTACAGGTGTTTGCAGGAGGTAGATAATGTCCCCATTAACAAATTTTTGAAACGCATCAAAAATCACTATTTGTGGTTTTTTGCTTCTAAATCAAATATGTGACAAAGGAAAGCTTATAAACAAATAACAATGAAGAAAAGATAGAAATAATTAATACAGATTGATTACATGCCTAATGCATAATTACATAATAAATAAATAGAATAAATAAAGAGAGACTGTGATGTAATTCTATTTAGATACATATTTATACTTAAACCCTATTCTGATATGACCAAATATTTAACTATATATCAGAATCAACCATAATATACAATATAGCATACTTCTAAACAAATATACAATGTATCATAAAGAGGTATATAACATAATAATTTAACATAACTGTAAATAAAACTAATTATAAAGAATTTTATATGATACATGTTAACAAACAATTTATGTTGAAGTTAATAACTATTTGGGCATTTATGATATATTTTCTATGATGTATTTTGGAACTTTTTTTATTTTTCTAAATTAAGCATACATTTCTTGTTAAATAAGTGAAGAGTTACTATAAATAGACTAGACAGAAGAATGAAGAACGTTATTATGTCCAATGATGAACCAGCAGTTCTTTTTCAGGTAGTTGTCGGAATTTCATAGAACCATCTACGCCACACGAATATAAATGATGATTTGGACCAATAGCTACTTGAGCCACTCCCGAAGTAGAACCAACATTTCTAAAGAAATTGCTCTTACTGTGTTCACCAGGGAAGGAAAATATCAATTGATGAACATCCAAAGCCCAAACCTAGAATATACAGACAAAAATAAAACTTAAAAAAAAAAAAACCTCAAGTTAAGACAATATGTTTTCATCAAAAATCCGAACGAGTAAGCCAAATTTTTGTCCAACCCTGAAGTAAAAATGGACAAAAAATACAATCATGTACACTGAGTGCATCAATTTGCATCATATAAATTTTCAATCTGAAATCTGTAGTACAGCAATTTCATTTTGATTGAGTGTATGATGTTACACTCTTGAAATATGCTTGCATCAGAAGCATCGGGTGTGAGGTTATTCAACCCTTAATGGTGCAAATCTTTACAATTAATTTAATTTTTTGCTTCATAAACAATGAGCGCTTGGTAATACAAAGACATAAAAAATAAAATGACGAATCAACTTGTAATGAAGAAAAAAGAAATGGCACAATAACGTGCAAAGAGTAGATAAAATGTTGATATAATTAAAGTAAATCTAGCTAAACTGTAATCCACTTTTTAACTTCTGCTATCACGTTATCATGTGATTCATTTTTTACTAGTACATACCTTGATATCTCCTTCTGCTGATCCAGTTACAAAGTATTCTTCTTCAGGATCTATGGTCAGACATTTTATTGGACCATCATGTGCTGTGAATGTATGTCGTAGTTGGCGTTGACGTAAATCAAATATACAGATTTCACCCTTTCTACCTCCACTTATTAATAACTGATGTTGTGGTGCGTAGACAACAGCTGGACTACCATGTTCATGACATTTAAATGCTGCAAAAATAGTTCAAATTAATAACAAACATCAGGCATTGCTTAAAAAATCAGCACCAAACAGATTTTTTTTTTCCTTTAGACGAAGGGTCTGCACAAATTATAGTTCAGAACAGCCAGAACTCAGAACTTGAACTCAGGATTCAATTCAAGTAAACTGGAACATTGTTCCAGACAAAGATTTGTCCCATCCAGCAAGATGGTGCAGCGGGAACAGTGACAAAAGATGGCAGCAAATGTTGCAACCGTTTTTTAGTGTAGTGACTGCAGTCATTTCCTGTGCAGAACCTGTCAGATATTAGTTCCATACAGATTACAGTACTTTTTACTTCCTGTCCAGAACAAGTCCAGAATTTCTTGAAATCTTGTTTGAAACAGAACACATGGAACAGGTCAAGAACACCTGATTCGTACAGACCCCAGCTCAAAGATCATTTCAAGTTTACTTTGCCTTCATAGCAATATATGTCCAAATCATACCACTTTTCCTAGAAGGAAATAAGAACCACCAGATCACCTTAATTGAACTGTTAATAATATGTTCAAAATACTAGATGCTAATTTTTTACAAAAGAATAGCCTAATCTTTAGGCAACTTTTGTTAAACTTACCATGTACAAGTGAACTTCGTTTTGGAAGTAATGTATCCCACAAACATACATTACGATTCTCCGAAGAATGACCAGCAGTAGCAATAAGACTAGATGAACCAACAAATGTAAAATCACTAGTTGTTTTATTATGGCATGATAAACTCTGGAAATAAAAATAAAGTCATTTTCACAAATAACTGAAATCTGTGAAGTAAACTTAAATGGCGATACTACCTCTTAGAATGAACAAAAAATATAAATTTTCAAACTTGGTCAATAGGAGTATATATTCATCAGGGGACAAACCTAGTGGCATAAATATAAAACAGATTACCTAAATAATTTTATAAATCCAGAAAACTATATTTAAATACAAAAATTAATAAATCCCCTAATCCAAATTAGGGCATTTATCAATAATAATCTGTAATTGAATGGAAAATTACATAGTTTTATGGGTAATGTCTTTTATATTATAATAAAGGCGGATGTGGAGACAAGCAGGGTATGCTAACTCTTCTTAACACCTGATACCACTTTTCATTATGAAATATTTACTCATTTATTGATATACTTCCTCAAATGAAAAGTTCATTAGCTGCTTCCAATGTATTGCCAATGTGTTTACATGGATTTCGAAATTTGTTTTATGGTTGGGATCGTTCGTGCTTGGGTTTTATTATTTTGATACCAATATTGATTCCTACAATGACACATAATTTTTTGGACACATATCTAATATTTCAAAATTACTTACCATTATTGGTTTGTTGAAGCTACTACCAAGACCAACTTGCCATAAACATATAGACCCTTCTATATCACTCACACAACACTGAAAAACACAAAAAAATATCACATATTACAGGGATGTAAACCATTGTAAATCACATAACACATTCAACCTTGTGTTCTTTAACACAAAACTGTACAACTTTAGTATAGTTTCATTCAGCACGATATATCAGAAAAATTGATAAAATCATCTTTCAAAAATAATAATAGTCCCTACCTACCTTATTACCTTGTGCATTAAATAATACTTTAGTAACTTTAGGAAAGGAACCAGGTTGACGTAAGATACTTAAAGCTTGTGTATGTCCCCATTCCCAGAATCGTACACTTCCATCAGCACTACCAGTTAAATCTGTGACAGAAATAAAATAGGATATGATAATTAACTAGAAGGAGATAAGTAACATTTTATCCAGTCTCCTAGGTTATCTTTTATGATATTTGAAGATCAGTTATATCTTTCAGACCACAAATATTATTGCATGGATTACTCATAATTCAATCGAAAGAAATTTAAGTTCTTTCTGATATTGAAATAGTTACAATGGAAAGTTTTAAAATATAATTCTTACAATGTGGAAGATGAGGATGAGAACCAATTCTTCTTACACCTGGAATTTGACGTCTTTGGATCTAAAATTTAAACCAATTGTTATGGTAATAGAGGAATTGTATTATCTTTTATAACATTATTAATGATTTTATTAGTATGTTTTTATAATATAATATATCATTATCTATATTAATAATCATTAAAGGCATTCAATCTAATTATATATTTCATCTATTTAATATTCAATCAAATTAAATATAAGTTAAATATTAATTCAAATAGGAGAAAAAGTTAATTATCAATTTTCAATTATAAAGAACTATAAGACACATAAATATACTATAAGATCACATTAATACTTTTTATACTCCTGCACTAATAACAATTATAAACACATACATTTATTACACATAAAAATCGTAACAGTTAAGAAGATTGGATCAAAAATAAAGAACTAGCTAGATCTCATAAATAAAAAAATCAACACATAAAAATGACATTTAAAACTCAAAAACAATGCCAAGCGTGTAACAAAAATAATTCTAGTATATGAAATTATCCACAATGGATAAGATTTTATGCGATCTGAATTCAAGATAAGACTAAAAATGAAACGGAATGCGAAACATAACTGTACACGTGTAATACATATAATCTCACCATATTGATCAATCGCCAACTGCGATCAATTATATAATTTGTCATAATTAAATTATTAACACCAGGAATATGAAAATTTTTCACCTGTAGCCCGCAGAGATAAGCAATAAATATAAAAAAATAAAAATGAAAGTAGATAAAGAGGAAGGGAGTATATCCTCCACCAATGAATAGACATTGAAAAACCTATGTTTATAAACCACAACCATCATCTTACACCAAGGTATGAACATTATTTGACCTTCGTGCCCACATGTAAAAATTCTGATATTGAAGAGCAAGATAAGATACATCATTGGTTAAAACAATATCTTCACATACCACAACCAATGAAAGCATAAGAGTTGACATCAGCACAAAAATTGAGAAGACATATAAAAAAATATCAGGAACAGTTAAAAAGTATAAGAACATTTTAATTGAAAATGTACAAAATAATTATATAAAAAAGATTTTTAAATCAAAATAAAGTACACTGCAGATTTCAAAATTGTCAAAAAAAAAAAAAAAAAAAAAAAAAATAGATGAAGTGATGAATTTCAAGTTTTTTTTATAATAATTTCAAAGGAAAAAGCTATGACGTGTATGAAAGCAAGGATCACATATAAGCTTATAATATATAAAGTGAATTATAAATGAGTATTAGTTATTGAAAGTGAAGGTAAGGTAAAGCATTATACTAACACTTCGCTGAAAAGGGTAAGTCAAATAATATAAGTGTAAACAGAATTTATCAGGATGTATAAACAAAAATTGAATCCCAAAGCCATAGAAATGTTCAAATTTAAGAATTCAAACCCATCAAGGGAGACTTTTTCCAATCAGAATTAAAAAATTCATTTTTAAATTTGATTTAAAAAATTAACTTAAAATTCACTAGACTTCCACCATATTTCAATAAATAAAATAAGTAACTTACAACGCTAGTGCCACGCCCTGTTTGAGCGTAAGGGAATGTACCAATAGGAAAAGCTCCAGGAGCAGAAGGAACATAAGGAGTATTTGGTGTATGTGCAGCGCTTGGATTACTAGATACCAATTGAGGTGAATCTTGAGGTGTCTGGACAACCAAGAATTCAGATATCTCTGGTGGCTGATGACTTGGACTGAAAAATAAAACCACAGAAAATACACATCTTATATCAATTCAGTAACAGTGATTACTGTCTTACTATCTTATACATGTTCAATGCTATCAAACATAACCAACATAAAAAATTACACTAAAATTACACCATTTGGATTAAATTTGATTGAACACTATAGAACAATTTTACCAGATCAAGTCATTCGGCTTAAACTTCCTCATTGTTCGAGACTATAACTTTTTCCACTGACAAAAAAAGATGGCTTTAAGCTAGCTTTTTTTGTGTTACCACTGACAAATTGCCGAAAAACTGTAATGGTTCGGCAATTGAAGCTTTTCGCGTTTGGCAATTTATCGGGGGCCAAATGAAAGCCAGCTTTAATTTACTCAGTGGAAACACAAAAAGTCTCGTTCAGCAATAGGGGGCGCATGCTGCTTATCGTTATAGTAGAGTAAATGATAAGTCTTGTAGATTGTGTGATGTTTATAATGTGTGACTTTAAGATCGAGACCAAAGTCAGTGTAAACGCAATGCTTAGAGCTAGCTTTCCTTCACCATTCTCAGCGGAAATGCGGTTTATATAATGACTCGGCCATCTTGCTCAGTAAATGGGCAAGGGAAGATAAATCTTGTTATGAGATTGATTTTGATCAGCGGTTTTCACCGCGAAAGAATACAACACTTTCTGAAGAATTATTGTGATTGGTTGAACTATAATTTATTCAATATGGCGACTATAGATAGTAAACAAGGTTATCTGGCATGTGAGTCTAGTTCCGAAGTTGATACGAGTGCAGATCAAGTATGGCATGCAGAGAAAAAATGAAGCATAACATATCTCTGCATACAAAAGTGTAACTTTAACAGAACTAAAACTTACTTTTTAAGATATTCAATATCATATTCTGTTTCATCATCTAACCAATTTGGTGGGTGTATTATCTTAGTAATATCTAATTCAACTAGTTCCTTCTGAGTAGATAATGCTATACAATTCAGGTTAGCCTGGAAAATTAGACGTTTGAAGATATTTTGGTATTGACCAATCAATCAGAATATTCAGAAGAATAAAAATGCTTAGAACCAATCAGCATTGGGTAAACTTTCTGTGAAGTAGCTCACTTATTCATTTAGAGCAGCTGACTTATTCACCCAATCAGCTGTAGCTTATTTGACTGAAAGGTTCTACCTCACATTGAATAAAATTCATGTTGTTCTTAATAGTGATTTCAGACATCTGATGGAAAATTTGAATGATGCTAATAGCAAACATAAATGGATAGCATGAATGCATTTCATGCACCTCCCATTACTGCTAAAAATGAGTGCACTTGACTTTTATTTAAACATTCAAAAAATACTTTCTATTTTGTCAACTACACGTCAATTCTAGTGAATGTTTTTTTTATTTTTGTTATAGAAGGTTTTAATTTGATTGGTTTCATGCTCTATATTGTGAAGTAGATTGTGGTTATACATGTTCCTTTAGCAACGGCTATCCTTTCATTACATTACTTTAATCCGTTGCTATCATGATAAGCTTTTCTCGTCATTAACTTTGATTGGTCGAACGATTATGGTCGACCAGTTATATTCCTTGTAACAAATTATTGCGGGAAAACTTTCTAATGACCAGACGCAGATTTCTTGTAGCAAATTTCCCTTGTGATAATCGAGACTCAAAGGTCAAGGCCGAATTGATACTAAAATGGTGGATCGTATAAGATTTTGTGGGCTTTACAACGGAGCAAAGCTTCCTTCAATCTTAAATAATTTTTTAAAGTGTTGAGGTTGCGTGAATTTTCCCGATTACGGAAAAATGCTAAGAGAAATTAACTCTTTCGTCTAGTCGAACTTGCTTTGCAAATCACTGACCTACACTCAAAATGTAACGAGATCGCATATTCCATAAATTGAATGTGACGTAGTGACTTCAAAAGGAGGTTCTAAGTCCTGAATGACGAGAAAACCTGGCCAATCCAGCAACAGTAGATAATGCAAATGTCTAACGTTGCTGAAGGAACATGGTGGTATGTAGCAAAACTTGGATAGGAGAGTTACTGATTCTTGATGCCCTGCACCCATGGGTAAGTATTAGAAAATATAAATGCATGCCATCCTATATAAAACAATTAAGGAAGAGGGTGTATTATTCCTTTTTATTGCAAATCAGGTGGAGTACCACTAATTGTGTGAAAGTGTGAAAATTTTCATTGACAAAAAAAATCTGGTTAGGAAAATGTTTAAGCTTATAAAAAGCATGTACTAACATTAAAGATAGTAGTATTCATACATAAAGAGTTTTTTGATTTAACAGATAACAGAATGGAAATATCAAGCCTGGTAATTTGTTTTCCAAAAATAATGCGATGTAAGCTGTCCTCAAATTGCCTTCACTTTCATTCCAAATCATAATGACATGATTCATGTTTGTGCTTTTCAAGTGAACAACAGATTGAAAACAATTTTTTCCCCTTCATAACAGCCTAAATCTTTGTTTAAAAGTGGATAAAACTCAATTTCAGAGTTATAACCACAGGGGCTCGTAGTTATATTTTTTAAAAATATTGTTATATGGTGGTAAGAGAAATGAGAAGGGAGGACACTAATTTTGGGGTCAAAATTGAAATAGAAATTTGGCGCATTTCTTCGCCTCGGTCAAGTCTTTGGTCTAACCGATATATTTAGGTAAATAAAGCAGATTTTGAATGATAGACTGGTTTACATAGCTGAGTAACTACTGTTTTTGTGTTCTAAGCGAAGCGAACATGGTTCGGACAACTTCTTTGTAGGCCATTTTCCGCTTGACAAATTACCAGGTGAGTTTTCATTGGTCTAAATTTGGGTTATTTATAGACTTCATTGTATGCTGCCCAAAAAAAAAAATTTCTTTTTTTTATTTGGACCAATGAAAATTCATCTAGTAATTTGTCTCTAAGCATGTGGAAAATGGCCTACAATGAAGTTGTCCGAACCATGTTCGCTCCGCTTGGAACAAAATAACAGTAATTACTCCGTCGTAAAGCAGTCTATCATTCAAAATCTGCTTTATTCACCTAAATAAATCGGTTAGACCAAAGAGTTGGCCGTTTTCAAGGCGAAGGAAGGCGCCAAATTTCTATTTCAATTTTGACCCCAAAATAAGTCAAAGTGTCTCATTTCTCTTACCACCATATAACAATATTTAAAAAAAAATATAACTACGAGCCCCTGTGGTTATAACCATCGAAAAATGTTCAATTTCTCTACAATTTACAACAAATACATCAGTGCTACAATAAGTCGTCTGTTGATAATACATGAATATTTAGACTTCTACTGAACTAAATAAAATAAACATCATGACTTTTCCTCTTTGTTTGGCTTCCAATAAAATAGTAGGGTGTCAGACTAAACAGATTCAAAAGAGGTTTTAATATGTGTATTTTGGGAGGCTTAAAGAATATGCACTAAATTGTGGTTTCTGTGGTATCTTAAAAAAAGGAAATCATCTTTTAGACATCGAAGATTCCATTCAAACCAATTGATATTTAATTAACTACAATAGTGATGTCAGATTAATATAAAACCTCTTTAGAATCATTTTAGGAATAGGAATAGAACTGTAAAGAAAGCAAGCTACAAGCAGAGAGGTACAGAGTATAACTAATACCTTATTAGGAGATGGGGAATTGGAAGCCAGCACACTACAATTGTCCTAATAATAGCAAGTTAATAAATAAAAAAATAATGTGCATAAAACAACATAGAAAATACAGCTAACCCCAAATAATATCAAATAACCCAAATTCTATATTACCCTTATACCATAATATCATAATACCCATATGCCATAATATCTATATACCATATAGATATTAGCCATTTACATTAGCCATATATAACTTATACATATATTAGCCATATACCTTACATATATTAGCCATATATACCGATACCATATTATCCTAATATACATACATTTTGGCCTTATTTGCATCTACACTTGTGACAACATAAGCACGAGAATTCAGTGGCATTTCTACAGGAATAAGTTAAAAACTGTTTCCAAGTCAGCTCCTTGATCCTGTATTAATGAGACCAATTCCTTGACTTCTGTGAACACAAAGTCATTGTGGTGGCACATTTTATGACAATATTAATAGAATGACAATATCAATTCCTACCTGATTGATAGAAAAGGCTGTAATAATATCTTGTTCTTTATGTATTATTTTCATTGGTTCAAGAGATCTAGCTGGTGTATCACTATCTGTTGTTGTTGTTCTCATTGAATCCTAAATAACAACAGATGTATATAAATTAAACACCCAGTATATTTACTATGCATTCACCAGAAATATTTGCCTCTCTTGTAAATATTGAGCAAGTTGCCCATGTGATGTGAACTGCAAAATAATTCAAGACTATGCTTTTCTAGGCCAGATCAGAAACACCAATTAGTACCATAGGCGGTTCCAAGGAGGGGTTCCCCGGCTCGAACCCCTCCACCCCCCTATTTTTGGCCAAACCCTCCAAAAATTTGCCTTGAATTTCAAGAATGTTATATTTCAGAGCCCACTTTTCTCTAAATCCTGTATCTGCCCCTGAGTAGGCAATAAGAGACAAAGCCAAAAGATTAATAGATTATAGCCATTTTGTTTTAGTTGTCCAAAGGTAGAGATCACAACTGTGTGAAAACTAAAATAACAGAATCAATTCAAGTTCTTAGAAAAATCATAACTATACAATACTTACAGAACTATCAATATGAGGTTTTTTATTTCTAAATATATAACGTATAAATATATCTTTTAATACATCTTGTTTTATTAGTTGAAACCACAACCTTTTCATTGGCAGACTTGATTGGTCATTCCTTAAAATATAAAAGTTAAAAGTCAAATCTTTGTGTCATGAGACTTAAAGTGATGTGAAAAGATGTCCGATATGCTATGCTGCGTGCAATAGGGAAAATATCAGCATACCAATTTTGTCAAGGGTTATTTCGGAATTTGAAATTTTTTTTTACTATCAACATTCAGAATAATATAACAATTAAATTATAGTAATGTATTCCAAAAAAATAAATTCATTGAAAGGTTTATTCCCTGAATCGGGCGGGCCTGTAACGCACTCGAGAGTGACCCAAAATATTTGTTTACACCTACTGAAGCGCTTCGCTAGCTAAGCAGTACTTGCCCATTATGTTTCATTCATAAAATTATGCATTTGACCCTTTACAAAACTTAATTGAGAAGGTCTGCCCTAAATCAACACCTTCATGTACATGCACTAAATTCTGAAACTAAATGAAAGTTACGAGACTACATGACTTACACAAAAGGTGTATTAGAAGAATTGAGTAGAGCCTGATATTTAGACTGTGGTATACCAGTTGTAACATCTAGATGTAAACCAGGTATATAACTTTCAGGTGGACAGGCAAATAACTCTAATCTACTATGTAACATCTCATCCCATTGTTCTAACATCTTCATAAGAGCGTGTAATAATGGTGAACAGTTTGGCAACTCTACAATACATATTGAAACAAAATGAGTTTTTCTTCTCCCTTTTGGGCTAATGAGGACATGAAATTCTGTGTCAGAAATTTGCCAGAAGATGGCATAAGACTACTCCGCTGTTTTTTTGATTTTCAAGTCTACAATTTGTTGTCTGAATGCAAAGGTTAGTCCCTCCGGCCTGCATCAATCACTGACAGGGAAAACTAGGTTGAAAAAAAAAAATCCAAAAATGTATTTTCTCAACCCTGGACTGTAAGAAGTGATTTTCTGATACAAATCATATTTGTTCATATAGAATCAAGAAATCAAACATCATGTAAAAAAGAAAAGAACAGAAATGAAAAAGATATCTGGTTATAAATGACAAATATATACCATACCTGCTAATTCAATACCAACTAATGGTAAGAATAACTGTATATTATGATATATATGATGTACTATACAATATCTTACTAAACACCAACTATAAGAATTAGGATCACTGTGTTGTTGCATATTATTTAACGCCCTAGAAAATATAGCATTAGAATTAATATTTTTACATTTCATTTTAACAGTATTACAGTGGAACCGTGTTTATCCGTCCACTGGTACTCTGGAAACCCCGATATCCGCTCTCTATGTAAAATTACCCCTCAACCCGATAATCCGGTTTTCGCTTCCGCACATCTTTGATTGACTACCAATTAACAAAGTATATAGTAATTTATACTGATCAGATCAGTTTTCAACATTAATATGCAATTTTTCAATCCTGTCCGATTTTAAAATATCATTTATTATATTTAGAGCTTTGAACAGGAACATCAATTAAATGCACATGCACGCATGTTCAATTCTTGTGAGAGCTACCATAAGTTTGATAGAACCTTGACATCAAAAACTGGGCTTGTGAATAAGCTATAACCAGAATTCTACTTAAAAAATATAGATGTTATTTTTCTTGATGATACATCAAAAAGGGTAGAATATTAATATGCTTGAGTCTGAAGAAAAACTTACAATGTTTTTGGTCTTGAGACTTCTAGATCATCTTCACTATCACTAGCAGGTTCATCATCAGATACTACAGAATCATCAGAATCATAACTTATTATAGACTCTGATGATGGCACAAAGGGCTGAAACAAAAACCACAATTTGAAAAGAAAGATAGCTATTATCATTTCAATGCATACATTTCAATGATACAAAGATATTGAGATCCCTTTCCAAAGATCAATGCCATGGCAATGATTATGAAAAAATGTGGCTATAAGGTAAGATATTGAAAAGAATTCAGAGAGTTTTGTTTTACAACTTTTGGACAAGCAAGGTTAACTTATGTGATTTTTCAACTGAAAATAGTTACTGTTCTTCCAGAAAAATCACTCAGATCTAACTGAAACTTAAATCATGGATTACCAATTATATGCCACAGGAGATTGTCAAGTACCAGAATGATCAGTTTCTTAAATAATTCCCTTACCTTAGTCATAAAGAATGTAATCATACTAAGTTCTGGTGGTATAAACTTCTCTTTATATGATTCCTTTATTTCTGCTGGTTTTGGTGAAGGTGAGGATCCCATTACTCTCATATTTAATCTCATCCTATGTTTAGCTAGTTCATCTTCTGATGGTTCTACAGCAAAATAGTTAATACATACATAAAATACCACATGTCATTATAATTGGGTGCACAACACCACCAGAGATCCCGAGTTCAGAAAGTTTTGGAAAGACATCAGGGCATGCTTGATTGACAAGTTCCGCACTCTCAGGATTTAAGGAATCAACCGTAAGTTCAATAAAACAAGTTGGAACAGAGTGTAGAATATGTTCCAAATGTTTCAAGAAAAGTAAGTGTAGACAGAATTCAAAATGGCAGAGAAGGAAATCATTGGGTAGATTATTACAAAATTAAGTGGAATAACATTACATATTAAGAAGTACAAGAATTTGTAATTAATTCATTAAATGCCACTTGCACTTTCAAGGGTAATTTAGCATTCTTGGCTAAATTTATTGAATTTAGAAAATTCAAAGCTGCATAATCAAATTTAACTTACTTGTTAAAGGAATGTTTGGGTTGTTTGATTTAAAGATAGTTTTAGCTCCACCACCAAACAATGCACTCCACATTTTCTCATCAAAATGATGAGCTACAAGTCTGTATAGTAATAGAGGATCATAGGTAGCTAGACCATTAACTAATAAACTAACATAAACAGCTAATAATGATTCCGTTAATAATATATTTAATTTTGGAGCATCCTCATCTTTTTCTCTAGCTAATAATACTTTTAATGATGTTACACCTGCAATGGAAAACAAATAATCTTGAGTTTTCTTTAATCTGAGGATGGGTTTAAGATTGTAATTACTACGTCACTGTGAAACAACTTGTAAGCATTCATATTAAATATTCATAGAAAATTATATTGAACAGCTCAACAGGGCCTCACAAAATATCTAATAAAATTTAACACAAGGTCAAGCTTGTATCCTTCCTAAACTGTGTCAAAAAACTAAAATCTGCATAACATTTTTTAGTTTGCATCTAGTTTATAAATATGTCTTTACTTGAATTCATCACGTAAAGTTCATTCAACTGTATGAAATGATTTGACATCACCGCAACTCTTAAATAGGTTTCATAAATACATGTTTTATCTGAACATTACAATAACTATAATATAATATTGTATACCTGGCCATTTGGCAGCTGGTGTATTAACCATTTCATCGCCAACACTACCACTATGTGACCTACCATGTCTTCTTTTTATACCAGTCATTAAATAACTAGCTTGACACGCAAAATTAGTACTGAAATATCAACACGTAAAAAAATACATGACTGTGATAACACATGGAAAACATTTTTTTAAGGATATGTTTCAAATGTTTATATGAGTTCAATCACTAAAGAACAAGGAAAGTAAAATATCTTAATTGAATTTGACTGTTTGATAACGATCCAATTTTCATTGCACAGTTAAAATCATGCATTTGTTTGGTTAGTTTTATATCTTTGTCGTAACATGAATAATTGATAGATCTTGGAAAATATGATGGAATAAATAAATATTATTCCACCAGTATAATAAATAACATTTATACTGACCTAGAAAATCCTTCCAATCCAATATCCATATTATCATTTAATGATACCACAAAATTATCACTATCACAAAGACATTGGTAAATACATGATGATAGGGCGACGGCTAGGTTACGTAATAAATATACATTACTGAGATCTGTAGTTAAACCAGGTGGTAAGAGAAGTTCTATTATAGTATGTAACATATCTTGTGACATACACTGTAGATGTTGAATAGGGTCGGAGATAACAGTTTTAGAACTAGCGATACTAGCTGATAATAATGGTAACGTAGTTGGGAAGGGTAAGGGAGATAATAACTGTTGTTGTGGTTTCTCTTGTTGAAGTTCTTGTAATAACAATAACAATTCCATTCTAACAGACGCAAGACCACCACCTCCTGATCCTTGCATTATACAATAACTTATCAATGTTCGTAATAACTGCTGATTCATTTTTAACCATTGTTTTCGTCGAGACATTCTCTCCATCTTGGCTTCGAGATCTAGTTTATCTGATATAATAACTTCGTGTAAGGAAGCTTTACTAGCGGATGTATCTGAACGTATTGATAAAGATCTAGTAGGTCGAACTGGTTCTAACATGTCATCTGAATCTCTACTACTATCTAATGTTGCTGAAATATAAAGAGTAGATTGTTATAACACAAAATAAATAATCACAAAAGGAAAGGACTGAAATTGGACCTTTGGAATCAAAAGAAAGTTCATTAGAAAGGCTACTGATCTGAACTTGAAGTTAAAGAAATGGTTGCAGAAAAGAAGATAAGCAATGTCATACACAATGGGTATTTTTGAAAGTAAAGAAGCCTAGTCAGATTTGATTTTCACCTGTCGAAGGATCAAAAATAGGCCTTATAGACCTTATTCACGGCTCGCTTTGACTGCTTAGAAACCGAGGTTCATAACGCAAATGACCCCAACCCATTCATAAAATATGACGTCAAATGAATGAAAAAGAATGACATCACTAAACACCCTATCAACAGCAAGAAATTGGGCTTAAAACTGCCTTTTCGACCCTTTTCTCAGAAATATGTGAAGAAACACTTTGTCTGAAAGTATTTTTAAATAGCATATTTAATACTGATTCTAACGATGTAAAATTTGAGTAGTTTCAAGCTAGTTGGAGTGAAGAAGGAGGCGTTAAAGACGTCAAGTTGATGATTTTTCTGCAGTGGCAAGACGTTGCTTTTGTTTGTTTGCGTTATGAGCATCGATATGGATCCAAGATGGCAAAAGCGTGAATAAGAATCAAAAGAATTATATGTGTTTTCCATGTCATCCCCTCCAGTCCCTAGCATTGACAAGGTGAATATACATACCATGTTATGTGTTAGCCAAGCAATTAAAATCATAATGTAATGTTCAACTTACTATCTGCAAGTGGATGTTGTGATATGTCCTCCTCCACACCAAAACTACATAAAGCTTTCAATATCTCAGCTTCTTTTTCTAACCAAATATATAACTGATATCTCAACTGTCCACCATCCACTTCAAACCCAGTAGCTAGAGTACCTAATTCTTCCATCAACACCTTCAAACAAGCTATAAACTTATACTGTTGTGCCATGATATCTATTTTCTGGCTAGGTTTTTCAGTGGTGATAACACCAGATGGATCTTCGACTGTCACAGTTGGAATGTCTTTATTGATTTCTTCATCTTCTTCTTCACTAGACGATCCAAGAGTAAAATCTGGTTCAGGTTCTTCTAGGAATCTTACTTTTGATGTTGGTGTGCTCCAATCAAAGTCATCCGCCTTTTCTATTTTTTGTGAAGAAATTGGTTCACCCCAATCTATACTACTCGTGGTACCATTTGATAATGGTTGACTCCAATCAAAGGCATCAGAAGTTTCCTTCTTTTCACTTGTAACTGGTTGACTCCAATCAAAATCACTTGCTTTAGAGTTATCCACCATATTTGAACTCTTCAAATCTGAAGATTCTAAAGTTCCTGTGCTGAGAGAGCCATTTTGATTCATCAATAAGTTATTTTTGTTCATTATTCTCTCATTTTCCTTTTCATCAACAACAGGAGGTAATTTGGATAAAACTTCTAAAGCAAGAAGTGGACAACCATTTTTGAAATGAACATGAGCCGTTGCAAAAAACAATCTACGTTCCATTGGTGTGACCTTATCAATAGTTGTTATGTTATGATCTTGAACTGCCACACTGTTTGATTTAGTAAATCCAGTCATAACAGCTTTACGATGTCCAGGAGAAGCAGATGCTAATTGTTGACGAACAAGTAAAGGATGAGTTCGAAGAAAGTTATAAAAGTTAAAAACATTGGGTGTAATGTTGGCAGCTTCTAGATCGGTCTCTGTAGAAAGTTTAGGACGACCAACTTTAGTCTGGAGTAGCGTCTGTAGAGCATCTTTATATCTTTTAAACATCCAGTATGACATGCTGCGTAGGAAAGGATTAGGATGAGCATGTCGTGGATTATAAATTTCACCACCCTCATCGTATCCTAGGATATTGGTATTAAGTATCTTCTGGACACTTAAAGGTAACATATCCTCACCATCATATAATCTACAGATAACTATAGCTAACTGTATATCATTTAATCTTTCTAGACATACCTACAATAAAAACAGTTAATTCAAAACACAGGCTACATCAAGAATCGTTGATATTTCTATGAAATATTAGGGTCAAATAGAGATTATAGTTTAATAAATTATATGAAACTCCACGATCAAAGTGATGACTCTTGTGTCTTTTGTATACCGATACAAGAAAATTTTGCTGGTGTGATGTCATCAAACACTTTAAGTGGAATTGCTGGAAATCACAGACGTCTGATTGAATATTGAAATAGTGTAAATTGATGCCAAAAGAGTACCCAATACAAATACAAAATTTAGAAAACCTCTTTAGAAAATATCCATTAACCATCAGCTACTGAGAATATATTATTCCAAAAAATGGCTACAACAATTACTTGAAATCTTCCAATACAAAACTTACATTTATAGCATCATTCAAGGCTCCTCCAAGTAAAAAGAATGCAGCTGCTTGCATGAACATTTGTTTTCCCAAAAGGGCAAAGGCATTTTTCAAAGCAGCTTTCCTCCATCTTTCTTGAGTAAAATCATTCTTAAAGAAGTCACTCATCTTTTTATTTCCTACAGATCTAAAAAAAAAAATTAACACATGAAATTTAAGGTCTTTTCAAGAACAATCATTAATACATCATGCTTTTAATAAATGAAGTGAGTTTTCTCTCCATAAAGTCCTCAGTATTTACAAAGGCTTCCAAGGTGAAACAAAATGTGTACAAGAACTTGCAAAGTTCCTATTTTAAAGACTTTCTTTGGATCATTGTGTGTTTCCAAAATATTATTAAAATTATGAAGAACTAGAATACTATAATAAATATACAAAGATAATTATAAAATCCAATAAATTACCTGTATAATCCCCATAATACATTCTTTTTCTTCATAGCTAAATAAAATAGTGCAGCATCTAATGGATCTTTATTGGTTTGAAAAGCTGATTTTGCCACCTGAAATAAATAAAAGCTTAGTGAAAATTCAAGTCAACAAAAAAAATTAAGTTATTGAAGAAAAGGAGAAAACTTAAAACAAATTATTACCTTTTCACTGACACAATTGTTAAGAATATTTTTTTGTAAAAAATGTGTACCTTTTCTACGACTTTCTTTAATTGTGGAAGATTATTAACCCACCAACCAGCACCAAATTGTCTTAATTCTTCCCATGATGGTTCACCTTTCTGCATACTTGGTATAAAGGATAACAATTCCTGAAAAAACAATAACCATTTTGGATATTATAATACAAATTTTTCCTTTGTATTAATCATTAGATGAGAGAGTTGAGTCAGGCCTTAAAATTGGGGGGCTTTACAAAGCCAAGTCATCCTCAGTTCTGGGATGTGGTCCCCATGACCCCCATATATCACTGTATATAGCTATTATAGACTTTAGAAAAGATTCTATAAAAGTTGTCAATCAGACAAAATACATGTCCTGGTCTTCATTAGTTCAATCAATTCATTTTGCTGCTTATGTAAAATTTTTTTTAAATGTGATATATCAACCTTACCTCTGTAGCTTCAGAATGAAAAGCCCAGACAAGGTTAAAAGATTTGAGACCATTTTTAGCCAATGCTCTACGTGGTCCTGGTAGTAAGGTACCTAACAGATAGATATGATGTCTCATAGCTAATAGAAATCTTAAACCACAATCATCCATAGATTCTGTAGCTAAACATAGATTAGGTTCACCTTCTACTGCATCTTCATCTGAAAAGACAAGACATTAAAATGAACTATGTTTATATCTAAGATAAGTCATATTTATTCCACGACGAGTAATGTTAAGGTTACGTTAGGAAGAGCATGGAAAGTATTTTGCACAGTTCAATGGGTATGGATAATCTGTGGAGAGCAAGACAGTTTGAAAACAGGGTTCATACAGATGATCTGAGCAAATTTTCCCTGATATTTCCATGTCTTTCCAGACAGTATTTAGTCATTTTCCATGACCAATATTATAAATATCATGAACGGAACGGGTAACTTGAGACTATTCTAAATCATGATTCTGAACGCACAAATAGGAAAATGGTATGAAATATCATTTTTCCAGGTTATTTTGACAATTTTCCAGAAAAATCAAGATTTTCCCTGATATTCCATTCCAGGTTTTCCATGACCTGTGCGAACCCTGGAGAATAGACAAATGGGTGCATCAAGTCCATAATTGGTGTTGTTGCATTATATGAAACTCTTTTCAGCAAAACCATTTAGGTACATTTATTCTAAAAACAAGAATATCATCATAGACTACTAACCTTGTTCTGGTTTTGAGATTTGTTCAGCCAGATCAGTTTTAGTACTAGCTACAGTATCAGCTAGAGCCATGAGGTACATTTGATCTAAACTGGATAGCCCTGGTAACTGTATTTGTAGTAAATGGTCTGCTAATACTTTAGCTTGAGAAGGTATAAATAGATAAGGATTTTGGGCTGGAGTACTTGAAGATAATTTATTACGTTTTCCTCCAGCACTATCTGCCGAAGTTGATAAATCATTGATATCAAATTCTTCATCATCCATAACATTTGTCACGAACAAATCAGTGTAGTCTTGTTGTGATTTATTAGGTGAAGTTACTGCCCCTGATTTAGCAATCTCCATATTAATACCAGAGTTGTCTGCATCAGCAGCCAGTAAAGCATACATCGGTAATGGTGGAATGGAATCGAGTTCAGCGAAGTTGGACACATCATCGACTATTACTGGGTTGTCTTTTCCTACAGCTGAAACAGATACACTGTGAGCTCTGAATCGTCTTCCTTCATCTTCAGTATCATCAACAAATACAGACTGCATCCTTTCACCACCAATACATCTTACAAGATGAGCTAAAATAGCTTTTACACGTTTTATTTTACCAAAGTTTAATAATTCCATTAATTGTTTGGGATGATATTGAGGTAAAACTGGATTAGCCATTCTGGCAGCCTCGAACAATCCAAAATCATGAATCACAGATAAGCTAGACAAACTGTCACTTCTTTGTAAACTACTTTTCGAGGTTGTGGAATTTTGTTCTGATTTTTGCCATTCCTTTTTCTTTAGACTGACATGGGAGAAGTTTTTACTAACATGTTTAAAACTTGGCATGGAATATGATGCTTTAAATGTTGATCGTTTGTTGAAATTATTGCGGACACTACCAGTTGTGAATTGGGTCAAGTTCGCTTCAGTTAATGTACGTTTATCAATATTGAAGTCATCTTTATTATCAGCTACATCATCATCAGGAGCAAGAGGATCTCTCCATTGAGAATACACATGCATTTCATTGTCCATACCAATAACAAGTATACCAGCTCGTACCCAGGATAGATGCATGGGTAATGGTGGTAAACCATCTGCTGTATTTAATTCTACTGCTCTTAATCTCATCCACCTGATCTCCTCTTGATAATCCTCCATCACTAAAGATTTAGACTTCTGTAGTAATGGCCTAGCTCTCTTCACTTGTTCTTTGGGTTGCTTCTCTTGTAGAGAAGACATTGCTTTAGTTGATGCTTGTGCTATTTCATTAGAGACTTGAGAGTAGGTGAGGATTTTTGGTCCAACACCAACTGTTAAAATATGAGATCCATCTTCAGTTGAAACCCAGTCTAGCTGTACCAGCGATTTCTGTTGTAAAACACCAAGCCTGTTACCCTGCTCAGCGATAGATTTGCGTACAGTCTGTATGGTACATAAACTTGGTACTGACTTAGTCCTTGATAAATTGACTATGGAAGAAGATGGAGACATACCACCTGGTGTACTATCACGCCGGTTTTTATCAGGATTTAAAATTAAATCTAAATCTATTTCTGACTTGGGATCTGGTATTTTGATATTCTTTAATTCGATTGTATCTTCTAAAACCCATTCTGATCCACCTGGAAATAGGAAAAAATAAACACGTAAGAATTAACATTGCAGAATTACTAAAGGCTAATATTACTCATCTCTACCTTAAATGAGTCTACTCTTATTTTTTGTTTCTAACTGTCGATAATCGTAAATGAGTAGGCTACACCCATCTGAACAATTTGACACTTTTCTATGTCAACCCCTTGAACAGCAAAAAAATTACAGAAATATAGAAGCATAATTCAATGTATAAAAGAAGATCGGCTATTTCTAAGAATAGAAGCATTTCTGATATTCTATGGAGATATTTAATGTTTTACATTCTTCCTTTTTGCTTCTGAATACGCTATTAAAGACAGGCAATGCTATAAAAATTTGGCAAATTCAATAGTCTTACCTGTTGATTCACATTCATATATAGCTACACACAGATTAACAAATTTATCAGTTAGATTATCATTCTGAGTTGTAATATGACCAAATCTATAGGCTACAGAAAATCTACCACTATAAGCACAACTGATGGTTATAGGTCGACCTAAAATATACCAAAAACATCACTTCACTGAGTATCAATGTTCATTTCAAGAACTAGGCAGAAAAATTTATTGTTTAAAAAATTAGTTTATAATATAAGTTTATAGCCATACTGTACTGAAATTGATACTGAAATGTATGTATATATGTCGGTTTTCTCTGCGTGATTTGAATAAAGGCTTTGATATTTATGTCAGTTTTCTCTGCATGATTTGAATAAAGGCTTTGATATTTATGTCAGTTTCTCTGCATGATTTTAATAAAGGCTTTGATATTCATGTCTGTTTTCTCCAAGTGATTTAAATAAAAGCTTTGATATTTATGTCAGTTTTCTCCAAGTGATTTAAATAAAGGCTTTGATATTTATGTCAGTTTTCTCCAAGTGATTTAAATAAAGGCTTTGATATTTATGTCAGTTTTCTCCTAGTGATTTAAATAAGAATTTGATAGATATATGCCAATTTTCTTTTGTTTATTTAAATAATTATTTTGTGGATAAGTGGAATAAGTCTCAAATTACTTCAGATTATGACATTTTGTTTACAAATTTTTTTAAATTTTTATAAATATATTAACATCATACCAGTTAAAGAAATAGAACTTGAAGCATGAACAGGGCTCATCATCTCCCATTCAGACCAGTTAAATGTTACATCTTGTGGATGACTTTTAACTTCAGTTACAACATGTGGCTTGATGTTCTTTCCTTCATTGTCCATAGCAAACTCATAACTTGTAACACTCAAACAACTCATATTAGTACTGGATAAACCAAGACTACCATCATCCAGATCTATCAAGTCACATTTCCAGAATCTTATTTCCCCATCTGTACAGGCTGTCACTAGTTGATAAGGAGCGAAACAGGCTGGATAGATAGAGGCTGAACTTAAATGACCAGCAGATACTGTAGCACATATTACATCAACATCATCTGGTAGATTTAATGACTGGGTACACACCTACAATCAATTTAAAATGGAGTTGAAAATCATTGTTTCAAAGCATTTGTAAACCCCTGATCCTTGGGCAAACTTTTAAGCAATGATTTTTCTGGACCACATCCGTAGTCGGGTGGGGTTCGAGGGGTTCAGACAAACCTCCCTTTGGAAACAGATAAGCACTGTTAAAGTCAACTTTCTGTTTCAATTGTAGCTGTTAAAGTTGATTTTGATTGCTTCGTTAGTCAATGTAACCTCCTCTCCCCCCTTAGAAAATAGAAATTCCTGGCTACGGTCCTGTGGACTTTTCCTACCCAATTACTTCCAGATGGACTGAAATAATGAGCCTACAACCAAAGACACCAGCTGTCTGACATAACAAAGCAAATGCCATACAAGAATATGGTTCTGACTTACTAAGCTACAATCTGACGTAGAAATCAATTAAAATTTAAAACGGTACCTTAGTAGTTGTAATAGACATGGTCATAACAGTAGACATTCTAGGATTCATATCTTCAGGTGATGTATCACCAGAACTAGTACCAGTATCATATTCTGCTTCAAATACACCACTACCATACCGACTGTTTTCATATCCTGAAAGTATAAAATAGAGAAAACTTCATACTCATGACTAAACCAATATTTCAATGCGATTTCAACAAGAAAAAAATCAGATACAGCAACGATATTTTTTTGGTCATATTGTATGGGAAAAAAAACTATATTCAAGTTGATACAATCATAAAAGCATTTTTACATATTTTCTTTACTGTATAGAAGTGATTGTTAAAAGGTTTTTAAAACTTTTTATGTGTTTAAGGGGTACTGATAAAATCGATTTGCAAAATTTTCAAGGATAAAATGTATCTGTGGTTCTTAAAAGTTAGTAAAAAGTGTAGACTTTTTGAGTGGCTTAACATTTGTTAATGTTGACTTAATTTAACAGATAAAGTTTGCGTTTGATATATTTTTCTGAATGTCATACCTTCATGTCCACCACCAGGTTGAGAAGAGATGGTGATTTTCCACATGTGCAATACACTACCACCCTCTACCATCTTCTCTAATACAACTAGATAGAAATTCTCTTCAAATACTCCTACATTACGTAGATCTACTATAGCTCCTCCCATTGTAGCAGCTTCATGTGTAGACATCTTACCAGTTACTAACTGTTCTTGAAATACATGTAATAACTGTACATTCTGCCAATCCTGTAAATCAAAAGAAATGATAAGAGGCACTGGCCTTTAAAACAAGTTGCAGGTTGATACTATAGTGAAGCCAGAACAATCAAGTGTAAAAGTCATATAGATAAAACATTTAACATAGAATGCCAACAAGCCGTCCACTGAGTATGATTTAGCTTTAGTCTTTAGTCCCAAACTAGATAAATTGGGGCAAAAAAAAAATTACAAAAACTAAAAAATAAAAATCATTCCACTGTTTATTCTCCTTATATGTCAAAAATATTGCATAAAATGGAATAATACTGTAGGCAGCACAATGGGTTAATAGTCTTAAATAGCTTAGACAACTTTATCAAGGGTTGAATTTAGTCTAAACTTTGACACCTTTCACATAAATAAATAAAAACAAAGCTTTCATACAAATTGAACAAAAGCTAAATATATTTTACAAGAAATTGATAAAGATTAAAGTCAAAAACATAAGAATAAAATCTAACAAACCTGCATGGCATCATTAATACCCTCTAGTTCTATGATACAGCCTGGTCTGGAGGAAGATTGTTCACTAACTATATTAAATAATTCACTAGGTAATTTACCAAGATTGTCTACTTTAAAACTAGAACTAGTACTAGAAAAACTCATTCCTTGGGTCTGAAAAACAAAAGGTAGTACATTTTCAAGTTACTATAAATATTAATCATTAACAGAATAAACATAGCCCACTTTTTCATCCAATCAGCATTGACTTAATTTGCTCACTTATTCATATTTGTTTCTTGATCAAGTAATATATAAATGACAGATAGCATCAGGTTTTTGCCAATTCTTAATCTTTCAAAGTTATGATCTATGAACTTTCTAAATAGTATCCATATTCTGTGATAGGAAAGCAATTTTGAGCCATTCACAGTCCTATAAGCATGAAATGTTTTGTGTTTTAGAGGTTGTATGCCCATTATGATGTAAACAAATTTCTTTAATTTTTTCCCCCAATGATCTTCTGCTCTTGTAAAATAGCTTGCATTTTATTCGTTTACCTCATGTTTACTCTGTGAATCAGATAATAATGATCTAGCATCTATTAAAGCTTGATATAATCTTAAACACGATCCATCTGATGCCACAAACAATGCACTAGGTGAATTACTATAGGAGCCTAATGATGTACTGAAAAATACAATCAACAACACAATCAACATTTCAATATATTTTAAATACCAGGGGCCTTAATCTCGAAAACTTAACTAAGATAAAATTCAAATTTTAAGAAAAACAGTTATCTGATAATAAAGCTATATAATAACATTAATTTTAGTGATTGACCAATCAGAGGACTTAGACACTAAAACCATTGTAATCTAAGTTTTCAAGAATAAGGCCAACATTTTTCACAAGATCTTTTCCAAAAGCATACTTTAGATATTTTTGAGCTGTCCTGCTTGACATAGCCATAATTCACAGAACTGATTTAGCCCATTGGGAAGCTTGAGGTAAAATTTTTGGACAAGTGAATTTACACATCTCAAATAAAAAAAACATCTGTTTAAATTCAATATTATAATTCTTCCTGTAATAAAGATAGTGGACCACGGCCATATACGCCTAACAAAAAAGTCGAAGATGGAAAAAATTTAATCAGGAGAAAACTAAACTTTCTCAAACCTTTCGATTAAGGTCCAATAACATCCATTTTAAGTTTCATCAAAATCGGTTGAAAACTAAGAGAGTAATAGCATATTTAAGATTTGGGGCAAGGGCAATAACTCTGCTTGTAACGTTCGAAAATAGCTCAAATTCGAACTTGATCTTCATTTTCTGAATATATATACACATATCAAATTTCATTTGATTCCGTCAAAGAATCTAGTTTTTAGAGCGTTTACAAGCAAATGTTGATGGACAGACTGACGGATTTGGGGCAAGGGCAATAACTCTGCTTCTAACGATCGAAAATAGCTCAAATTCGAACTTGATCTTCGTTTTATGAATATGTATACACATATCAAATTTCATTTGATTCCGTCAAAAACTCTAGTTTTTAGAGCGTTTACAAGCAAATGTTGACGGACGGACGTACGGACGGACGGACGGATGGACGGACGGACGGACGGATGGATGGACGGACGGACGGACGGACGGACGGACAGGGGTGACTACAATATACGTCCTCATAGAGAGATGAGGGCGTATAAAAATCACAATAATTGTCCACCTACCTTGGAAGAAGTGTTGGTACCCATGCTACATTAGCAAAAGCTGAGACCGGAGGTGCATTTATCCTAGCTAGTTCTATTATACCACCAGATTTAGATAATGGACCTACAGGATCAACACGCCACAATATTAACTCACTACAGAATGGGAAACCAGCATCATCATCAAGTCCTTTATCTCCATCAGGTGTTTCTTCTTCAGGTATATTATGATGAGACGACGTCAGTAACAGTGGTAAAACAGGATGACATGCTGCAGAATTAGTTCGGAATCTATGTCCACAAGCACGGCTCGCATGAGCTACACTAACTATTGTTTGAAATTTAGAATTATCAGTAAAACTAATCTGCCATTGATTAATAGATCCATTTTTATGTTTAGTTATCATTAAAACATTTGGTATTAACATGTTATCATTCTGTCCAGGAGAGTTCTTGCCAGTGGCTGGTGCTGGTGGATTAAATGTTTTTGGTTGTCCTTCATCAAAATCAACCCATGTTTGTCTCTCACTAAGTTTCATGGCAGATTTAATATCCATTTTACTATAGTTACAGTACATGAGTAAATTACTAGACATAGATCTAGCGTCTGCTATAGGGAAGGCATGAGGTAATCTTGATGAAAAACTGACTTGTGCTTGTCTAAAACATACTGGTGTGTATTCATCTAACCAGTCTACCAACCTAAAATATAACAGCAAAAATATGATGATAAAACCATAATCACACTCACTTCAATTATTTTCCCTCATAATTCAAAATACTTCATCTATGATTTTGTATTAGCTTTTTAACAAAGCAACATGTAAGCCTCATCTTTTCAGAAATATTTGACTTCTGGTGACCCAAAAATTCATCAAAAAACTGACAACCAGTACTTTTGCTTATTACAAACCATGTTAACGTATAAGGAGTAGCTGAGCTTATTGGTTGGTAAAGAAAGCACTTAAAGTTAAACGGATACATCTTTAGGTAGAGATGATCTTCCAAGAATCTTTAAGAATTGTGGAAAAATAAGACATACCATACTAGAAAACTACCATCTACAGGATGTATACTAAATAACATATCAGGATTCTGATGCCAATCTCTTAATAATACTTCTATCTTTCTATCAATATTATCCATTAATGATGTCTACAAAAAAACAAAAATATTTGGCAATCAGTCATTTAACATGGACATCAATTTTTTATAAGATAATGGTTCTCATGGATTTTGAGAAGATGGGATTTAAAACTACTGGACATCAATTGAATAAGTTGGCTCAGAGGAAATCCATGGCAATTGTGCCATAATCAAAATGGTAGCATCTGATTTGCTAGTGCCACAGAGGATCTGTATGAATGGAAAGAGCCCCATTTGTTCCATTCAAAAGATTACCCATTTATTTCCTTCTGAATTCTGTCTGCATCCACTTTTTTTTTGTTGGAACCCCTTCAAAACTCTGTTCCAACTTGTTTTATTGAAATTTGGGTTGATTCCATAAATCTCATATGAGCGGAACATGCCAATGAAGAGAGTCCAAAATGAATGATTGAGAAATGATGTGGGAAAGAGGTTATCATAATAATACTCAATAGCATTTTAGAATTGAGGACATAATTACGATACTGCTGGGATTGAAAACTTACAGTGAATTCAGGATTACTGCCTTCAGATCCATGATCTGATGATAAACTACTGGCACTATCTGTATGACTTCCTAACACTTTACTTTTATATTTACTCCTTATTTTAAAAAACCCTGCCTTCTTCTTCTTCTGACCTGAAAATTGACGAAAAAAACAATGGTGTATTTGTTTTATAAAAGAGCGATCTAAATAGAATGGTTTGGGTAAGACAACATCCATTTTATGACTTGTTTTTCATTAACAATTTTATTGACTTGTTTTTCATTAACAATTTTATTGACTTGTTTTTCATTAACAATTTTATTGACTTGTTTTTCATTAACAATTTTATTGACTTGTTTTTCATTAACAATTTTATTGACTGGTATTTCATTAACAATTTTATTGACTAGTATTTCATTAACAATTTTATTGACTTGTATTTGTATTTCATTAACAATTTTATTGACTTGTATTTCATTAACAATTTTATTGACTTGTATTTTATTAACAATTTTATTGACTTGTATTTCATAAACAATTTCATTGACTTGTATTTCATTAACAATTTTATTGACTTGTATTTCATTAACAATTTTATTGACTTGTATTTCATGCTGTTTTTTGATAGAAAAATTAGGAAAATAGTAGTAGGTATATGAAATTTCTGGACACCATAAAAAAATTTTTTTACAGAAAAGAATAGAATTGCAATTAATTTTCATTCTTTACCATGCTACTTATGCTAAATCATGTTATATTGTACTTACTTTGATCATCATGATCACTATCAGAATTATCATGACTAGAATCATGATCATTATCAACATCATCATCATGGTTAGTGGTATTATGATCTTCATAAGATAATTGTTTATATAAATCTTGTAATATTTTCTCAGCTTCTATTGTAAACTGTAATTCTTTATTATTTAACCAATTTATTTTAAAATTATGTTCTACATCTCCTTTATTACCAGATACTGGTTGTAGTGGAATATCTGAAACAATGGACAAACAGATTAATATCTATTATTATGAAAATATTATAAAGTGCACACACCAAACTAGTATTGCCCTCATATTCTTTAATTTGGCTTTGCTGTTACTTCACATCTTTACACTGTTCAAGTCAAACATTTTTTTTACTGGGATAAGTTACCAGTAAGCACCATTTTCTACTAGGGACCTTCTGCAATATCTTCAAATATTTGGACAAAAAGTCTTGATCGACATAAATACCATTTTTTTTTTAAACAAAAACTTAATCAAAAGAACAAATTGTGATTCAATTTGACAACTTTAGACTCAGTCATAGAGTATTTGTATTAGAGTGACATACTGATAGTAACCAAATAAGTTGCTCTCAAAGTGAATATTTTAGCAATGTAAGAAAATTTGTAACTAACCTGTTTCTGGGTTAATACTACCAGCTAAATGGAAATGTAATACAGGTGACACACCATTATGATGAATAGCAAACTTATGGAAGTCATGGACACTACCCATACTAGATAAATTACCTACACTCATCACAGTTTCTGGACCATATTTAGGTTGTTTTCTTCTCTTGTGTATAGCTTGTCTAAAATAAAAGGAAAAAAAAGAGGGTATAGAATCGAGCAGTTAGAACTGATGGTGATGTAGGAAAACATAAGGGAATTTATATGATCTTAAAGAAATGCATGTATATCAGCATGCTCAAAAAGTAACTAAACATTCATGTTTTTAAAAGCACAAGAAGTTATCTCCCTTTTATCAGAACTGATAACAGATGAACAGAAATGAAGTTTTATGTGGTTCTTTTCTGCTGAAGATAAAGCGAATTAAGACAAGGAACATCCTGCAATTTTATTAGAGAAATTGGGCGTAGACAGAAGAATTAACCATATCTATTTTTTCCAATTTCAATGGTTGAGAGATTTTTTACAGCCTAAAGTGCATTGAGATTGAGAAACCACTTGGTTAATGAGTAAGTATTCATAACATTGTTATAATTTCATTTTACTAAGCACTCGAATGCAATGGTTTCTTGACTAGATATCTCATCTTCATAAACCCATACAGTTGCAGAAAAGCTGAACGTAAAAAAAAAACACATTTTCTTTCATATAATTTCTTTACTAGATGTGGAATACATTTATTACCTGATAGTCTTTAATCTCTGCATAAAGCGTTTTTTATGTCTACTGGTATTATATTTAGCATCTAATGTTGAACTGGGATCAAATTGTTCTAAATCAACTAAACCATCATCTGGTAATATCGTCTCACACCAAATACGACAAACATTATCTAAACATGATGTGACTAACATATTAGCTACCGAACCACTGAAAAATATCATCAAATATTTCATAATAACATACTTAATTGACACGTTTTATGACGTCACTGACAATTATCTACACTACTATTATTGATATCCATGCAGATCACTGTCAATGACGTCATAAAACGTGTTAGTTTTAGTGGAATTGCAAGAACCACAGATGTCGGAATGGAAATTGGAATGGCATAAATTGATGCTATCAGTGTCCCCGATACACATACAAAGTTTAAAATATCACTTTACAATCCCTTTAAGTGTCAAGATATGTCTTAATTCAAATACGTAAATATGGGTTATCAATGTATAATCCCTTTCCAGTCGGCCAAAAAGTGACAATGGATGCAATCAAAAATGGCAGTAAACTACATATTTAGTTCTGTTGATAAATGTCATGATATAACTGTAATAATATTTTCTAATCATATCTATAATGTAAATATGGCCAAAGTCAAAATAGTAATATCATCAAAGATGCAGCACAAGATGCTCTATGTAATAAAGCAGGATATGAAAATATATATGCAGCAGCCTGAAATGTCTGCAGATCATAGAATGTCCTTCCTGCAATTCACGCCTATGATCAAATAAATCTCTTAGATCTCTTTAGAGCCCATTTCAATTACCCCTCAAATCACCATTATCTGGACAATCACAAAAACAAATTTGACACAAACACAGGAGTGGTGGGTGTAGTCATGTATTTAAATGGATTTTTAAAACTTGTTTTGACAGGGAAAATGGGCATTTGTAAGGAAAACAATTTTTTGGAGTATACAATTATAACGGGCTCAAACATCAGGCAATAGTAACTTACGGTATATCAGAATATCTGAAAACAACATCTTAATATTATTATTATCTTAAAATATTTCCATCGTAAAATCATGGTTATTTACTTTTATCAGCTGATAGCACTCAATTTCAACAATACAAAACAAGGTTTGATTTGTGCTGTATCTAACAATTTAGCAAGCTATGGATGACTAAACTCAGATGATGAGTACTCTAAGAAGCAAAATTCGAGACTATGTCAGGAATGTTATAACCGGTACATTATCAATAGCTTTCAATAAGTGAAAAGACGAAGTAAGCTACAATACACCTTTTTCACATGTCAGCTATCTTGGATCCATATCAAGGCTCAGAACGCAAACAAACAAAAGCTGCGTCTTGCCATTGCATAAGAATCATCACCTTGACGTCTTTAACCCCTCCCTCTCCAATCCAACTAATTCAAACCTAATCAAATTTTACATTGTCAAAATCAGAATTAATTAGGCTTTTTAAAAATACTTTCAGATGAAGTGTTTCTTTACATATTTCTGTAAATAAGGTCGAAAAGGCAGTTTTTAGACCATTTTCTCGCTGTTGATATGGTGATTAGTGACGTCATTTTCCTTTTCATTCATTTGACGTCGCATCTTATGAATGGATGATGTCATTTGTGTTCCGAACCTTGGTTTCAAAGCAAGACGTGAATAAGGTCTATTCCACATTTTAATTCTGCTATGGGTAAGCTGTTGTAAACCAGTCATAAATTTATACAGAAATAGTGCTGACATTGTCTTTAAATCAAAAATTGAAAACCAAAGATTGTTTATATATATATATATTCATCTGTTTAACAAATGAAAGATCATTTCAATCATCTAATTTTATGGTAATTTGTTTGTATTCTTACCGTGGCATATATTTACTAGTTCTTCTCCAAGAGAATCCAGTAACAGATCTAGGGTGTGCAATATAAACAAAGGAATAATGCATTTCATCTTTCTTTGGACTGATACTATCAGTTCTTATTAACTGTGGTGTTACTGAAATATATAAAAAATAGCGATGGTCATCGTAATACGCCCACTTTTATAATGGCAGCCAATTCGTCAGGGGAGTTGTCAGTAAATGAAAGATTACAATTTCTTATTACCTGTACAAGAGTTTTCTTTATGTCATGCTAAGGGCAGACGAGCATATTTTTTCGCCCGATCGCAGCGAATTTTATAATCATCCCAAAATATACCCTCGTGTACGGCCGTAAAAACTCAGGCACACAAGCGTATTTTTTAGGGTGATTATAAAATTCGCAGCGTTACGCTTGTCTGCCCCTTGCATAAATAAACTTCATCGTGTCAAGTTTTATTTAAAATCTCTTCTGTCTGGGGGGAGAATATAACTTATATTAACCAACTTTGAAACCTCTTGGGTTGAGATCATTCAAACCATATGGCCATACAAGTCAAGTCTATGAATCTGCACTATCTAATATACTTTTGTGTGGGCGTATAAAAAGTTATTTTGAAATTCAAAGACCTTCTTGTTACTGTCTGAATACTGAGACATCATTTGTTTTCAAATTCCCCAAATTTCATGGATTTGTTCAATTTGCAGGTTTATTCAATTCTTGGGTGGCACTCAATTGGTGAGTTCTGAACAGACACTTTTTTGTGCATTCTGAGTCTTGAGTTTTTTTTTAAAACTCTGAACAAACAGAACTCAATAAGCTCTTCTCTTGATTGAAGAATAACATGAAAATTTGATGAGCAAGAAAAAGAATCATTTTCAAGTACCGGTAGTTGCTTCATCAGCTAAACTAAAAAATCTTATTGGACTTTTCTTTATTAATGAAGAATATAAATTTTTGAAGATTGTTGATTAAACCAATATCAAAATATCGGCAAAAGAAATACAAGCAGAGTTTTTAAATAAAAATCTTTTAAGTATTTTTGCAGCACATTTTCTGTGCACTTAAAGGGATTGTAAAGCGTACCGGTATTTCGGAGACACTGATAGTTTCAATTTGCGCCATTGCAATTTCTATTCCAACGTCTGTGGTTCTTGCAATTCCACTAAAACTAAGGCGTTTTATGACGTCACTGATATTGATCAGCATTGATATCATTAGTAGCTTCCGGTAGATCACTGTCAGTGTCGTCATAAAACGTGTTAGTTTTAGTGGAATTGCAAGAACCACAGACGTCGGAATGAAAATCGGAATGGCATAAATTGATGCTATCATTGTCCCCGATACACATACAAAGTTTAGAAATATGCTTTACAATCCCTTTAACAATATATATTTATATAAATTGATGATTAAATCAAAATTTATTTTTACATTAATGTAACATATAAGTGGTAACAATTTTTTTTACCAAAAAAAATATAAAAATGTTTTGTCTGACTCATACTGGGTTGTATAATAGCATGTTAAAATAGTGGTACACTAACATTCATTGTTGACAAAGTTTTTGTTAGTTAAGGAGATTACTAGTTGTTTTTATTTATTTAGTGTTATTTGTTGTAAACATGTAGAACACTATAGGTTAACTAATATTAAATAAAATAACCCCACATGATGTCATTAAAAAGATATTTTTGTTGTATAACTGCCACTATACTGAATTACCCAAAAAATGTTGAGGTCAAATTTTTTATTAATTTCCTACTGCACTGTTAAATTTCAACTAAGATATCTTTATGGAAGTAAATCAAATTTAAAATCATCTTATTTTTTTACTACTTTAACAATCTATAACCAAGAAGAAGAAAATATAAAGCATACCTTTCCTGTCTTCATACCATATCTTAACCAAGCGATCAGCCTACAAAATAATTAACAATCATAATCATTATTCCACGAGAGCTCCCAGCTGAGCAAAATTTCATTCATGTCTCCGAGCTCAACTCGCAGCTTTCGTCGGTTTCCCTGCACACGCTAAGCTTAGACCTTTCGGCGACTGGGTGTCATGTAATAGATGTCTAAAAATAACTAGATCATGTCGACAACCCTTCGAATGATTCAGAATATGAAGAAATTTCAATTCTTTTGTTGTAGCGTCGTTGCCGAAGAAGACTACTTGCTACCTCTGTAAACTATGGATACGCTGATGGATTCAAAGATAAATGCTTCATTTACAAACTCGCATTCACCGATGGGCGTAGCCATTTCTGCTTGATCACGTGCTAACGCATGTGCTCCAGTTCAAAGTTGAAAGTCTAGGAGCTTTCGAGTGCGCACACGATAAGGTATTTTTCATTCGAGGCCAGATTTATCAAACACGATAGATAATTTCCTTAACGCCTCGAATGAAAAAAACCTTACGTAAACTCCGCGCACACGAGAGCTACGAGCTGAGCTGAGCTGAGCTGAGCTGAGAGCCATGAATGAAATTTTGCTCAGCTGGGAGCTCTCGTGTGCTAGCCTTAAGAGTTGAAAATTTATCTGAATTAAAAAGAAAAACGGGGTACCTTTCCTGCTGATGCAAACAGAAATCCATCTGGTGAGAATTTTAAATGGTAGACAGTTGTGGCAGGTCTGAAATGATAATAATCACCAAGTTAAAATAATCTACAAACATTATAGTCTTAAATTTTTCTTTTTTTAAACAAACAAGGTATCTACAGACGAGGCAATTCTGCAGTCTGCTAGATTTTTTGAAAATGATGGTGCTTACTTGCATCTCCAGACACATTGCCAGGAACCAGGACCATGTGTAAGAATATCTTTATTATCACCATGTAAAGCATGAGATAGTTGATTAATCAGTGGATCTTCATCATCTGTTCCTAAACTAAACTGTACTTTTTTATGACTACCTTCCTCTTCATTTCTTTCATTCATTTCAAATTGCCATATACATATACTGTCACCACCCGTCAATAATTTCGAACCTACAATAAAACATATATAGCTTGCCAGGCAAGATAACATACGCCCACTGGTAGCTTTGATTGTAGTTTGAGCACGACCCATATATATACACGATATTTCGGTGAAAAATCATGAAAATCAATAGGGATCATCTTCATAATGAAATTGACACACAAAACTTAAAAGAATCTGTAAAAAATTGTGAGAGTGAGCACGAAGCAAATGTGAACGGACGAACCGACGGGTGATTACAATATACGCCCATCTTAAGTGTGGGAGTATAAAAATGTTATAGTCTTTTCTAGGAATGTTGATCTCACTTTAACTTCACAGAAGCATCTTATAGTTTAAATTTGTAGCATTCCAATTTCCAAACTAAGTGTTTGATGGTGTCATAGGTGTCATACCTTTGAAGGTCATCTGTGATAGACCTTATTCACGCCTAGCTTTAACCGCTTAGAAACCGAGGTTCATAACGCACATGACGTCAACCCATTCATAAAATGCGACGTCAAATGAATGAAAAGGAATATGACTTCACTAATCACCATATTAACAGCAAGAAAATGGTCTAATAAAAAACTGCCTTTTCGACGCTTTTCTCAGAAATATGTGAAGAAACACATCATCGGAAAGTATTTCTAAATAGCTTAATTAATTCCGATTTGAAAGATGTTAAATTTGAGCAGTTTCAAGCTAGTTGGATTGAAGAAGGAGGCGTTAAAGATCTCAAGGTGGTGATTTTACTGCAGTGGCAAGACGCTGCTTTTGTTCGTTTTTGTTATGAGCCTCGTTATGGTCCACGATGGCCGATGCTTGAATAAGGTCTATACAAGCATATTTCGCAGGTGCAAATTAGTGAAATCAGAGTCCCTGATACACCTGTGAAAACTATGGTTGACTTTATATAGATAAACAAACCTTCCATATTCCATGTTAAAGCATTAATAAAACAGTCAACTTCTATGGTGGCTGTAAGGTACCATTTATAATCCAGTTTCTGTAATACATTAATAACAAATTATGATGTCTTCTTTTGATAACAAGTAATTGATTTTAAAATGTTCAATTATACAAATTATCAATCTGATAGATCTTACCATCAACAAAAGTACACATTTTTATGCAACAAACGTTCTAGTATATTACCGGTACAAAAAATTAACATCCACTCTACATTGTACGGTGGCCCATATACGACAAATTTATTTTTTTCTATTTTGAATTATAAACTTCTGTTTTTATTTAAAAACTTGAATTTCTATTTAAAAACTTGATTTTTCACCTTGGTGGAAAATAATATTCACCTAGGTGATAATTCAATGAATTTCTATTTAAAAACTTGATTTTTCACCCTGGTGGAAAATAATATTCACCTAGGTGATAATTCAATGAATTTTTATTTAAAAACTTGATTTTTCACCCTGGTGGAAAATAATATTCACCTAGGTGATAATTCAATGAATTTTTATTTAAAAACTTGATTTTTCACCCTGGTGGAAATTAATATTCACCTAGGTGATAATTCAATGAATTTTTATTTAAAAACTTGATTTTTCACCCTGGTGGAAAATAATATTCACCTAGGTGATAATTCAATGAATTTTTATTTAAAAACTTGATTTTTCACCCTGGTGGAAATTAATATTCACCTAGGTGATAATTCAATGAATTTTTATTTAAAAACTTGATTTTTCACCCTGGTGGAAATTAATATTCAAAACATCTTTCATGTCGATGGACAGCAAAAAGAGTAGAAGAAGATGTACCAGCTCCACAACTACAGGAATTATGACTGGAAACAGTTCGATATGTTTTCTCTTTTATAGCATTCAGACTATATAAAGGATTTTTTTTTCAAAATATACCAAGTGCTAAGTAGCTGTATCTCTCAGTTACCCATTAAAATCAGATTGCTTGTTAACATGGTTATTGGTTCATTCAACTATTGTCGAGGAATATATCTGCTGGCTACTGGTATATTTTGAAAAAAATAGCGATGGCCATCGTAATACGCCCACTTTTATAATGGCAGCCAATTCGTCCGGAGTGTTGGTTGACAAGAGTTGTCAGTAAATGAAAGATTATGAGAATGACATTTTCTCTAAAATCAAGGGCAATAACCTTATTATGTTAAATATTTTTTTGATCTGTCTGAATTTCAAAAGTGTTTATCCATGGATAATTACAAACATTCACACCAAGTTTAATCGAAATCCATCAAAAAAACCAACTCCCTATTGAGTCCACAACATATTTTCAAAAGCAAGGGCAATAACCCATGAAATATTTTTCGATTAGTCTGATTTTCAATAGGGTTCATTCTTGGGTGTTTATAAACACTCGCAGCAAGTTTCATCAAAATCCATCAAGAAACCAGCTCTATCGTGTCCACAACTTTGTTAACGGCTGAAAAATTAACGCGTATTAAAGAACAAGGGCAATAACTCAAATATTTTTCGATGTTTCTGATTTCCAATAGGGTTTAACCCAAGGTCAATACAAACACTCATACCAAGTTTCATCAAAATCCATCAAGAAACCAGCTCTCTATTGTGTCCACAACAATTGTGGACAGACAGACAGACAGACAGACGGACAGACAGACAGGGGCGACTACAATATACGCCCACATTAATGTGTGGGCGTAAAAGTGGGCGTATAAAAAATCCTTTATAGTCTGAATGCTATAAAAGAGAAAACATATCGAACTGTTTCCAGTCATAATTCCTGTAGTTGTGGAACTGGTACATCTTCTACTCTTTATGCTGTCCATCGACATAAAAGATGTTTTGAATATCAATTTCCACCAGGGTGAAAAATCAAGTTTTTAAATAAAAATTCATTGAATTATCACCTAGGTGAATATTATTTTCCACCAGGGTGAAAAATCAAGTTTTTAAATAAAAATTCATTGAATTATCACCTAGGTGAATATTAATTTCCACCAGGGTGAAAAATCAAGTTTTTAAATAAAAATTCATTGAATTATCACCTAGGTGAATATTAATTTCCACCAGGGTGAAAAATCAAGTTTTTAAATAAAAATTCATTGAATTATCACCTAGGTGAATATTATTTTCCACCAGGGTGAAAAATCAAGTTTTTAAATAAAAATTCATTGAATTATCACCTAGGTGAATATTAATTTCCACCAGGGTGAAAAATCAAGTTTTTAAATAAAAATTCATTGAATTATCACCTAGGTGAATATTATTTTCCACCAGGGTGAAAAATCAAGTTTTTAAATAGAAATTCATTGAATTATCACCTAGGTGAATATTATTTTCCACCAAGGTGAAAAATCAAGTTTTTAAATAGAAATTCAAGTTTTTAAATAAAAACAGAAGTTTATAATTCAAAATAGAAAAAAATAAATTTGTCGTATATGGGCCACCGTAACATTGAGTCAAAATTTGTTGGAACAAAATTTAAAATAGAATTTTGTCATATTTTTGATTGCAGATAAAAACAGATTTTTTTACAAGACAAACTTAAATCAAACATGTAAGCTTACGTAGACAAAAAAATAAGGAAACAAAATTATGGTTGAACATTCTTGTTTACCTGGACAAAATGAAACAAATTTTATGCTTGTGATACACTGCCCCCCATAATTTGATTAGTAAGAAAGATTTTTAAAGAATCAAATTCAGATGAAAATCCCTATTGCCAACTCAAATCCCAAAATATCTTTCAGAATGCACCAAATTGATGCCATTTTCCATTTTTTTTCTCAAGGGCGAGGGCCTTCTGGTTGGGCTTGCGTTTGCGGCGCTTTGTGACGTACTTCTACTCTACAACCAATCCTGGTTTTTGGACAAATCCATGCCCTTGGCAATGGGAGAAATCAAACCAAGATAGCAGCCTAAGTCTACTCTTTTCTTTAAATTTCCAACTGTCAATGGATCTTTAACGTGAACAGTCTGAAACTTGTAACACAAGGGCAATTGTATCATCTAAATCTAAATACAAGAAAGAAATGAGCAAATGAGTATTTTGTCTACATTATGTTGTATTTGTCCCATATTTTACCAAGAGAATCTTAACACAATGATAACAGTGAATATTCTACAGATTCACTGATTGATTGTCTGAATGGTTCTCTTGGGAAATAAACTTCACACTTTTTACAAAACATTAGCACGATTCAAACACAATATTATTTTCTTTTTTCTTATTCTAGAGACTTTTCTACAGCTATTAGTTCTTGTCAATGAATCTTTCATAAATAATTCTACATTCAAAATTTAAAGATACAAAACCATCATCAAGAGGAAACAGTTCTCAATAAATTAGGATAACAAGCAGATTGTTGTCTATTTCTTTGAGTGCACCATGAGAGAAATTTTGTCAGGACAGCTAGCAATTGTCTGAAACTTGCTGACTCTATTCCCCGCCTTTGATAGCTATTTGGACAAATATGGCTGGGAAAGATTCATAAAAAACTAGGCCCCAAATAATTGCGATTTTCAGCACCTCCAGCAAGGGTTTTAAACGTATTTATTTATCTCAAATCCACAAAACTTTGATACATTTGGAAAGATGGATGATCTTGTAGTTCAATCATACCATCATTATCCCCCTATACCATACAGGCCATGTATGTGAGTACATTTCAGTTTTTTCCCTGGGAAATGAAATCTGGGAAAATGTGGGAAATCGCAAGTTTTTGTGGCCTAGTTTTTTTACTCTCTCCCAGCCATATCCGTCCAAATAGCTATCAGAGGCTGGGGAAAGAGTCAACAAGTTTTGGACTAAACTAGCAAATGGAATTTGAATTTTCAACTGTAGAGGATCTTCAGCCAAAATCAAATTGTGCCTACTTTATGTTTTAACAAACTAGTAAAAGGTCAGATATTACCAATTAAATGGTTTAACAACCTCATACATTGATTTCATATTCTTTTCATTATGATAATCAATTAACAAATCATTGAAACAAAAATAAACACTTAAATCCTAAATAGTCTCAACTATGCTATTATTCTAGGTTGAAAAAATATTGTGAGAAGCCACTTCACTTTAACCGTTTATTATATTGATTTATTATTAATTTATATACTTTACTCTGATTTCTTCAGTAAAACAGGTAATTATTTAAATAATTAAAAGGTGTAGAATAACATGAAAATCAATATAAATATATCTTTAATACTATCTGTCTCCCTTATATATCAATTATCTACTGCTTCAACTTGAAATTTCAGTTTAAAATATCTGTCTAACAATCTTAACCATTAAAACGACATTTTTTACCATTAAAGATAAAACTACTAAATCAAATTATATAAATATTTTGATTGACAATCGTTACCATAAAAATAAAACTAGTGCTAAATCAAATACAACTGTTTCACAACTTTAACCATTAAATCTTGAAACTAGTGCCAAATCAAATACAACGGTTTTCACAACTTTAACCATTAAAATTTTAAAATAGCGCTAAATAAAATACAACTGTTTCACAACTTTAACCATTAAAACTTAAAACAAGAGCTTAATCAAATACAACTGTTTCACAACTTTAACCATTAAAACTTGAATCTAGTGCTAAATCACATACAACTGTTTTACAACCTATACCATTAAAACTTGAAACTAGTGCTTAATAAAATACAACTGTTTCACAACTTTAACCATTAAAACTTGAAACTAGTGCTAAATCACATACAACTGTTTTACAACCTATACCATTAAAACTTGAAACTAGTGCTTAATCAAATACAACTGTTTCACAACTTTAACCATTAAATCTTGAAACTAGTGCCAAATCAAATACAACTGTTTCACAACTTTAACCATTCAATCTTGAAACTAGTGCCAAATCAAATACAACGGTTTTCACAACTTTAACCATTACAATTTTAAAATAGCGCTAAATAAAATACAACTGTTTCACAACTTTAACCATTAAAACTTGAAACTAGACAACTAGTGCTAAATCAAATACAACTGTTTCATAACTTTAACCATTAAATCTTGAAACTAGTGCCAAATCAAATACAACGGTTTTCACAACTTTAACCATTAAAATTTTAAAATAGCGCTAAATAAAATACAACTGTTTCACAACTTTAACCATTAAAACTTAAAACAAGAGCTTAATCAAATACAACTGTTTCACAACTTTAACCATTAAAACTTGAATCTAGTGCTAAATCACATACAACTGTTTTACAACCTATACCATTAAAACTTGAAACTAGTGCTTAATAAAATACAACTGTTTCACAACTTTAACCATTAAAACTTGAAACTAGACAACTAGTGCTAAATCAAATACAACTGTTTCACAACTTTAACCATTAAAACTTGAAACAGGAGCTTAATCAAATACAACTGTTTCACAACTTTAACTATTAAAACTTGATTGACAATCTTAACCTTAAAAACTTGAAACTAGTGCTTAATCAAATACTGTACAACTGATTTACAACCTTTACCACTAAAACTTGAATCTAGTGCTAAATCAAATAAATAACTTGACTGACAATCTTTACCATTAAAATTTGAAACTAGTGCTAAATCAACTAAATTGACATTCTTAACCATTAAAACTTGAAATCAATGACATGACTGATTGACAATGGTCACCAGATTGAAGATCAAACAAAGTTCAGACTATTTTATGATTTGATCACATTCCAAGCATGCCAATCAATTATAGATTAACTTATTCCAGTCATATGGGAATATATCATAACACTCTGATTGTGATTGACTATATTGAGCAAACCATTATTCCATATTTGATTATTTAACACCACAAAAACTACAAAATCAGCTTTTAAATATCATTTAGATGCTAATTTGCTATCTATGAAACATGTCATTTCATATGTTTCAAAAGCAGAATTATAAGCTTACTGTGACAAAATGCAATATAATCATAGAAGTAGGGCTGGGTCAAAAAATTGAAATAATCGATTATCGACGCTACAAATTATATATTTCGATTATCATATTTCATAATCGATTAAAATTCATAGTCATATTTTCATTTAAAGGGGACCAGTCTTCATTTTTATTGGTTGATTTGGGTCTTGAATATATTTAAGTATCCTTCAGAAGCATTAGAAATGTACGAAAATTGCATATTTCCTTCAAATATACCTTAAATTAGACATTTCTCCTTCTATTTCTATAGAAGACTTTTCTATATATTGCATAGTATCGCTAATGTGTAGTAGGGCATTATAACTTTCAAATGCTAATAATTATGGATGCACATGGATTTGAAGGCTCAAATTTCAATGGTGAGTTGTGATAACCAGTACTAAATTGCTGAGCTAAAAAGTCCCCGTTTCTGAGACTTGGAAAAATCGACCCACGAAAATGAAGCCTGTGCCTCTTTAATATTATCTGTTACACAATTATCAGAAAAGTCATAACATACTTTAATCATGATGATCTTACAAAATTCTTGTCATTACTTCAGTTTCATTTGTCTTCGATACCTGATATTGATAAATAGCAAACATTCAGGTACAAAAACACAGATTAACAGACAAACGAAGATTGGGAGATTTCTCAATTAAAATATTTAAAATTATTGATCGGTAGCCTGCCGTCGATAATCGATCTTAATTTGGTAATCGATACCCAGCCCTACATAGAAGTGGGATTGGACATCAAAGAGCAAAGTCAAACTGAGAACATTCAGATATTGTCACAAATATTTTTTTACTTACAAATGAATTTGAAATATTTATTCAATTTTTATTATAGGACTAAGTAAAAGTACTAGACAGTAAAAATATTTTTTCTATTTCCAGACATGACCTTTGACTCCATTCAATTCATGGAGGAAGTCAAACATCAATAATTTCAATTAAGCAAATGGTAAAAACGTAAGATGTCACTACACTGTGGAATGAAATGATAGTTGAAGCCAATGCTGAGTGTATCATAGTGCCACAGAAAAAGTTCTTTCAGGAACAAAACAAACTTTTGGAATTTTGATGCATTAAGTCCAATGAATCTGGATAGTATTCATTGATTTATTGCTAAATTTACTTATTAAAGGGATATATTCACTATTCATTCGACCCATAAAATTTTAGTCTCAGTCAGAACCTAGAATTTGTTATAGCTCATCTAATCCGTATGATGTTCACAACCCTCCCTCGAAATTAAAGCCTTCCTGCAATCCCCATGTGTATCCATATTTATCAGCGTTTGAAAGTCAAAAATATAACTCGTCGTTTAGTTAGACTATGCCATGTATATAAAACACACAAAAAATGAGAGATGAATGTTAAGGTACGGGTATAATTGAAGGTATTGTGCGATTTTTTAACAGTTCTAGTAAATCTAAAGACTATTTACATAAATTCAAGGCCAAAATCGATCCATGAAAATTCTGAACATTCCCCTTTAAATGATAAGTTATCCATGAATGTATTCAATGTTTATGACCAGAAATAATTCAATGCCAATGGCTCATGACTTTCCCACTAAAAGATAAACATCACAATAACTGTGTTTCCACTGACATAAAAAGCCAGCTTTAAGCTAGCTTTTTTGTGTTTCCACTGACAAATTGCCGAACCTTTACGGTTCACGGCAATTGAAGCTTTTCACGTTTAGCAATTTATCGGGGGCCAAATGAAAGCCAGCTTTAATTTACTCAGTGGAAACACAAAAAGTCTCATTCGGCAATAGGGGGTGCATGCTGTTTAGCGTTCTAGTAGAGTAAATGATAAGTCTTGTAGATCGCGTGATGTCTATAATGTGTGACTTTATGATCGAGATCAAAGTCGTCCTGGAACCAGAAGATAGCTTGCCAGGCAAGGTAACATACGCCCACTTCAGCAAATTTAAATATTTGAAAAAGTTGATTGCACCATCGCACTTATTTGAGCTTATATTTAGATGAAACAATTCGAACGAAAACTCTAACCTCTATTGTGTAAACTAGTTAATTTTAACATTTGTTCACTAAGTCAAGGGCAATAACTCATAATCCTACGACTAGAAAAGCACGATTCTCGAATTTATCTGAGTTATTATCAAGATGAATACACATACCAAGTTAATTTAAACCTTTTTTTTCACAAAATCAAGGGCAATAACTCTTAAACCAACGACTGGAATCGCGCCATTTTCGAACTCATTCAAGATATTATAAAGATGAATACACATACCAAGTTTCATTCAAATCGGATAAAAACTCTAGCGTTTTTTCACTAAGTTAAGGGCAATAACTCATAAACTGACAACTGGAATCGTGCCAATTTCAAACTCATCCGAGATATCATCAAGATGAATACACATACCAAGCTTCATTCATCGGATAAAAACACTGGTCTCTAATGCGTACACAAGTCAATTTTAATGTTTTTTCACTAAGTCAAGGGCAATAACTCATAAACCAACAACTGGAATCGTGCCATTTACAAACTCATCCGAGATATTATCAAGATGAATTCACATACCAAGTTTCATTCAAATCGGATAAAAACTCTAGCTTCTATTGTGTACACAAGTCAATTTTAACGTTTTTTCACTAAGTCAGGGGCAATAACTCATAAATCAACAACTGGAATCGCGCCATTTTCAAACTTATCCGAGATACTATCAAGATGAATACAAATACCAAGTTTCATTCAAATCGGATAAAAACTCTAGCCTCTATCGCGTACACAAGTTAATTTTATTCGAACTCATCCGAGATATTATCAAGATGAATACACATACCAAGTTTCATTCAAATCGGATTAAAACTCTAGCTTCTATCGCGTACACAAGTTAATTTTAATGTTTTTTCACTAAATCAAGGGCAATAACTCATAAACCGAAGACTGGAATTGCGCCATTTTCGAACTCATCAGAGATATTATCAAGATGAATACACATACCAAGTTTCATTCGAATCGGATAAAAACTCTGGTTTCTATCGCGTACACAAGAAATTGTTGACGGACCGACCGACAGACGGACGGACAGACAGGGGTGACGGCAATATACGTCCACATTTTCATGTGGGCGTATAAAAAACTCAGTGTAAACGCAAAGTGTTCGGTAATAAAGCTAGCTCAAAGCATTCACAATTCTCAGTGGAAACACGGTTAATGAAAAGAAGCTGTCAGTAACACCCGGCCCAAGTTAAAATAATAATACTTACATGACTGGTTTCATGAATAAGAGGAGTAGGTTCAAATATATGAACTTTTCTGCCATAACTAGCAGCTATCTATAACAAAACAACAACAACAAATCAAAATATTACAATGTAATTAAACATTTCACATGCTTTGTTATCCAGAGTTATCATTAAATCTGTTTGATTTCTGCATGGAAGGAAACATTGATAGCATCAATTTACAACTTTCAATTTTCATTTATGTGGTTCTTGCAATTCCTTTAAAATTAAGCTTAAACTGTTTTATAGCATCACCAGAGGGGATCTACTATTGTTACAGTTGAACTTAGTCTTAACCAAGACTTTTTTAAGTGCGATAATCAAAATCAGTGTCTGTAAAATTGAAATGAAATTGAATGATAAGTGATAGTTAAAAAAATCATGAAAACCACTTAGAAAGGTAATACATCTAAAATCATTCAAAAACCTGCTGGAAGTGCAGTGAATGGGAAAGCAAATTTGAATAGATTTTAAGACATTTTTTCCTAAATAATCTGATAAATCCAGAAAACATTGTTTATATAATTGAAAAACCCTAAATCAAATTTAAAGTGTTTATCAATTATAACTTGTTATTATATGGAAATTTACAGAGTTTTATGGGTTTTTGGCATTCTGTTTGTATACTTTGGACATCGTTGATGAATATATACTCTGATTGACCAAGTTTGAGAACTTAATTTTTTTGTTCATTCTAAGAGGTTGTATCTCTTTAAGTAAGGTAATAGATAAGTTACTAAATGAATTATTAATAGGCTATCATTCTATAAATATTTTTCTGCATGTATTTAAATAGTTTTATAATAATTAGAAATATTATCTTGTAGACAGCTGTTACACGCGAACGTTTCAAGAAATATGTTTTATAACATATCCAATTGAGTTTACAGCCAGTTTATGACTTAAAGGGATATGTTCACTAACCGTTCGACCAAAAATCTTTTAGTCTCAAAACCTGAAATTAGTGAGAGAGGTTGTAACAACAATTATATAATTGAAATTACGAATGAAGACTATTTACATAAATTAAAGGTCCAAATCGATCCTCGAAAATGCCAAACATTCCTTTTAATTTATTTGGTTTATTGGTGAAAATGGTTGTTATAGATTTATAGATTTCAGATGGGGTGAGGAAATAATCATTTTAAAAAGAATTAGGTCAAGATAATCCATAAAGATGAGGACACGGACCAGGAAACACTTGGAAGATAAGATCCCACTTGAGAATCATAGTAAATCATCCTAGTAAATAGTTTGAATCATGGCAACCTAGTCTTGATTAAATAAGGCCAGAAAAACTTGACCCTGTTTTCTGACCCTACCCCAGCTGACAAACTGTCAAAATAACTAATAACGGCTGGAATAGGGCCAGCATTTTGGGGAATACATTGTATTTCTGATCTTACTCCAGCTGACTGAAATAGGGTCATCATGTTTCAGACTATCTGGAAAAGGTAGAATCTTCTATAATTCAAAGGGATTGTAAAGCGTATTTCTTAACTTTGTATGTGTATCGGGAACACTGATAGCATCAATTTGCGCCATTCCAATTTCCATTCCTACGTCTGCGGTTCTTTGGAAATTGGAACGGCACAAATTGATGCTTCAGTGTCCCCGATACACATACAAAGTTAAGAAATACACTTTACAATCCCTTTAATGCTAAATTAAGCTTTTAGTAACATCTTTTTTTTTGATATTAATAAAATATATTGAAATAACATACCTTTCCAGTATCTGATGAACAGTCAATACAACTAACTTTAATATTACCATGAGTTACACCAGGTATAATTTGAACTCGCTCAAAATTACTAGCCAATATAACTATATTACATCCTGCTGCATACGCCTGAAAATATATTTTACAATAACTTGTAACATCATTGAATATTGCTCATAATCAAAAATATAATTGATATCAGCACTGCACCATTCTCTGGATATATTGCTGGCTCCCCCAAATAATCAAGTTGGTTATTGGCCTGATTTAAACTTATGCCTTTCTAAAAGATTTATCAGGACAGCAAACTTTAATGATTGTTTCAAATACTGGGGTAACATAACTTGAACTTGGTAGTTATTGAAGATGGATGACATCTAAGCTCAATCAAAATACAATCAGATTACATTTCGTTTCGGTTATTTTTATTGTCGACTCCATGTAATCTAACCACATTTATAAGGCAAGCATTCTCTGGTGACAAATAAGCTATTTATAGCACGTGCTACCCCTCCGCCAATCAGAACAACGTTTATATTGTTATAATTTGTATTACGTAATAATTTGGACTGCTGTGTCGCTTTACTTTCTGTTTCGTCTTCCCACAATGCATATCAATGCATAGATCTTGAAGGTAGTTTTTGATTGGCTGAAATTTTCGTCACCAGAAGATGCTCACTTATATAAGTGGTTAGATTACACGTCGACACTCAAAAAAAAAGGTTTCAGTGCCATAGCATAGAAAGATAAAGCATCTTATGCATTAATATGCAAGTTTTCATTAAATGTTTTCAGAGATACCACTTTTGAGATGTGGCCAAACACTCCCTTCCCTTTGACCTTAGCCCATGTTAAATTTAGCAAGTCTGTTAGTAGGCCTACACTCAGATTCTGGTAATAGATGTTGTCACCAACATATATTATAGTCAATCTTACATAAGAGGATAATATATACATGTAGTAGTAACTGAAATCAATATGACTAGATGACTGTGGTTATTATATCTTCTACCTATCAAGTTTCTAGGCAGCTTCTTCTTCTTATATAGAAAAGAAAATTAAATTTATAGTTTGAAGTATATTTGAAGAGAAATTGCGATTTTTGTGTGCAGTTCTAATACTTTTGTAGAGAGTCCCCAAATCAACTACAAAAAGCTGACTGTTCCCTTTAAGGTGTACAGTCGGTATTTTTTCAAGGGCTGAGTTGGGTCTTGAATATATGTTAATTTTCTTCAGAAGTGCAACTGCATGGAAATGGCACAATCTCTTCCATTTACCTCTAATCAAACATTTGTTTTCGTATTTCTATAAGCTTATTTATATAAGGCATAGTCTCACTAATACGAGTCATATAAATTTGACTTTATACACTGAAAATTATGGATACCGTACACATGGATTTTAAGAGATTAGAAATTTAGTGAACTGTATGCACTGTTACTGATAAGCATAGCTTAAAAATTCCTAATGTTGAGCCTTATGTATGTATTATTAGTTGCATAAATGATGAACATGCCCCTTTAAGAATCACAAGTGACTTATTATAAGTGTTTTCTTAAAATAATGAGTATGAGACAGTAATATAAAGATTCAAGTTTAAAAGAATTCCGAGGTTGCTATATCTGTGTTCTTCACTTGCCAATTATATACTTTATTTATTGATTACTCGATGAAAATAGAATGATTGAGATGGTATATATTGAGATGCTCTACTGACTCATATATTGAGTGGGTGGTTGTTCTGACATTAAATCTTCAAGTAGTCACTACATTTCTCTTAGAGCCTGGTTATATGTGGCGGGCCCGGTTTGCCGAGTGTCTCGGATCGGACGTCACTGCAGTCAATTTCTACTGATTTATTCAAACGTATTTACCGGTATATGGAAAGCAGGCCAGACCGGGAAGGGAAGCCAGGCTATCAAGGCCAGCCCGGTATTCATATAAACACTATTTGATGGGTTAGCCCAGGCTATTGAGCCACAGCACATGCGTACAACATACTTTTACTAAACAACATGGCTTCCAAGAACCAAAACAAAAGCTCTCCTGACTCGTGTTCATGTACAGATTCTAAACTTTCAACCCGGGTAACCGAGTTAGCTGGCCTGTCACATATAACCAGGCCCTTAGGCAGATTGAGATATTACATAAGAATGATTCTGTTTTGTATCGACTTCATTTTTCATGAGCCATTTGTGCCCCAAGAAATGAACAATATGTTGTCAATTGGCTGCTTAGTAGGTCTTCATTTCATAATTTTCAATAATTCACTTTATTTCTTGAGCTCAACGAATAACATATCTGATTCAAGGTATGCCATGCTTTCATTGTTCATGAAAAGATCTGGGCAAGAAACAGATGTGTCATATGAACAAGTAAAACATAAAACCTACTGTATATATATAACACTTGTGGAAATATGATGTGATAATGGTTCATTCCTATAACATCTGCTTAATGTTTAGCAAGACATTTGTGCATGGTGTTGGGGCAATCATAGGCATGAAAATGCTCAAATTTTGAAATAGTCATATGAAAAATGAACCCTGACCACCTTAAAGAGGCACAGGCTTCATTTTCGTGGGCCGATTTTTCCAAGTCTTTTTTCGGGGACTTTTTTAGCTCAGCAATTTAGTACTGGTTATCACAACTCACCATTGAAATTTGAGCCTTCAAATCCATGTGCATCCATAATTATTAGCATTTGAAAGTTATAATGCCCTACTACACATTAGCGATACTATGCAATATATAGAAAAGTCATCTATAGAAATAGAAGGAGAAATGTCTAATTTAAGATATATTTGAAGGAAATATGCAATTTTCGTACATTTCTAGTGCTTCTGAAGGATACTTAAGTATATTCAAGATCCAAATCAACCAATAAAAATGAAGACTGGTCCCTTTAATACACCACTGATTGCTGCATACTTTCCGAGTAATGATACAAAGATTTATAGAATTAAAGAATGGAATGCTATTAAATTGAGAGATATCAGTTGACAGCTTCAAGAAAGGAATTGATTTTTATGCATCTCACTTTAATGGCTTTGCAAGATACTATAAAAATATATATACCGACAGGTATTGTCAGGAATATGTCAATAAAATTGCAGAGATACAAGATAATCTGTCTTACTAAAGCAACTATGCTTGAGACAAAAAAAAATAAATAAATACACGCTAATATGATTATAAAATGAAAGAGTGATGTATAATTAAAAGATTAGCGCTTTTATAATTTCAAAACAACCACCGATGGCTTGGATTAAATCGGATTTGTTTTCGATGATGTCAACAAGCCAACTCATCAAATTTACGTTGTTGTGATGACGTCAACCGGAAATAACCGGAAAAGACCATAGAAGACGCCCTGACGACTGTGACTATATTTACATCACGTGATACTGTCATGGTCAAACGTCAAACTTCGTCACGATCAACCAGTCTCGCCAGAGCCTCGCTCGGTCATTTCCGTGATACCTCGGCTATTTTCATAGATTTTCCGATATCAAAATGTCAACAAAGGTACAGAATTTTTGAATGCTCATATCTCCGCGTAGAATTGACGGATTGGGACAATTTTTTGACACAGTTCATATTTCAATGTATACTTTATGACTGTTATCTCATTTTTCACAACCTAAACAGTCATGTCTCAAGCATAGTTGCTTTAATGTGTAGAATACATAGTTTTTTCAGAACACAGGTTCTTAATCTGGGGGTATTTGGCAGGATCTATGAAGCTTATTAGTAAAATGCATTGACAAAAGCTTGTCTCAAATTTGTAAAAAATTTCACAGATTTTAGTCAATGGCTTGGTCCTTTTAACCTTTCTACTGTTCATTAAAGTTTCCATTAAGTTCTTATGTAATGTAAGGGATACAATTACTCCTCAAACCCTACAGATCAAATTTCGACAATTTAGTTTTTGTAAAACTATGGTCTAAAATAATATTTAATCATAGTTCAGATATTCTTCAGTAAATCTATCATTATAAAGCAGTAAAAGAATCACAAACATTATTCTTTTGTTGGCTAAATATTTTGATCTGTTTTATTGAAAATAGTGAATGGAAATGACAGAAGATCTAATTGAGTATTGGTAATAAATAGGAATTATGATCGATCTATTGATAAGAGTCAATGGGAAGCAATAAAATAGATTTATAGAAGAAATATAGAACGCCAGCTTCCACTATATTACTATCAACAGTTAGTATGCTAGCTGGCAGGAAGAAATGCTTCAACTTTTATTGATTATAGATTGAGAAATTCAAGCTGAATAATGTCACTATAATATAACACTGAAGGTCAAGTAATGGACTGTTTAAAGGGCGTACTAGCTTAATTAATTAGAGATCATGCTATCAAATACAGAACTGACAATAACACAAGCTATCTTAATAGTTACATTTTTAAATATATATCCATAAAAATTTTGAAAAGATTGAATTGAGAAATTGGTTTCACACCAGACAATGAATCTACTCAAGCAATTTAATTTTCGACTGTCAACGGATATTTAACCCTTCCAACCCGACAAGCCGGTATACCGGCCCATCCTTACGTTATATATACCCAACAAGCCAGTAAACCGGCCGTTGTCAAGTGACGTCATACAACATTAACGTAATACGTTTTATAGGCCAGTTGATATATGAAAATAAACCACTAAACCCCAAACAAATTCCTAGAAAAGGTTTTTCAACTGTTTCTGGTAGTATTTGATGTGGAGAATAACATACTAAAAGTCTACCAAAATCTGGTCACCGGAAAGGGGGTAAATTCAAGATGGCGTCCAAGATGACCACCAAAACCATAAAACAGCCATACTCTCTTATTTTCCAACATAGAAGGGTAATTGTGGTGTCTACCCCATGGTTTTAGGGGCCAAGGAACACATTAAAACCAAGAGAAGTGTCATAGGGCTATCAGAATGTCGCGAAATTCAAGATGGCACCTACAATGGCTTCCGATATATTGATTATGAAAATTTTTGTTATCTGTTGCCTGATCTGACATCTGCGTGGGTGTGTTTGCATATCAAGTGATTACACAGACTCTAATGATGTCGCTAAAGACCTCAGGTGGACTCACCCGCGGTAGTGGTATAACAGAAGAACAGAGGCCTCCTTGGACCCTGTCCAGCCCAATTACTGCCTAGTACAATAGTACAATGCAGGGATTCATTAGCCTCTAATATGTACTTAGTGAACAACTAAATATTCCACAGGAGCCAGAATGGGAAGAGATGCATCTGATCTAGAGAAGATCAGTGCGAAACTTGCATGCTGCTCACCATTTAGTGAAGACCCCACTTTGCGAAATATTGTTAATGGCGTTGTTGCAGATGCCAGTGTGAATGTCCAGGACTTTGAGTCGATCGAAAAAAAAAACATCAAGCAAAATATGATTGGACATTTGGTATTTACTGTCTCATTCAAATGCAAAGACAAAGCGATTATCCTTGGTGATGTTTCCTATGTCAAAGTTTCTCCAGACCAAGTAATTGATCTAGTCCTTCTCTTCAAGCGATTTCTTGTTGTGTCCAAAACTTTTGAACTTTCGTTGGAATGCTTGCAGTATGAGCAGTATGGGCATTCTTTTCCCCCTGCGCTTTTTGATGCCATAGATGTATTTCGCAAGGCTGTTTAACCCCGAATAGCTCACGCCATCACTGAGTATTGTGGAAATCAAGCATCAAGCGAAGTGCCATTGGACTCTACCCCGAAAACTGAACATTACGTCCTCCTTGTTGCACCGATAATCCTGGAAGAAAAGGGACAGTTATGGTATAGTAGCAGACTCATATGAGGACTTCACCATTTGTCATTATGGTCTGGCTACTATAGTTTTCGATGGATATGATGGGGGTCCAACCCATCAGCAAAAAGCTTTATTTTCAATCAGATAAATCCTCTTCCTCAAAGGTGCGAGTGTATGATGTTAAACGCATAATTGCAATCCTCGCCGAGGTTTTACGATCACAGCTACTTTTTGGACATGCCTTTAGTGGATGTGACAGTAAGTCAAGAATCTTTGGGGTCGGGAAGAAATCGGTCTTCCGAAAACTTGTGGATGGAAATTTTGTTATGCGATATATTGCAGATCAATTCATTAGTCCAAATCAGAATAGAGATATAATCGCAGAGATTGAACTGCAAACAATGTCTGTCCTGTGCAGTGGAAAAAGTAATCAATCTGGCTTTCTTTCTTAATACTTTAATTAAGAAAATTGTCAATGCACCTTCATTTATCACTCCTGAACGTCTACCTCCAACAGCATCTGCCAGTAAGTTTCATTCCTATCGGGTGCATTACCAGATAATGGTTTGGATGTATCAAACTGGGGGTGGAAAGTAAATGGCACACAATTGCTCCCGGTGATGTCAGACATTGATGCTGCGCCTGACCAACTTCTGAAAATGATGCACTGTAATTGCAAAATGTCTTGCAGCACATCATGCTGTAGCTTCAAAGTCTATTGACTACCCTGTTCACCTGCTTGTGGACAATGGAATTATTTAGCTAATCTAATACGTGATAATGTCCCAAACTCTCTCTAAAAATTTAAGCCTCTAAGCTGCAATAGCTCCTAGGAAGCCTACAGTAGCATTTCACTAATTTCAAACTCTCTGAGTGTTACATAATTTCATTTTTGGAGGTAGGACTACTGATATGATCAGACCAATAGGCCTTAGACAATGTTGGCATTTCTTGCTCTGCTGCTTAAGTAACACATTAACACTATCATCTAACACAAGATCTTATGAAAGTTTTTTAATAACCTCTTCCCGGGCCAATGTTAGGCCATATAGCTAAAAATAAAATGTAATTCTGAATAAGCTTACTGATGATGTGTTGAAAATAAATAATTTCAAGCGATATTTCTTTGGTTAAATTATGCTTGGTATGGGCCATAATAATCTTTCACATGTTTAATATCTACTGTACATTTCAAATTGTCAGTTAATTTAAGTAAGTTCTTATATCAAATAAAACAAAACGAAACATAAAGGTCTGAAGTCAAGACTAAATGACGTAACTGATTCACATAACTATTTGGTTTCGCAAGCGAACTATAAGTAACTTGGTAAAAATACCGGTCACCAATTTTTTGGATGTGCTGGAGAGGCAAATTTCAAGGCCTGTTAATTTCAATAACTGGTATTTTTTAGCAAAGATAATGAGTTGGCCTACTGGTAATAACAATGTTCACAGCTCATATAAATTTGAACCTTCAATCCCATGTGTGTGTAAGCTTATTATCAATTATATGACTCAAATTTTAGTGAGACTATGCAATATTATAGAAAAGGAGGTTTCGTTCTGGTACATTTTTCTTGAGACTGAAGACTATTTACATATATTCAAGGCCTAAAGCAATCATCGAAAATGCAAACTATTCCCTGTTATCTCGTCCAGCCCTGGACTCTGATTTAATACATCGTATACAGAGTCAAGCTTCACTCAGTATACGATAGGCAGTCAATAGCTGTGATATTTCAAGACAGCCAATCACAGCGCATACATCATAGCAGCCGATTAAATCTTATAAATGGGGCCATCGAAGAAAACATGTCAAATCGAAACTTTTTGAAAATCAATCTAAAGTTTGTAACCAAAAACATAATGAGGTGCTGATTTTAAAGGGGAATGTTTTGCACTTTTGAAGGTCAATTTAGGCCTTGAATATATGTAAATAGCCTCCAGAAGTACTAGAACTGCACACAAATCACACAATCTCTTCAATTATACCCCTACCTAAAGATTTATCCTTCATTTTCAGTACGGTATGTATATATGTGTTTTCTATATAATGCATAGTCTCACTAAATGGCAAGTCATATTTTTGACTTTCTAACACTCATATTTATTGCTACACGGGGATTTGAAGGCTTAAATATCGAGGGAGAGTTCGGAACATTATTATGGATTAGAATAGCTAAAATATTTCAGGTTCTGAGACTAAAATTTAATTGGTAGAACAGTTAGTGAACATATCCCTTTAATGAACTTAAGTTTGGATATGTTAGTCAATGCACAAGGCATAATTTGACCATAAAGCTCTGTCTACACATTGCCAAGAGATTTTCTGGAGGGAAGACTGAGCATAATATACAGTCTACATATTTGACTTGGACCGTTAATAAAAAAGATTAACATTACTTTGACTTTCAAATTCAAGGATGACCAGTAGCATCTCAGTAGCAGCTGTGCAGCCTGTGGAAGTGTAGGCCTATGCCGGCTTTGGCTATAAGTCTAGTCATAGTGCACGATTGCCTAGTGCACACTAGGCCTAGCTTGGCCTACAACCAATTAGACCTATCATTATCTATTCCAACAATAATGACAATGTAGAAAGTGAAAGTAAGTTTTAAAAAATCAACCCAAATAATATTAACTAGGCCTATCTATAGTATATATCACAGTATAATTATCAAAATATGACAACACAAAAATGCCAACTTTACTTTCAACATTTAACAGACGTCAAAACGTCAAAACAATTTGATTAATCAGAAGAACAAAATGTCAACAAGATAATCAACTTACAGTGAAATGGATACCCTCAACACTTCCAACAGCATAGCACTGATCCCCTAAATTACAGGCACCAGTCAGCACTTGGTGCCTATTCATTCTTAAAGTCTTTTAGTGTAAATTTATGTCAAACACAGTTACATACTGCATATTAAACATCCACCTCCGTTTCTTTCGACGCCATGTTGATATCAAAATAATCTCCAACAAAAATGTTTTAAAATTTAAGTGCGTGATTGTACGTCGATAAACAATTTTCCTCTTGGTATCACATTTTTATTTTTCGTTAAATCTCTATATTACATTTGATTTATCATTAACAAAACAATGAAAAGAGCTAAAATTCTTCCAAATCGAATCAGCAACAAAATACACCAGTCGGTCTAAGGGGCACAACTCTTTTTATGAATGAAAAGTTGAAGAGTAAGACAACAAACGATTCCTGTAATCATGTATCAGCATTTGTGAACTTCAACTTACACGTAGACCAACAGTAGTTGATGTAAAACAGGGATGTTTATATATAGCGATTGTATAAGGTGGGAGAGAAGTTATGAGTAGTGATTGTAGATGGTATTGGAGTGGTTTATAGACCGTAGTGACTGTTGATAGCAGGGGCAGATCCAAAGGGGGGGATATTTTTGGCCGACTGATGTCAGAACCCTCTAAAAATTTGTCGCTCGCGGCGCCGTTGAATTTGAAGCATGTTATATTTCAGAGCCTCTAAACTCTGGATCCCCCTCTTGATAGTAGAGTTGTAGACTGTGTGGTGATTGTACAATGATGATGGTAGTTTATGGTTTATATATAGACTGTGTAGTGATTGTAAATCTTGGTAGAGTCGTTTATTTAGACTGTAGTACATAGACTAAATGCACTACATATTATAGACTGTGCTGATTCTAGATTGTAATAGAGGGGTTTATATATAGACTGTAGTGATTGTAGATAATAGTAGAACGGTCAATATACACCATAGTATTTGTAGATTTTGGTAAAGTTATTAACATGGACTGTAGTGATTGTAAATGGTAGTAGAGTTGTTTATATGGACTGTGTAGTGATTGTAGATGGTGGTAGAGAGGTTTATATAGATTGTTACGATTGTAAATCTTGGTAGATATGTTTAGATTATAGAATGTAGAGATTGTAGATTGTAGTAGAATAATCTATATTTAGCCTATTGTAGTTATTGATGGTGGTAGTAGAGAGGTTTATGTTACAAAAAATGCAGATGGTAGTAGATAGGTTTATATAGACTGTTGACAGTTGTATAGACGTTGTAGGTGGTTGTATAGTTGTTTATATAGATTGTAGATGTTGTCAGTGGTTGTATGTTGTTTATAAAGACTGTAGATGTTGTAGGTGGTTGTATAGTTGTTAAAATAGACTGTAGAGCATAGGCGTACGAGCTGGGGGTGCAGGGGGAGGGGCAATTGCCAGTGATTTTGATGAAGGAAATTAAAAAAAATAAAATCGTTCGGAAATGATGTGATCAGGCAGATGGCGAGAAGTTTTTGGAATTAGGGGTTGGGTGGGGATCGACTTGTCGGGCAAATATATTTCGTTGTCGGGCAAATTAGCATTAGTTGTCGGGCAAATTGTTTCCCCCCCCCCCCCCCCCCGCTCAACTAGCGCCCCGTACGCCTATGCTGTAGAGATTGTAAGCGGTTGTATAGTTGTTTATATAGACTGTAGTGATTGTAGGTCGTTGTATAGTTCTTTATATAGATTGTAGATGTTTTAGGTGATGGTATAGTAAAGTTGTTTAAATAGACTGTAGAGATTGTAAGCGGTTGTATAGTTGTTTATATAGACTGTAGTGATTGTAGGTCGTTGTATAGTTCGTTATATAGATTGTAGAGGTTGAAGGCAGTTGTATAGTTGTTTATATAGACTGTAGTGATTGTAGGTCGTTGTATAGTTCGTTATATAGATTGTAGAGGTTGAAGGTGGTTGTATAGTTGTTTATATAGACTGTAGGTGGTTGTATAGTTGTTTATATAGACTTTTAGAGATTGTAGGTGATTGTATAGTTGTTTATATAGACTGTAGAAATTGTAAGCGGTTGTATACATGTAGTTGTTTATATTGACTGTAGAGGTTGTATATTTGTTTATATAGATTGTAGATGTTGTAGGTGATTGTGTAAGCGAAAACAATGTCCGGGGGTTTTTATGTCCGGGTTGAACATAATACGCTAGATAGAACTGTCCTTTATTTAGTTATGGACATTAATCACTAGTTAAAAATGTCCATTGGACATGTTTCACTAGTGCAAAATGTCCAGCGGACATTTTCCACTGGCGGATATTGTACACTTTTACAAGCACAGCTTTAGATTTCTCGCTAGGCAAGTCCGTAAATTTTCAAAAATTAAAAAAATATTATTAATTATTTGAAATAATTTATTGTTACAAAATATTGAGATCATTATATTCACAATTAAATAAAAAAATATAAATAACATTGAACAGAAGAAGGTGTATATCATTGCATGTAGATGCCCTTTATCAAATATTTTCATCACGAATAATTTTTGGTCCCTTTCTTTTTTTAAAATTATCGTTTCTGAATGAACACATTGGTTTTAAGCATTATCATGAACTGCATCTTTTTTACTGATACTAATTTTATAGTTTCAGGAATTCCTTCTTTTGTCACTTCACCGAATTATCTTTTGAAATATTACACTGCTGTATTTTTCCGAACAACTGAACACTTCATAAGCTGGCGGTAAAATGAACACAACCAGTCTTCTGGAAATAAGAAGTCTATAAATAGTTGCCAAAACATTTTTACAGGAATGAGATCACAAAAAGAATCAGTCAGTTGTCTGATTTTAGTAATACTGTCAGATTGACACACATATCCTTTACAAGGACTGCAAGCACAGGGTTTAGCGTTCCTCAACATTATCGCTACTTGTTCTTACATACAGATGCTTTCAGATAAGCTACGATCTATAGTATTTAACAGCGAAAAATACAACGAAACAGAAAGCACCGGCAGCGATAACTGGTCGTAGAGTTGGCATTCTATCTACCACCAATACATCCTCCTGTAATGATAATAATAACATAATATTAGTTAATTATTAAATATAATGAATTAATAAGTAATCAATATTATTTTATCATGATCATAAAATGAACTCTCTACGTACATATTTAAACATGCATAAATTAAAATTTCCATCGCATTTATGGCATAGATGGTACTCAAGTATGAAGTTGATCTTAGCATTTAGCATTGTATCCGCTATTTGAATTTCATAAACGACCTCATGTACTTACCCAACCACCATTGTCCCTGACCCATCTGCAGACACATTGAGTTATAAATGTTAAAGACCAGGTTATAAAGCGTTTACACATTTCAACACTACAAGACACAGTTCTCACCGCAACGTCGGAACAGAAGAAAAATAACATCATTACACGTTCTTTAGTGATATGTCCATGACTGAATAATTCCGATAATAAATTTTTAAATTGTTCATATGTTATATTTTCTACACCAATCTGAAATTAAAAAAAAGATTTTCATATTATTGTGGAATTAATTAACAATAATGTGTATTACGTAATCTTCAACTTTTAGTTCTAAAAAATATGGCTTTGAAAGGAAGAATGGAATTGCATAAATTTTCATTTTGTCTAAAACTGTCGTTAATAGGCTATGGAGTTTTGAAATACCATACTTGTAACAAGATTGATCGTAAGATTTTTTTGTGAAACGAGGAGTGTAAGCGTCGAAATTCCCGTTCATATATAGATATAAAAAAAACAAAAAATTTTAAATTCTAAAAAAAGGTCTATCAGCTGATTGAATATATGGTATTAGGCTTGGAAAAAGATCTTAAAGGGATTGTAAAGAGATTTTCTAAACTGTGCATGTGTATGGGGGACACTGATATTAATGATCTACTGGAAGGTACTATATTGATGACTATGCGGATCACTGTCAGTGACGTCATAAAACGCGTTAGTTTTATTGAAATTGCAGGAACCACAGACGTCAGAATTGACATTGGAATGGCACAAATTGATGCTATCAGTGTACCCGATACACATGCAAAGTTTAGAAAAACTCTTAACAATCCCTTTAATTTTATATGATTATTATAAAGAATAACTAGGCCACGTTATTATATAGATTTACCTATATAGAGAATCCCATTCAATGATTCTCGAACAGGTTTTAAAGTAATTAACATAATAACCAGTTTAATAATTCTTATTGTTTCGATATTAACCAAGTTCGGTTAGAATTTATGATTTGGGTTAATGGTTAAATCAAAGGTTTACTAGCCAATGTTTCAACAGTGGGGTGCTGTGCCAATTAATCAAATTGACATACTTTACTTTATGAAGATGGCGACCGCATAACTTTTTTCCCAAAGGGTTGTCAAAGTAATCAAATGGATATTGCTTGCCATAACAGTAGTCAACCTATTTAAATATAAATGAAGAACTGTGTAATAAAAGGCCATTACATAGTGTAAATGTTATACGTATTTAGTAACATATTGCAAGAAAACTACAAATAGTATACGTTAGCCAATTGCAGACACCAAATCGAAATAAAAATCTTTTTAGAACAAAATGCTTCGTGCATTTAAAATATAAAAAATTTTTTTAAATGGCTGATTTTTTGAGTGAAGAACAGAATTCTTTAAAAAAATTTTTTTTTTTTTTGGTGTTTTTGATAAAAATGTGGATTGTCTTTAGGACGTAATTAGAAAGATTATTTTTAAACATATTACATTTAGGAATTATAGGTTGCAACATTCCGGTTAAGCAATGTTACGAAAGCATGGGCATAACCTCAAGTGAGAGTGTATCGTTTTTTATGTTTTTTTTTGTGTCACTGTCGCAATATAATAACAAATAACATTGCATTTTGTTTTATTAAGAGTGGATTGCCCCATACAATTGAAGAACATAATTCTTTGAATTTATTTATTTATTTTTGTTGTTTTTTTTTTTATAAAAATTGGATTGTCTCTAGGACGTAACTAGAAAGATTATTTTTAAACATATTACATTTAGGGTTTTTAATGGTTTTATAAAGGTGGTTGTGTCACTGTCGCAATATAATAACTTTAATAACATTGAGTTTTGTTTTATAAAGATTGAATTGCCCCATACAATTGAAGAACATAATTCTTTAAATCTATTTATTTATTTTTGTTGTTTTTTTTTGATAAAAATTGGATTGTCTCTAGGACGTAACTAGAAAGATTATTTTTAAACATATTACATTTAGGTTTTTTTTTATGGGTTTTTTAAAGGTGGATTGTGTCACTGTCGCAATATAATAACTTTAATAACATTGCATTTTGTTTTATAAAGATTGAATTGCCCCATACAATTGAAGAACATAATTCTTTAAATCAATTTATTTATTTTTGTTGGTGTTTTTTTGATAAAAATGTGGATTGTCTCTATAGGACGTATTTAGAAAGATTATTTTTAAACATATTACATTTAGGGTTTTTATGGGTTTTTTAAAGGTGGATTGTGTCACTGTCGCAATATAATAACTTTAATAACATTGCATTTTGTTTTATAAAGATTGAATTGCCCCATACAATTGAAGAACATAATTCTTTAAATCTATTTATTTATTTTTGTTGTTTTTTTTTGATAAAAATGTAAATTGTCTCTTGGACGTAATTAGAAAGATTATTTTTAAACATATTACATTTAGGGTTTTTAATGGTTTTTTAAAGGTGGTTTGTGTCATTGTCGCAATATAATAACTTTTATAACATTGCGTTTTGTTTTATAAAGAGTGGATTGCCTCATACAATTGAAGTACATAATTCTTTGAATTCATTTATTTATTTTTGTTGGTGTTTTTTGATAAAAAATGTGAATTTTCTCTAGGACGTAATTAGAAAGATTATTTTTAAACATATTAAATTTAGGGTTTTTAATGGTTTTTTAAAAGTGGATTGTGTCACTGTCGCATTATAATAACTTAAATAACATTGCATTTTGTTTTATAAAGATTGGATTGCCTCATGTTATAGCCAATTGCAGTCACCATATCAAAATGGTTTTTTTTTAAGAACACTATGCTTCATGCATTTAAAATATAAAAAAAGTACATAATTCTTTAAGTTTATTTATTTGTTTTTATTGGTGTTTTTTGATGAAAATTTAGATTGTCTCTAGGACGTAATTAGAAAGATTATCTTTAAACATATTACATTTATGGGTTTTTTAAAGGTGGATTGTGTCACTGACGCAAGTTAAATTTTATAACATTGCATTTTGTTTTATAAAGATTGGATTGCCTCATAGGCCTACAATTGATTAACTAAGTTTATTTTTAAACATGTTATTTAAAAAAACACGGGTTGTCTCATTGAAGTAAAATCTATTTTTATAAAAAGAAATAATCTAAGTCTGATAATAAATGATCTAACTGCAATGAATATTTAATGATTAATTATGCTAATTTTAGAGCTGATGTCATACAGGAAATAAACAGACATGTCATACAATCTGATACAAGATGATACACTGAATGATAACGTATATAGACATTTAATCAATTATCCAAACAAATTAGCCTATCTTTCAAGATTCACATATAGTCATATGAATAATAAATATGCATACATTTTAACAAGCCTATTATCATGTTATGTGAGTTATCTAATTCATTTGATTCAAGCTTAATATCAATCAAAGAAAGCTCAAAGAATGACTAGTTTGAGCTCCTAAAGAAACTTAAATCATTCTCGATTCACTGTAAAAAAATTGCATCATTGACGTATCGAATGCATGAGGCTCCAATGTGACGTCACACCTACCAATCCTGTGAACATAAAGGCCTATAAGAAAAAAATATTTTTACATGTCAAAAAATTATGGGGAACTTTGATTAGCCAAGATTAAAAATAATTATGACCAATATTAATCTTTCATAAAAAATTCAAAATGAAAAAAATTACGGGGAACTTTGATTAGCCAAGATCAAAAATAATATTAATCTTTCATTGACGTCATCGACAAAGTTATTTTTTTTTTTATGAAAATTTAAATACTATAGGCTATGTATAAAATTTGGAATTATTAAAATTTCCAAAAGGCGTAACATCTTGATGACTTAAATCATTTTAAAAATGAATAAATAGAAAATTATGCCGTTGTATTTTTAGTTTAAATTGTCATCGAATTCTGGGTTTTGAAACTTTGAAACTATTGATAATTTATAAATAGGAAACATACAAAACATTGTTACCTCTTGAGCCCTCTGCCTCACTTCCTCTCTGCCTCTGGTTCTAGAAAATTCATCAGCCATTATTCTTAGTTCTCTCCCAGCTCTTACCCACATAGGATCCATATATGGTTCCTCCCTGGAAGAAAGATATAAGTGAAACAATATTAATGGTAGCCACTCCAAATTCAGACGTTTTCAATATAATGCAAACGAAACCCCTCCTTACCCACGGTACCACATGTACTTCATAATTTTAACATTAATGACTGAAGCAATAAAAATGTTATTTTTTAATATAAAACAAGAAATTATTGGTATGTTGTTAGCGCCAGTAAAATCAAAATAGCTTTATATAAGCAGGGGCAGCCTTGAATTCAGCACCACCACCCTTGAGAATGAGTTTTGACACAATTATCCACCCTCCCCCCCCCCCCCCCCCGGAATTTAGTACTCAAAGTAATGACCGATGAAAACATTATAATATATCGGTCAAGTTATTTGTATGGAAATGGATATTACATGGAAATCCTCACAGATATTATCAAATCTAAACTACTTCGTTATATAAGTAAAAAATGTTACTGTAATTGCTTGAGGCTGTGATTTGAAACCAGAGATAGAATTGTTTCCCACTTTACAAAATGAAATGTAATGGAGTGTTACGTCACATTTTTTTGCACCTATTGGGCTAGCGAATACGGGCAAACGCCATGTGGTGTACAATGAGGGAAATTTTACAAGGAGAGCTATGCTATACTCTTACTTTGCCCAGACTGTAGTACATGGGGTCTCTGTTCAATGTCCAATCCGAAAGAAAACACGTCATTTCCATGTCAACCCCGATATCTGCATCACTGACAGGGGGAAAGGGGGAGGGGAGTACAAGGGTCTCATTACGAACTATGCCGGAATTGAACTTGTGTTTTTGTGTTTTTCAATTACTGTAATTAAACATAGTTGTCTGGATTTATCAGATTATTTAGGTAATCTGTTGTATAGTTATGCCACCAGGTAAGTTCCCTGATGAATATTTAGTAAGTTTGAAAATTTAGATTTTTTGATCATTCTAAGAGGTTGTATTCCTTTAAAGATTGCAACAACTTTTTCTTTGATGTAGTCAAACGATTTGAACCAAAAAAATCAGCCAATTAAAACGAATACAAAATCACAGAATTCCCCAAAAAAGCCTATAGATATCAATCATGACGTAGTGAAATGACCAATATCTTTTTGTGAAACAGCATAAAGCAATCTATCATGAGTGACCCCGATAAATAGCCCATGATTCACAAGATAACTGTGGGGTGTTTAAAGAGGTACAGTCGGTATTTTATGGGGCTGGTGTGGGTCTTGAATACATGTTTATAGTCTTCAGAAGTAGCTTGAACTGTAGACAAATTGCATAACCCCTTCGAATATACCTCAAACTAATTATGGCATAGTCTCGCTGAAATTCGAGTCGAATGTTTAATTTTAAAACGTGGATGGATATGGGTACAGATGGATTTGAATTTAAGGCTTAGATTTTGGGATGAGCTGTGAAAGCTACTAGGCTACTAAAATGCTTTGCTTAGTTTTGAGACTAAGGTATAGTTGGTCGAACGTGTTAATTGTCTACCCCTTCTAAATGAAATGATAAACAAAATGATAATTACTACACCTGCAATAATTATAAAAGACGGTGAATGAATCTGAATTTGGAAGGAGTGGGCATCGTTATCCTCAACTGATAGCATCAATTTGCGCCATTCCAATTTCCATTCCGACGTCTGTGGTTCTTGCAATTCCACTTAAACTAAAGCATTTTATGACGTCGCCCCCACTGATCTACCGTAGTACCGGAAGCGTTAGTTTAAGTGGATTTGCAAGAACGTCGGAATGGAAATTGTAATGGCGCAAACTAATGCTATCAGTGTCCCAGATGCACATACAAAGTTTAGAAACGCCTTTACAATCCCTTTAAGTCAATCCTGCAATCTGTGCATAGAAACACATACACATTACTAAATCGTCTGGTAGCGTCATTCTTTCAATTTTGACTGCATGTCACATTCATGTTCATTCATGAATTAGACATATAAATTGCATGACGTCAGACCTACGCGTACAAGTGGGTCAATATGTCACAAATATTGTCAGGTAAAGTAACCCTAGAAGATATTTTTATTGGAGTGTAAAGATCAAAATCATATTTAGTGTATATAAAAAAACCAAGATATATTGATAATAATAAACTCATGAACTTCATTTCGTTTCACGGACAGGTTACGTTATCAAATAAAATTTGTCTTTGTAAAGTTTTCGAACCGTTCTAGTAGGCTTTTTTGTAAATTCAGAATTAGTAGGCCCTATGTCCATTTACCCTGTTGGTATCAAATGTCAATTTTCGTCTACAAGCAACAAATGTCAATACTCCTCTACACATGATTTATCCAAAATAACTTTGAGGGGGTGGGGTTAGTCAGATAAAACCTGACGTTGAGTGGTAAGGTGGGGGCAGTTTGCGCTTTTTGAGTGAAAATATGGGAAAGTATTCAAAAAGGAAGGGGAGGGGTGGCGCCATGCCCCCCTCTTAAATATGCCACTGACTCAAATCAAAGGCACAGGTCCGCAATTGTTAGATATATACATGTAGTCTATAATTTGTAAGTTATATTATGTTTGCTTTATAGTAGTAATGGTTATTCAATTAACCTTCACGATTCATTGAAATCATAGTGAACATATCTCAGTTATTAATACTTACGATATTGCAGCCTGTTGTTTGATATCTTCAACATTTTCCTCTTCCATCCGTAATAAAACAAATCTATTAAACAACACTTTTCCCTCTTCTGCTACATCGTCGTAATCAGACGGAAAATGTACCACTCTTGATGGCATTATTAGAGGAGTTAATGTCTTACTGTTTCTTCGCTTGGTACAAAAGCTCTGAGGCATCACTACAGATGTCATTTTAAAAACTTTTACAAAAATCTATAGTTTTGTACTATCACTATCACTGTTTACAACTACTTGTTGAAAGAATTGTAAATAACTTATAACTATTCACATCACTATCCAAACAATTTCTTTTGATATCTAGAGTTTTACACACCACTTATAATATAAGTACATACACAATAACACAATTTATGATCCTCAAGATAATAAGTAATAAGAGTGTTTGGTAGTATGCGTATACTGGATATCCTTTCCAACAATAACTGATCCGACTCACTACATTTGATTATATATATAGTCCTATATTTACACAGACGTATTTTTGGTTATCACCTCACATGAAGTTTTAAGCGTCTCTAGGAATACTACAGCACGTGGTAATGTTTTTAATTAGGTGATCACCTGGCACGCGACTTTATTTATATCTTACCTTTATCGTCGCTGATGTCACCTTTACATATGCGCGCGCAAGGTTGAGTGTCCTTATATGGAGCGTATAGAGTGTGACCTATTGATTTCATTCAGTGTCTGAGGTAATACATGTATATTAAATAATATTTGGTAATATACTCTTAATAATGCACCGTGACTAAATTATATCTTATGTAAATGTTTAAAAGATTTTGTGGATCAATAACTATATAAACAAGAGTTTTTAAGCTTAACTCATCAATAGGCCTACATTGTATAGGTAAACTACAAGATTGTGCGCTGAGTTCATCTTTATTAAGGCTGCTAATTGTAAAGCAGGGGCCATACCTTTTAAAAACACTTATACCACTTAAAAAAGTGTGCTTGTTCCGAGTTCTGGCAAAGTCTTTTCCGTGGTATCGAACTGGGGACTGACAATGAATAGTGACTATTCTTGCGAATAAAACGATAAACCATTGTTGTTCAATATAATCATTACCCGTATATGCCAACGAAGACAAAAGGGGCAGTATGCAATTTTTTAATATCAAAAACTGTGTAAATTATACTTATAATTGTATTTCTATAATAAAGCCTTTTTATTTCTACGTAACCTGAATTCGTTTTTAAAGGGTTAATAAAAACGGAGTGTTTAACTAATTTGTGTATAATCCGTTTGTCATAAGCATGGTTTTAACCATGGAATGGGAATTAACGTTAGGGGGGGGGGGCGAAATAGGAAAGAAGCGAAAAGGGATGGGGCGAAGTGAGAATAGGGGGCGAGATGGGAAAGGGGCGAATTGGGACAGGGGCAAAATGAAAAAGGGGCGAGATATTGGGAAAGGAGCGCAACAGAAAAGTGGCGATTTGGAAAGGGACCAAATGAAAAGGGACAAAATGGGAAGGGGCAAAATGGGAAGGGGCAAAATGGGAATAGTTTGGTGGCGAAGTAGGAAGGGGCGAGATGGGAATAAACCAGCTGCACGTGCTAGATAAAATGGATGATGTAGGCGATATGAATGTTTAATTCTTACTAAATAGTGTCAATAAAGGTAATGTATTTCAAGCATTTCTGCTGATTTGACACTTCGAAAGCATTTCTATCGTTTCGGTTGTAATCCATTACGATATAAAATTTCTCGTGTTGTTCGTATCCGAAACGTGTGTCCTTAGTCAATTTGATTTTAAATGACATCTAAAGAATTTAGTCCGAAATTTCCAATTGTCATTTCATTGATTTATTCCATCTTTAACTCATCCATTTTGTGGACATATCTGTTTTCGCATGAAATAGACGTAGACATGTCCACAAAAACAGTGAAATAGCACACCCCATACTAAAACGGCCATAACGTTGCTAATTTTGATCCTAAGTGTATAATTTTTGTGCAGAATATACATTTAATAACATTTCCTACGTTTAATTCAGCAGCCAGACCGTTTACGGTAGGAACTTGAAATTTGCAACATAATTACTTCATATCGATGTGCATAAACAGTGCGTATTGCAATTTTATATAGCTACAATAGTTTTTCAGTTACAGCCTGTCAAAGATTTGGTTTTTGCCCAACGACCATATTGAAAAAAGGATATAACCCCACCCCAATACTAAAATGGCCATAACTTTGATTTTGATCCTAAAGCTATGATTTTTATACTGGATGAAAATTTATTTTCTCTGCTATCTATTTCAGGCGAAAACAGGAATAGAAAAATTTTCAAACCTTCGAGACAATCGACTTTGAAGTTTAGCCAGTTTGTACACAATTTTCGAGAAGGCAAATTCCTCAAATTTCAGTTTCAGAAAGTTGCCGTAGCACCCAGATCATTCACGATAGAAACTTGATATTCGAAACATATTACCTTCACATCGATGTGCACGCGCAGTGCAAATTGCAACTTTCCATCTCTAATAGTTTTTTAGTGACAGTCTGTCAAACATTTGGTCTTATATTGAAAAAGTAAAAAACCGACCCAAAAAATAAAATGGCCATAACTTTGCCAATTTTGATCCTAGAGCATTGATTTTTGTACTGGGTGAAAATTTAACATCTCTCATATCTATTTCAGGCGAAAACAGAAAAAGTCATATTTATCAAAATTTCGAGAAAAATGAGTTTGAAAATTTGTACCCAATTTTCGAGAAGACAAATTCCTCAAATTTCAGTTTAAGAAAGTTTCCGTCACTAAAAAATTCGTAGTATCCACACCATTAACGCTAATGTTGACTTGAAATGTTAAACATAATAACTTCACATCGGTGTGCACTAGCAGTGCAAATTGCAACTTTCCATCTCTAATAGTTTTTGAGTGACAACCTGTCAAACATTTGGCCTTATATTGAAAAAGTAAAAAACCGACCCCAAAACTAAAATGCCCATAACTTCGCAAATTTTGATCCAAGAGCTTTGATTTTTGTACTGGGTGAAAATTTAACTTATCGGCTATCTATTTCGGGCGAAAACAGAAAAAGTCATATTTATCAAAATTTCGAGAAAAATGAGTATTAAAGAAGTGTGTTATATTCCATAATATAATTGGTTTTGTTATATGTGCTCCTCGCTTCTATATGTCGTTCAAATCTTATATTCTTTTTCGTTGAATAATATTTAGTTACTAATTGGTATACAAGATTTTTCATGGGTCAAATCTCAATAGGCCGAATTTTCGATGGTTGAAAGCAGCTGCCTACTTTGCCTAGAGGTTAATCCGCCTCTACCTGGATTTAACAAATACTTTATTGAGAAATTGGGATTAAAGGTCTGGATTCAGGCTTTTCTTCTGTTCTGATCTAAAAATGGCGAGTGGTATACTAGTAGTACCTGTTAAAGGTGGCCCATATAAATAGGTGAACTATGTTTGTTATTGGCTTGGTGAAAATAATGAATAGTACAGGGCCTAATAAAGAACCTTGTGCAACTCCATAATGCATCACCAATTTTGTTGATTTGGTACCAGTAATATCTACAGTATGTGACGATTTGTTAGATACGTGCCATTTAAGATATACTTCCTCAAATGAGTAAATATTTATTTTTATAATGAAAAGTGTTATGAGGTGACTAGAAGAGTTAGCATACCCTGCTTGGCGCCACATCCACCACTGCTGCTCAATGGTATGACATCAATAAGTTATTGATTTCTGATTTCTGTCAGAAAAAAAGTTTACTTTTCAAGGCAGTTAATTTAATCAAATTCAACATTAAGAAATTATTTTTGTTTACTGTAATTACAGAGAGTGGTAATAATTAGGTCAAAACCTTACGGGAGATAAACGAAATTTTGCAATTGTAATCAGCATGTCTTAGTTTTATTAGTATTTTGTCAGTTATTTCCTTGGCATCATGTAATATTGTTCAGGAAGGATTCGTCTAATAACATGGTATTTAATATTAGGCCTATTATATATTTCATATTTTCTCAATTTATGCAAGTATAATATGTAGGTTGGGGTCGTTATTTTGGTAAAACGAAAACGAATCATAATTAATTTTCCCATGTAGAGGAAAATAGTTATCTCCCATATGATCTTTGTTTACATTTTTAGAGTGACATCCGTTGCAAGGCTTTTACATGTTATCAGCGATAGAAATTATGTTTTGTCATCGTATTATGTATCTTCAGTTAATCGCACGCACATCCACACACCAGTTATATTAATGACATTTTTTATTTTGTCTTATCCTGTACTTTTCCCTTCCATAAAAACTCTTTTAATAAACTTTATGAACTCATCCGATTTGTGCGCAGTTACATGTTTAATTTAAGGGTATTGATTGGGCTAGCGTTCGAGAAAAAAAACACGAGATGGAATTTTTGTGAATTACTTATTATTTTTGGGCTCAGATTGTAGATAATTATTACTTTATTTGTTAACTATATAGAATGAAAGAAACCGAAAAGAAATTAGGTATTTCGTTAGTTTTTGCTAAAAAAAATAGGAAAAAATAGCAAAATGTGTCCCGGTTGGTACAAGATTTCTCAGCCATTTTTTATTGGAAAATTACGATTTTGGTCTTGATTGAAAGCTTATTCAAGGATGAAACGTACAGAGAGTTTTTTTCGAAAATTCTAATCAGTTTGGCCCCTGGAAAATGTTTGCCGTACCTACGTGTAAATTTTCGTGAATTTTCGTATTTCCATGGTAACCACCAAAATAATAATTTTTTTTGGAAAATCGCTCTGTACGTTTCTCGGCAATGTAATTGTCTACATTTATGCCAAGTGTGATGTAGATTGATCCATTCACATTTTTTTAAACTTGTATCAAAGGTTTGAAATGTCCAATTTTTATGACCTGTTTGAAAGGGCTGTCAACTCATTAAAAAAAATCTGATTGACATGAAATCAACCTTAAACTATCGAGAAGGACCCCAAATCATCAACAAATGCACAACAAGTCTCAAGAAATCATTATTTCATATACTTATTCCATTTTTTCATAACGTGAAATAGCCCAATTAACACCCTTAAAAATGTAGACCAAATAAACCCCTACATTTTTGACAAAACACGGGTTCGTATATATGCCGATTAAATAGGCCAGTCTGTCTCTCTCAATCTCGAGGCGCAATGCACTTAGTTGCTGTTGAAAACTGTCGACGTTCATGGTTGTTAACTCGAGAGGCTGGCCATTGGCGCCGCCATTTGGTTATCACTATCGTTTGACTTTTCCACGGATTCCATGCCAGGGTGGGGAGAGAAGAACAGTCAATGAAGATACTTGTGGATTGCAGACTGTCTACTGTACATACAATCTCTCATACAGAGTTGTCTTCCCCTGCGGTCCAGATATAGCCATAGATATCCTATAAATGATAGCTCAGTGAGATATAGCTCAGTGAGATTACACCGGCAAGGCAAGGGAAGACAACTTTGTATAAGAGATTTGCCGTACATATAGTGCCTAGAGATAATAGTGACAGAAGGGACGTAACTCTGACGAGATAATGCAAAGGGGCATGTTTATGATGTTTTTGTTTATGATAGTAAATGATGATAAATTAATCCCTACTACAAAAAATCTACAATAGAGCAATTTAAAGGGAAAAAACACACAATATTTTCTATTTCGTTCAATGATATATAAACACTTTTATTGCAAGATTAACTACAGTCCATTTTAACCTTGTGGAAAACGGAATTTGTTTCTTCACCATAACTATTATCAAATTCTGTTTGTTTAGTGTCAAACAGAATGCACCAAGAGCCAGATACCAAACCAGTTACACATTTTTTATTCCCAGAACAAAGATTTTGGCACGTTTCCTTGGTTATAGCAGAACGGACGTCGACAACAAGTACTGGCGCAGGATACAAACGACATTGATTAGCCAGTATCAACCAGGTTTTACAGTTGGAAGTTTCAGTACATTTTTTCTTACACTGTTCTTTATTTTCATTGCCTGCATAAAGCCTTTTAAAACCTTTTGGTAATCCCGTTTTTGATTCATTGTCGTACGTGCAGGACTCTGAAAAATACAATGTGTTTTGTTTTTTTCAATTAATTGGTTAGAAAAAATCATACAATTTAAACGACAATCAATTCACTTTTAATGAATACTTAAAGGGATGGGGTACTACCTAATATTTATTGGAATAAACACAAAATCTATGTTCTAAACTTGGTCAATCAAAGTATAAATTATATTTATCAACCTAGCTGGTGTCATAAACATACTACTAATTACCTGTTAAATGTAATAAATCCAAAAAACTAGCCTTCATATAATTATTGAAAAACGCTTACAAAATATCTTTTTTAATAAAAAAAAAACTAGTTTTATGGGTTAATTGGATTCTGTTTTCATACTTTTAAAACCGCGGGTGAATTTATAACCTTATTGGCAAAATTTGAGAACTTATATTTTGCCGTGGGTTAGAATACCTCTCAAGATAAGAAACATTCTGATGCCATGCACAGTGCTTTCAGTGGTATCAGCTTTAAAGAAAGATTACGTATCAGATAAATCTGTTTATAACCTAAATTATTTTCAGAGTTTTTCAATAATTTATTCATTTCATTTATTCAACGGATTGTATAGAAACTCAAAAACATATTTTTTTATACGCCCATATCTCTGTATGTGGACGTATATTGTCGGTCAGTTCGTCTGTCCGTCCATCTGTCAACATTTACTTGTAAACGCTCTAAAAATTAGATTTTTAGATGGAATCAAATGAAATATGTGTATACATATTCATAAAAAGAAGATCAAGTTCTAATTTGAGCTATTTACGACTGCTTCTATCAACATTAATTGCTAGTGTTTAAAGGAAACAAAAGAAATTCGGTATGTGCATACATATTCATGAAACGAAGGTCAAGTTAGATTTTTTTTTAAAGAATACTGACTTTATCAATAGAATGTTGATTTTAAATTACAATACAAGAACAGAACCTGAAATCACAAAGCTTTGAAAATGGCATTTTGCTTACAACAGAATGCAGAAGTATATAAATATATATAAGTCAAAATGTTTCAGCATGCCGTTACAAGTGGTCTTATATATGGCTTCGGTCCACTATCTTTGTCATTTAAACAGGTACTATTTATTTAAATCACATTGACCTGAATATCAACCTGTATCTCAAGAGCTACATAATATGGAATATCTGTGTCATTGACAGCTGAAGATGTGAGCGAGTTTAGTCTGTATTATGCCCGATTTTCTGGATTTTTTGCCCCCCCCCACCCCCATACGAAACTTCGCATCTTTCCTAGCTCCGTATGTGTCGCAGATAAAGACAGATTTAGATTTTAAAATTTTATATGCATTCCGTGAGATAGAGCATAGTGATTAATATAATAACATAGATAATAAGTATCAATACTTACCGGCATCAATAAGGATCAAAGTTACCACGAGCAAAAATACTGAAGACAAAAGTTGATTCATTGTTATAGTATAGTTAAACAAGACAGTCGTGATTCTTGAAGGCACTGTCTTCTCCTAGATTCAATTCGGATTATTTAAACTACATTATGCACCTCCTACTGGACAGATGTTACCTGAAAACTGCCAATCAATTCTTTACAATATACAACATAATATTACAGAGACATAATGCCTATTACAGTAAATACAGCGAATGGTGATCCAGAGATTTTCAGCGATGCTATCGGTGTGTGATTTCGATTGGAGCCTGAGTTTTCAAGCTCAAGTTTAGGTTCAAATGACGTTATATCTTCTGTGCGCATGTCGGGTAAGGGCCTCAATCGCAACTGATCGATCACACATATCTAAAATAACCGGCTTATTTATCTTGGAATGCCTGTGGGTCAATGGAAATTTTCAATTTTTCAAAACTAAAGGTGGCCAGCGAGTAGTAAGGACATGTTCCGAATAACAAATAACCAAAATTTACAAGATATAATATATCCCGTCACTGGTTGTGGAACTAAAAAGACATTTCGCCAATTTCCCGTCGCTACGGATTTCTTTGTTTGATAATAAAATTCAATAGCATATATTTTGTCAAATATTCCTGGGTAAATGTAAATTAATGTTTGTAAAATTTCACGATGTGAAAACTGGGTCACCTATTTTGGTCGGGGTTTTAAAAGTTTGCGTATGAATCTAAATATTAACAAAATATTAAAAATATTGAATAATTGAAATGGTCTTTATAGGTTTCGGGCGCAGGTGTGTCCAGAGAAAGTGTCGACCGAAATACGAGATGGTATATATTCGTCAAATTTTCACTAAGAATATTGTGAATTACGTCATTCTATAATTAAAGCAATCATAATTTAAGCAAAAAATAAATGATCGGTGTTATAGTTTATATCCATGGAAAACCGTGTCAACTTCAAAATCGACTGGAATCATGAAAATAATAAATATACAATAAAAACGAAATTTATCTTGTCGACGCCATTTTGATCGCATTCGATCGACTAACTTTCTTGCGAGGTGAGGTTACTAAAACCAGTTTTGGATATTTACATTATAAACCCGATATTTTAAGTTGATCCTTTCTAAATGAGTATCTTAATGAATCAGGTGTTCTGTACCAAACAAACTTTCGAGTCATTCTGGATCTGTCCTGCACAGGATGTGGAAAGTTCTGTACGAAACTAATATCAGAGTAGTTCTAGACAGAAAATGACTGCAATCACTATACTGTAAAACGGTTGCAACATTAGCTGCCATCTTGATTTCGTCACTGTTCCCTATTTATAATCCTATTTATATCACATTTTTCATCAGTTTAACCTTTAACCAGTGATGGTTGTATTGAAATCCAATTGTTAGTTTTGTAATACGACTCGGACCACGTGCAATAGGGTTACGTACCTTTGTTTTTTCCTAGCACGCCATTTTAATGAAACCTTTTTGGAGACACTTTTCCTGATATATAATTGAGGGGCTTTGGACAAAAGCCTTTTGAAAAAGAAGTTCCCTTGACCCGCAACTGCGAACTGACAAAACTATGTGTGATATGACAACCACTTCTCCACTTCGACCAGTACTCCAAAAAAGATTTGTCCTCCCCTGTTTGCAAAACGGATCGCCGCCCCTGCCGCTGCACCGTCTTGCAAGTTGGAAATCGAGTTCCGACAGTTCTGGACTACATGATGTATGTATATGATTCGTGCAAACCATAGACACATTTTCTGCGTTTTTCCATTCCTAAAAAAATAGAGCAAATTTTCAAATATTTTCGTTAAACTTTTGTTTTGACTTTTAAAAATTTACAGCAAGATAATCAAAACGTTTAGATAACGTAAGGGACTTACTTAGATTTTGGTATAAAGTTTTAATTCTTAAAAATTTATTACATCCAAAATAGTCAAACATTTCCTTTAAGTTCAGTCATTAACAATCAATATGTTTAAATATGTTAGTCAGAAAATTGTGACATCAAGTATACAACGATCTGCCACATATAGACAAATTAGTAAATATGTGCTAAATAGTTTATATTGATGCTCGGGAAGGTGAATCACTCAATTGCGCGATTGCTGAATTTAGCTGTAGAATTTACAAAATGTTCATGTTAAATTCCAAATGTCCAAATCTCAAAACAAACCGGTTATTCAAAATAATGTGACCATGTAACCAATTATAAATGATAATATATATACATATCAATACAACGATTTCAATAAAGGCACAATTTTAGGTTATTAAATGGAATTTTAAGACCTGTTTTTTTTCCCGGGCAAACGGACAAACAACATGTAGTATGTAATGAGGGAAATTTTGCCAGGAGCGCGGCATTTGTTTTTTTTTATTTTCAACTGTCGAGGGATATTTAACATGTACAACGTGTGCAGCACGCGTGGCCTCGGTTTATTGTCCCATCCGGACGACTAGACGCCTTTTCCATGTCAAACCCTTCGACTTGCATCATACTAACAGATAACTCCGAAGTTTGAACCCTGGACCTTTAAAGCGCAAGCTGCAGTAAGTATAAGTTGAGAAAAACTTTTTATACTAGAATCAGATCTGCCATAATTCGGGCTTGAAAAATATTGTCAAATCAAAATCCAATCGGAACATAATCCTGACGGAATGTTTTTGACCGTATCTGAACTGAAGATCAGACTGTTATACCCTCAATTCACCAAGGATTGATCTTGTCAAATCCTCCCGATCCGGACCAAATTTGCAGCGATAAATTATTTCCTTGATCGGCCAGATTGTCAGCCCGAATCATCCCTAATAATCCCTTTTTTTCATCGCTTCAGTCCCAACCACTAGATAATTGTGATGGGACAATATTCATAGATGTATTGTTGCGGATCGACCTCACGTAAGTACACGGAAAAGGCACGGACTCCGTAGAGACCTGCTTGCAACCGTGATCTTCCAAAATTTGCTTGTTTTTTTTTTACAAAGATTGTTTTGGTCTCGATGCCACCGATTATTTTTGTGGTCGATCGGTCGTATTTTTGCACTAAAAATGTCGGGTACCTACGCGTGCTAACTGCCTTATACTTTCAGGTTTCGCCCCACTCCTCCAAAGGTAGGATTTCGAAAATGTGATCTGCTACTGTTTTAAAACATGTGAACGACGGTCGTGTGGATGTAAGTAAGCACCCGACTCTCGCCAGATCCTCGGAAGACTTACCAACATTTGCTACGCAAATACCCGATCACACAGCACAACTTGATCCTCGACCTTCACTGACAGGTCAGAAAGAGAAGAAAGGTTTCAATTTGACTCAAGACTCCCTAATATTTAGTCGATCTAGACAAATTTGGCCGCCGAAGATCGTGATTTAGTACATTAATAGCGATTTGGGACGACTGGAGGCGATTCGGGGCGATATTAAGGCGTTTCTGGACGACAATCGGACGATTCAAAAAAGTGATTCATCCTAAACAATCTGATTGACAAGGAAAAATCACCTATCTGTACCCGATCCTTAAAAGACATAGTCGATATCTCCAGATCTTTCCCCGAATGTGCAGAGCAATGCTCGCAGGTTCCAGACTATTGTGCAAAATTGCAGCTGATGGACCAAAAGATGGATCGGGTATTATCGGGACCAAAACAACCCTTGGTGGAATGGGGATATTAGATACAATTGGTTCATGATTAATTAGAGGATGATCACAATTCGGGCTACGACTGAACGCAGGGAGTAGTTAACAATTACATCGCAAACCTGGTCATAATCGTAAACTAATGTTTGTGATCATATCAGATCTTATCAGATCTTTAAGTAATAACTAACACAACATTAGTGAATTAAACATTTATAGCATAGACTTTTGGCACTAATTCCCTTCCATAGATTACTAGGCTACTATTAAAATCGTGTTCATGACTTTTTCATGAATAAAAACAATGACAAACTTGGTTCAACGGTCACCTGTATTCAGCACCACCCTTTAATAAAAGACCAATTTACATTCCATGCAATTTGTCTATAGGCCCTAATCCATGAATTCTATTCATTCATTGATATAATTAGGCATAATGTTGTAAATGATTATTGAAATAAGTAATGAAATATTCAAAAGTGTATAAGAGACTTATCTAAAATAATATTTTTTATATAGGACATCGCTAATGCTATTTAAATTCCTATTTTGTTTTTCTTTCATGCATGTACATATAATTACAAATGACAAACTTATCATTCTAAACTGGGTTTGCCATACATGTACCTCTTAGCAACACCCCTTAGTAAGCAGCCACTTTTAAGCATTCCCTTGACTGGCTTCTTAATACAAGTTATACTGTATATTGAAATGTGTGATTGAAATACATGCCTCAACAATAAACACGTTAGTGACTATGTGCTAAATATTTTATATCGATGATATTATGATCTGTGTTCTATTTACAAATTGTAGTTGAATAACTTAGTTGAATTCCACTGTAGAATCTACCCGATTTACATATAAAATTCTACATGCTTTGTTTTGCACATGAATATTCTTGTTTGTCGATTTCTTGACATAGTACACAGACGATCTTTATATTATATACCCCCATTTCACTAAGGATTGTTTTGGTCCCGATAGTACTCGATCTATATTTTAGTCGATCGGCAGCATTTTAAACAATAGTCTGGTACTTGCGAGCAATGCCTTGAACAGTCGGGGAAAGATCTGAAACGATTGGCTCCAAGGATCGGGTTCAGAATATAGTGACCGGCCATTATTTTTCCCAATCGGCTCGATATCAATCAGATTGTTCCGGATGAATCATTTTTTTTGATCGGCCGATTGTCGTCCTGAAACGCTTCTTATCGTTCCGAATCGCCTCCAGTCGTCCTAAATCGCTACTAATTGAAAGAATCACGATCTTCGGCTGACCAAATTTGCCTAGATACGTCGTAGACTAAATATTTCGGAGTCTTGAGTCAAATTGAAATCTTTCACCTCTGTCTTACCTGTCAAGGACAAAAAAAATGGTGATGGGTGATCGGACACTTGCGGGGCAAAGGTGGGTCGACCTTCCGAGGATCGTGGATCTGGTGAGGGTCGGGTGTTTATACTTCACGACCGTCGTTCGAGAGTGTTTAAACCGAAAGCACCAGAGTACAGGCGAGAAAAGAAGATCGGTAGGTTGTATATGCCGTTGCCAAAGAAACATGGATATTTGAGATTTACCTTTAGTATGCCCATGTAGATCTTCTATTCATTAAAAATTAAATGATCCAACTCCTTTTATCATTTTACGCGATAGTTTTCCGAACAAGTTAAAACCGTTCCCGTATTGTTGTCAAAGGGGGATAATTTGATATTAGTATGGTCTGTAGTCTTGATATGGTACTTATTTGCATTTCTATTGAAACGTTTGTAAGCACGTGATATATATTTTGTAATCTGAATAAAAATGCAGACCCTGGACGTGTTTTGATTATTGATGCGATTATATTATTTTCGACCCCTAGCATACCCTTAGTCATTTATGAATCACCAATTGGATATTTAGCCCAGATCTTTATTCGGTCTGTGTATTACGATATTTTTTATGGTGCAAAAACCGAGTTTTGAATTGGTTATGAAGTGTCTGACCGGAATAATTGATTTTTTTTTTGCAAATCCGTTTCCTTTATTTAATTGCAGGTCTGTATTCTGTTAAAACATTATACCTCTAAGATAAAAATGGCATTATGTTGTAGAGGTACTTCTGTACATAACCAGGAATCTATTTGATAACATTGATTACAAGTAATATTTATAGAACAGTTTATAGAAGGGCGAGTCCGTTAAAACAGTTAACGAATCAAAACTGTTCTATAAATTACTTGAAACATTGACACCCGTCTTACAATGTCAGAAATGAAGTAGGCAGGTCCGACGAATTGATTCGACCAATCGAAGCCCACTTACGTTTACCATAGTCTGTCATTGAAGAAAATGCACGTGCATGCACAAGATATCGTAGTTTGTCAATATCATTTCTCTCTCAAAACCTTTCCGAGGTATATTGTGTGTTGGGTTTAGTCCAGAACAACTGGAAAGCATTGTTGCACAAATTTTCAAGGTAAGAATTAGTAATTTGTATAACCTTTGATCTACATATTCAATAACAAAACATTCAGAAATGTTTAGTGTGTAACAGGAAACTAGGTTATTAAGTAGTCCGAAACTTTGTCGTTTTTAGTGAAATTGATTATCTGTAATCAGATAACCTGCAGTAAAACACTAGATTCTGGTAAAAATGATACATTAAAACATTAAATTAAAAATAAAATCGGATATAGTTATATTGTATAAAGGTATGAAAGTCGCCATCTTGTTCTCACAAGAAACGTTTGTCAACAAAGATTACGTCATTAGTACGCAATCAATAAATTCCTGTCCATTGATTGATATGACTAAATGAATGAATTTCCGGCATTAATCAATACAGTATTTATGAAAAAGAAACAGCACAATTTGAAAAATGACGTAATCATTGTTGATAAACATTACACCTTCTCTCTTATTCGATAAAATACGACATGTTATACTGTAAAAGTGATGATTTTTGTTTAATATATGCATTACAATACTGTTTGAATTCCAAAGCATGTGAGAAAAGGTAAGAATATCAACGATAAAACGAAAAACATTGCACAGTATGAGTAAACCGTACAAAACAAGATGACTGCTTTCATACCATAATTATCTGATGCAATGTAACTAAATACGATTTTCTGGTGCTTGTCCAATAAAACGTCAAAAAGCTGATGTCTGAGATGGCCGGAGCACCCAATAATGGTAATGAGACCAACGTTTAATTCCCAAATGAACGTTTATGTATTTGTAGTAAAAAATTCCCTTTCTTGTCTTAAAGTTTATTGTTAGCAATGTATGTAATCAATTTGCGCTCAGTCAACGGCCTGGGTGCTAGGGCAACTTCCTTCAAACACCGTTTAGTGCAGTTTTCCTCTCCAAAACTTGGTGAAACTTTAAAGCCGATTTTCTCGAAAGTTTGAAAAAACAAACTTTTTCTGTTTCCGCCTGAAATGGACGTAGGGAATGTTAAATTTGTATTCTGCGCAACAATTATACCTCTAGGATCACAATTGGCGAATTTATGGCCGTTTTAGTTTGGGGTGGCCTATTTCACGTTTTTGAAGCAGAGTTAGGAAAAAGCCAAAACTTTGACAGGCTGCTGTTCGAAAACTATCAGAGATAGAATGCTGCAATTTGTACTGCGTGTGCACATCGATATGAAGTTATTTTGTGCCAAATTTCAACTTCCTACCGTCAACGGCCTGGGGGCTGGGGCACTTTTAGTGTCGGCAACTTCCTTCAAACACCCTTTAGTGCAGTTTTCCTCTCCAAAACTTGGTGAAACTTTAAAGCCGATTTTCTCGAAAGTTTGAAAAAACAAACTTTTTCTGTTTCCGCCTGAAATGGACGTAGGGAATGTTAAATTTGTATTCTGCGCAAAAATTATACCTCTAGGATCAAAATTGGCGAATTTATGGCCGTTTTAGTTTGGGGTGGCCTATTTCACGTTTTTGAAGCAGAGTTAGGAAAAAGCCAAAACTTTGACAGGCTGCTGTTCGAAAACTATCAGAGATAGAATGCTGCAATTTGTACTGCGTGTGCACATCGATATGAAGTTATTTTGTGCCAAATTTCAACTTCCTACCGTCAACGGCCTGGGGGCTGGGGCACTTTTAGTATCGGCAACTTCCTTCAACCACCCTTTAGTGCAGTTTTCCTCTCCAAAACTTGGTGAAACTTTAAAGCCGATTTTCTCGAAAGTTTGAAAAAACAAACTTTTTCTGTTTCCGCCTGAAATGGACGTAAGGAATGTTAAATTTGTATTCTGCGCAAGAATTATACCTCTAGGATCAAAATTGGCGAATTTATGGCCGTTTTAGTTTGGGGTGGCCTATTTCACGTTTTTGAAGCAGAGTTAGGAAAAAGCCAAAACTTTGACAGGCTGCTGTTCGAAAACTATCAGAGATAGAATGCTGCAATTTGTACTGCGTGTGCACATCGATATGAAGTTATTTTGTGCCAAATTTCAACTTCCTACCGTCAACGGCCTGGGGGCTGGGGCACTTTTAGTGTCGGCAACTTCCTTCAAACACCCTTTAGTGCAGTTTTCCTCTCCAAAACTTGGTGAAACTTTAAAGCCGATTTTCTCGAAAGTTTGAAAAAACAAACTTTTTCTGTTTCCACCCGAAATGGACGTAGGGAATGTTAAATTTGTATTCTGCGCAAAAATTATACCTCTAGGATCAAAATTGGCGAATTTATGGCCGTTTTAGTTTGGGGTGGCCTATTTCACGTTTTTGAAGCAGAGTTAGGAAAAAGCCAAAACTTTGACAGGCTGCTGTTCGAAAACTATCAGAGATAGAATGCTGCAATTTGTACTGCGTGTGCACATCGATATGAAGTTATTTTGTGCCAAATTTCAACTTCCTACCGTCAACGGCCTGGGGGCTGGGGCACTTTTAGTGTCGGCAACTTCCTTCAAACACCCTTTAGTGCAGTTTTCCTCTCCAAAACTTGGTGAAACTTTAAAGCCGATTTTCTCGAAAGTTTGAAAAAACAAACTTTTTCTGTTTCCACCCGAAATGGACGTAGGGAATGTTAAATTTGTATTCTGCGCAAAAATTATACCTCTAGGATCAAAATTGGCGAATTTATGGCCGTTTTAGTTTGGGGTGGCCTATTTCACGTTTTTGAAGCAGAGTTAGGAAAAAGCCAAAACTTTGACAGGCTGCTGTTCGAAAACTATCAGAGATAGAATGCTGCAATTTGTACTGCGTGTGCACAACGATATGAAGTTATTTTGTGCCAAATTTCAACTTCCTACCGTCAACGGCCTGGGGGCTGGGGCACTTTTAGTGTCGACAACTTCCTTCAAACACCCTTTAGTGCAGTTTTCCTCTCCAAAACTTGGTGAAACTTTAAAGCCGATTTTCTCGAAAGTTTGAAAAAACAAACTTTTTCTGTTTCCACCCGAAATGGACGTAGGGAATGTTAAATTTGTATTCTGCGCAAAAATTATACCTCTAGGATCAAAATTGGCGAATTTATGGCCGTTTTAGTTTGGGGTGGCCTATTTCACGTTTTTGAAGCAGAGTTAGGAAAAAGCCAAAACTTTGACAGGCTGCTGTTCGAAAACTATCAGAGATAGAATGCTGCAATTTGTACTGCGTGTGCACATCGATATGAAGTTATTTTGTGCCAAATTTCAACTTCCTACCGTCAACGGCCTGGGGGCTGGGGCACTTTTAGTGTCGGCAACTTCCTTCAAACACCCTTTAGTGCAGTTTTCCTCTCCAAAACTTGGTGAAACTTTAAAGCCGATTTTCTCGAAAGTTTGAAAAAACAAACTTTTTCTGTTTCGACCCGAAATGGACGTAGGGAATGTTAAATTTGTATTCTGCGCAAAAATTATACCTCTAGGATCAAAATTGGCGAATTTATGGCCGTTTTAGTTTGGGTTGGCCTATTTCACGTTTTTGAAGCAGAGTTAGGAAAAAGCCAAAACTTTGACATGCTGCTGTTCGAAAACTATCAGAGATAGAATGCTGCAATTTGTACTGCGTGTGCACATCGATATGAAGTTATTTTGTGCCAAATTTCAACTTCCTACCGTCAACGGCCTGGGGGCTGGGGCACTTTTAGTGTCGGCAACTTCCTTCAAACACCCTTTAGTGCAGTTTTCCTCTCCAAAACTTGGTGAAACTTTAAAGCCGATTTTCTCGAAAGTTTGAAAAAACAAACTTTTTCTGTTTCCACCCGAAATGGACGTAGGGAATGTTAAATTTGTATTCTGCGCAAAAATTATACCTCTAGGATCAAAATTAGCGAATTTATGGCCGTTTTAGTTTGGGGTGGCCTATTTCACGTTTTTGAAGCAGAGTTAGGAAAAAGCCAAAACTTTGACAGGCTGCTGTTCGGAAACTATCAGAGATAGAATGCTGCAATTTGTACTGCGTGTGCACATCGATATGAAGTTATTTTGTGCCAAATTTCAACTTCCTACCGTCAACGGCCTGGGGGCTGGGGCACTTTTAGTGTCGGCAACTTCCTTCAAACACCCTTTAGTGCAGTTTTCCTCTCCAAAACTTGGTGAAACTTTAAAGCCGATTTTCTCGAAAGTTTGAAAAAACAAACTTTTTCTGTTTCCACCCGAAATGGACGTAGGGAATGTTAAATTTGTATTCTGCGCAAAAATTATACCTCTAGGATCAAAATTGGCGAATTTATGGCCGTTTTAGTTTGGGGTGGCCTATTTCACGTTTTTGAAGAAGAGTTAGGAAAAAGCCAAAACTTTGACAGGCTGCTGTTCGAAAACTATCAAAGATAGAATGCTGCAATTTGTACTGCGTGTGCACATCGATATGAAGTTATTTTGTGCCAAATTTCAACTTCCTACCGTCAACGGCCTGGGGGCTGGGGCACTTTTAGTGTCGGCAACTTCCTTCAAACACCCTTTAGTGCAGTTTTCCTCTCCAAAACTTGGTGAAACTTTAAAGCCGATTTTTTCGAAAGTTTGAAAAAACAAACTTTTTCTGTTTCCACCCGAAATGGACGTAGGGAATGTTAAATTTGTATTCTGCGCAAAAATTATACCTCTAGGATCAAAATTGGCGAATTTATGGCCGTTTTAGTTTGGGGTGGCCTATTTCACGTTTTTGAAGCAGAGTTAGGAAAAAGCCAAAACTTTGACAGGCTGCTGTTCGAAAACTATCAGAGATAGAATGCTGCAATTTGTACTGCGTGTGCACATCGATATGAAGTTATTTTGTGCCAAATTTCAACTTCCTACCGTCAACGGCCTGGGGGCTGGGGCACTTTTAGTGTCGGCAACTTCCTTCAAACACCCTTTAGTGCAGTTTTCCTCTCCAAAACTTGGTGAAACTTTAAAGCCGATTTTCTCGAAAGTTTGAAAAAACAAACTTTTTCTGTTTCCACCCGAAATGGACGTAGGGAATGTTAAATTTGTATTCTGCGCAAAAATTATACCTCTAGGATCAAAATTGGCGAATTTATGGCCGTTTTAGTTTGGGGTGGCCTATTTCACGTTTTTGAAGCAGAGTTAGGAAAAAGCCAAAACTTTGACAGGCTGCTGTTCGAAAACTATCAGAGATAGAATGCTGCAATTTGTACTGCGTGTGCACATCGATATGAAGTTATTTTGTGCCAAATTTCAACTTCCTACCGTCAACGGCCTGGGGGCTGGGGCACTTTTAGTGTCGGCAACTTCCTTCAAACACCCTTTAGTGCAGTTTTCCTCTCCAAAACTTGGTGAAACTTTAAAGCCGATTTTCTCGAAAGTTTGAAAAAACAAACTTTTTCTGTTTCCACCCGAAATGGACGTAGGGAATGTTAAATTTGTATTCTGCGCAAAAATTATACCTCTAGGATCAAAATTGGCGAATTTATGGCCGTTTTAGTTTGGGGTGGCCTATTTCACGTTTTTGAAGCAGAGTTAGGAAAAAGCCAAAACTTTGACAGGCTGCTGTTCGAAAACTATCAGAGATAGAATGCTGCAATTTGTACTGCGTGTGCACATCGATATGAAGTTATTTTGTGCCAAATTTCAACTTCCTACCGTCAACGGCCTGGGGGCTGGGGCACTTTTAGTGTCGGCAACTTCCTTCAAACACCCTTTAGTGCAGTTTTCCTCTCCAAAACTTGGTGAAACTTTAAAGCCGATTTTCTCGAAAGTTTGAAAAAACAAACTTTTTCTGTTTCCACCCGAAATGGACGTAGGGAATGTTAAATTTGTATTCTGCGCAAAAATTATACCTCTAGGATCAAAATTGGCGAATTTATGGCCGTTTTAGTTTGGGGTGGCCTATTTCACGTTTTTGAAGCAGAGTTAGGAAAAAGCCAAAACTTTGACAGGCTGCTGTTCGAAAACTATCAGAGATAGAATGCTGCAATTTGTACTGCGTGTGCACATCGATATGAAGTTATTTTGTGCCAAATTTCAACTTCCTACCGTCAACGGCCTGGGGGCTGGGGCACTTTTAGTGTCGGCAACTTCCTTCAAACACCCTTTAGTGCAGTTTTCCTCTCCAAAACTTGGTGAAACTTTAAAGCCGATTTTCTCGAAAGTTTGAAAAAACAAACTTTTTCTGTTTCCACCCGAAATGGACGTAGGGAATGTTAAATTTGTATTCTGCGCAAAAATTATACCTCTAGGATCAAAATTGGCGAATTTATGGCCGTTTTAGTTTGGGGTGGCCTATTTCACGTTTTTGAAGCAGAGTTAGGAAAAAGCCAAAACTTTGACAGGCTGCTGTTCGAAAACTATCAGAGATAGAATGCTGCAATTTGTACTGCGTGTGCACATCGATATGAAGTTATTTTGTGCCAAATTTCAACTTCCTACCGTCAACGGCCTGGGGGCTGGGGCACTTTTAGTGTCGGCAACTTCCTTCAAACACCCTTTAGTGCAGTTTTCCTCTCCAAAACTTGGTGAAACTTTAAAGCCGATTTTCTCGAAAGTTTGAAAAAACAAACTTTTTCTGTTTCCACCCGAAATGGACGTAGGGAATGTTAAATTTGTATTCTGCGCAAAAATTATACCTCTAGGATCAAAATTGGCGAATTTATGGCCGTTTTAGTTTGGGGTGGCCTATTTCACGTTTTTGAAGCAGAGTTAGGAAAAAGCCAAAACTTTGACAGGCTGCTGTTCGAAAACTATCAGAGATAGAATGCTGCAATTTGTACTGCGTGTGCACATCGATATGAAGTTATTTTGTGCCAAATTTCAACTTCCTACCGTCAACGGCCTGGGGGCTGGGGCACTTTTAGTGTCGGCAACTTCCTTCAAACACCCTTTAGTGCAGTTTTCCTCTCCAAAACTTGGTGAAACTTTAAAGCCGATTTTCTCGAAAGTTTGAAAAAACAAACTTTTTCTGTTTCCACCCGAAATGGACGTAGGGAATGTTAAATTTGTATTCTGCGCAAAAATTATACCTCTAGGATCAAAATTGGCGAATTTATGGCCGTTTTAGTTTGGGGTGGCCTATTTCACGTTTTTGAAGCAGAGTTAGGAAAAAGCCAAAACTTTGACAGGCTGCTGTTCGAAAACTATCAGAGATAGAATGCTGCAATTTGTACTGCGTGTGCACATCGATATGAAGTTATTTTGTGCCAAATTTCAACTTCCTACCGTCAACGGCCTGGGGGCTGGGGCACTTTTAGTGTCGGCAACTTCCTTCAAACACCCTTTAGTGCAGTTTTCCTCTCCAAAACTTGGTGAAACTTTAAAGCCGATTTTCTCGAAAGTTTGAAAAAAACAAACTTTTTCTGTTTCCACCCGAAATGGACGTAGGGAATGTTAAATTTGTATTCTGCGCAAAAATTATACCTCTAGGATCAAAATTGGCGAATTTATGGCCGTTTTAGTTTGGGGTGGCCTATTTCACGTTTTTGAAGCAGAGTTAGGAAAAAGCCAAAACTTTGACAGGCTGCTGTTCGAAAACTATCAGAGATAGAATGCTGCAATTTGTACTGCGTGTGCACATCGATATGAAGTTATTTTGTGCCAAATTTCAACTTCCTACCGTCAACGGCCTGGGGGCTGGGGCACTTTTAGTGTCGGCAACTTCCTTCAAACACCCTTTAGTGCAGTTTTCCTCTCCAAAACTTGGTGAAACTTTAAAGCCGATTTTCTCGAAAGTTTGAAAAAACAAACTTTTTCTGTTTCCACCCGAAATGGACGTAGGGAATGTTAAATTTGTATTCTGCGCAAAAATTATACCTCTAGGATCAAAATTGGCGAATTTATGGCCGTTTTAGTTTGGGGTGGCCTATTTCACGTTTTTGAAGCAGAGTTAGGAAAAAGCCAAAACTTTGACAGGCTGCTGTTCGAAAACTATCAGAGATAGAATGCTGCAATTTGTACTGCGTGTGCACATCGATATGAAGTTATTTTGTGCCAAATTTCAACTTCCTACCGTCAACGGCCTGGGGGCTGGGGCACTTTTAGTGTCGGCAACTTCCTTCAAACACCCTTTAGTGCAGTTTTCCTCTCCAAAACTTGGTGAAACTTTAAAGCCGATTTTCTCGAAAGTTTGAAAAAACAAACTTTTTCTGTTTCCACCCGAAATGGACGTAGGGAATGTTAAATTTGTATTCTGCGCAAAAATTATACCTCTAGGATCAAAATTGGCGAATTTATGGCCGTTTTAGTTTGGGGTGGCCTATTTCACGTTTTTGAAGCAGAGTTAGGAAAAAGCCAAAACTTTGACAGGCTGCTGTTCGAAAACTATCAGAGATAGAATGCTGCAATTTGTACTGCGTGTGCACATCGATATGAAGTTATTTTGTGCCAAATTTCAACTTCCTACCGTCAACGGCCTGGGGGCTGGGGCACTTTTAGTGTCGGCAACTTCCTTCAAACACCCTTTAGTGCAGTTTTCCTCTCCAAAACTTGGTGAAACTTTAAAGCCGATTTTCTCGAAAGTTTGAAAAAACAAACTTTTTCTGTTTCCACCCGAAATGGACGTAGGGAATGTTAAATTTGTATTCTGCGCAAAAATTATACCTCTAGGATCAAAATTGGCGAATTTATGGCCGTTTTAGTTTGGGGTGGCCTATTTCACGTTTTTGAAGCAGAGTTAGGAAAAAGCCAAAACTTTGACAGGCTGCTGTTCGAAAACTATCAGAGATAGAATGCTGCAATTTGTACTGCGTGTGCACATCGATATGAAGTTATTTTGTGCCAAATTTCAACTTCCTACCGTCAACGGCCTGGGGGCTGGGGCACTTTTAGTGTCGGCAACTTCCTTCAAACACCCTTTAGTGCAGTTTTCCTCTCCAAAACTTGGTGAAACTTTAAAGCCGATTTTCTCGAAAGTTTGAAAAAACAAACTTTTTCTGTTTCCACTCGAAATGGACGTAGGGAATGTTAAATTTGTATTCTGCGCAAAAATTATACCTCTAGGATCAAAATTGGCGAATTTATGGCCGTTTTAGTTTGGGGTGGCCTATTTCACGTTTTTGAAGCAGAGTTAGGAAAAAGCCAAAACTTTGACAGGCTGCTGTTCGAAAACTATCAGAGATAGAATGCTGCAATTTGTACTGCGTGTGCACATCGATATGAAGTTATTTTGTGCCAAATTTCAACTTCCTACCGTCAACGGCCTGGGGGCTGGGGCACTTTTAGTGTCGGCAACTTCCTTCAAACACCCTTTAGTGCAGTTTTCCTCTCCAAAACTTGGTGAAACTTTAAAGCCGATTTTCTCGAAAGTTTGAAAAAACAAACTTTTTCTGTTTCCACCCGAAATGGACGTAGGGAATGTTAAATTTGTATTCTGCGCAAAAATTATACCTCTAGGATCAAAATTGGCGAATTTATGGCCGTTTTAGTTTGGGGTGGCCTATTTCACGTTTTTGAAGCAGAGTTAGGAAAAAGCCAAAACTTTGACAGGCTGCTGTTCGAAAACTATCAGAGATAGAATGCTGCAATTTGTACTGCGTGTGCACATCGATATGAAGTTATTTTGTGCCAAATTTCAACTTCCTACCGTCAACGGCCTGGGGGCTGGGGCACTTTTAGTGTCGGCAACTTCCTTCAAACACCCTTTAGTGCAGTTTTCCTCTCCAAAACTTGGTGAAACTTTAAAGCCGATTTTCTCGAAAGTTTGAAAAAACAAACTTTTTCTGTTTCCACCCGAAATGGACGTAGGGAATGTTAAATTTGTATTCTGCGCAAAAATTATACCTCTAGGATCAAAATTGGCGAATTTATGGCCGTTTTAGTTTGGGGTGGCCTATTTCACGTTTTTGAAGCAGAGTTAGGAAAAAGCCAAAACTTTGACAGGCTGCTGTTCGAAAACTATCAGAGATAGAATGCTGCAATTTGTACTGCGTGTGCACATCGATATGAAGTTATTTTGTGCCAAATTTCAACTTCCTACCGTCAACGGCCTGGGGGCTGGGGCACTTTTAGTGTCGGCAACTTCCTTCAAACACCCTTTAGTGCAGTTTTCCTCTCCAAAACTTGGTGAAACTTTAAAGCCGATTTTCTCGAAAGTTTGAAAAAACAAACTTTTTCTGTTTCCACCCGAAATGGACGTAGGGAATGTTAAATTTGTATTCTGCGCAAAAATTATACCTCTAGGATCAAAATTGGCGAATTTATGGCCGTTTTAGTTTGGGGTGGCCTATTTCACGTTTTTGAAGCAGAGTTAGGAAAAAGCCAAAACTTTGACAGGCTGCTGTTCGAAAACTATCAGAGATAGAATGCTGCAATTTGTACTGCGTGTGCACATCGATATGAAGTTATTTTGTGCCAAATTTCAACTTCCTACCGTCAACGGCCTGGGGGCTGGGGCACTTTTAGTGTCGGCAACTTCCTTCAAACACCCTTTAGTGCAGTTTTCCTCTCCAAAACTTGGTGAAACTTTAAAGCCGATTTTCTCGAAAGTTTGAAAAAACAAACTTTTTCTGTTTCCACCCGAAATGGACGTAGGGAATGTTAAATTTGTATTCTGCGCAAAAATTATACCTCTAGGATCAAAATTGGCGAATTTATGGCCGTTTTAGTTTGGGGTGGCCTATTTCACGTTTTTGAAGCAGAGTTAGGAAAAAGCCAAAACTTTGACAGGCTGCTGTTCGAAAACTATCAGAGATAGAATGCTGCAATTTGTACTGCGTGTGCACATCGATATGAAGTTATTTTGTGCCAAATTTCAACTTCCTACCGTCAACGGCCTGGGGGCTGGGGCACTTTTAGTGTCGGCAACTTCCTTCAAACACCCTTTAGTGCAGTTTTCCTCTCCAAAACTTGGTGAAACTTTAAAGCCGATTTTCTCGAAAGTTTGAAAAAACAAACTTTTTCTGTTTCCACCCGAAATGGACGTAGGGAATGTTAAATTTGTATTCTGCGCAAAAATTATACCTCTAGGATCAAAATTGGCGAATTTATGGCCGTTTTAGTTTGGGGTGGCCTATTTCACGTTTTTGAAGCAGAGTTAGGAAAAAGCCAAAACTTTGACAGGCTGCTGTTCGAAAACTATCAGAGATAGAATGCTGCAATTTGTACTGCGTGTGCACATCGATATGAAGTTATTTTGTGCCAAATTTCAACTTCCTACCGTCAACGGCCTGGGGGCTGGGGCACTTTTAGTGTCGGCAACTTCCTTCAAACACCCTTTAGTGCAGTTTTCCTCTCCAAAACTTGGTGAAACTTTAAAGCCGATTTTCTCGAAAGTTTGAAAAAACAAACTTTTTCTGTTTCCACCCGAAATGGACGTAGGGAATGTTAAATTTGTATTCTGCGCAAAAATTATACCTCTAGGATCAAAATTGGCGAATTTATGGCCGTTTTAGTTTGGGGTGGCCTATTTCACGTTTTTGAAGCAGAGTTAGGAAAAAGCCAAAACTTTGACAGGCTGCTGTTCGAAAACTATCAGAGATAGAATGCTGCAATTTGTACTGCGTGTGCACATCGATATGAAGTTATTTTGTGCCAAATTTCAACTTCCTACCGTCAACGGCCTGGGGGCTGGGGCACTTTTAGTGTCGGCAACTTCCTTCAAACACCCTTTAGTGCAGTTTTCCTCTCCAAAACTTGGTGAAACTTTAAAGCCGATTTTCTCGAAAGTTTGAAAAAACAAACTGTTATGATATGTCTTATTTAGTCTGTAGGCTTATGTCTTATAAAATGTGTTACCTCCCTTTAATCAGTCAGTCTACTTCATACCTATCACATGATAAGTCACATGACAGTTGTTGTTACCGCCATTTGTATTGAGTTAGTTCATGTAATCTCTATTGAATAAAACCTACGTTATATCCTGATATTAGTGTCGTCTAATCATAACATGGTGTCAGAAGTGTGTCTACACTAGAAGTTCTTGTCATGGATACGTTAAAACCTCCAAGTGGTTTAGAGTTAAAGGGAAATTTGGCTGAAAATTGGAAGAGATTTCTGCAAAGGTTTGATCTTTATTTGAGAGCCACAGGGGCTGATACCAAGTCTGAAAAGGTGAAGTCAGCAATCTTCCTTCATGTTGTTGGAGAAGATTCCCTTGAAATTTATAATGGTTTTGTGTGGGAAAATGATGGTGATGAAAATAAACTTACCAAAATTAAAGAAAAATTTGAAAATTACTGTAATCCTAGATCAAACATAACTTTTGAAAGATATAAATTTTTCACTTGTGTGCAAAAACAAGATGAAAGTGTTGATCATTTTGTATCTGAACTTATGAACAAAGCTAAGACTTGTGAATTTGGTGACCTTAAAAATGGTTTGATCAGAGACAGAATTATTTGTGGTATTCCTAATAATAGGTTAAGGCAAAGATTGCTTAAAGAAGATACATTGTCAATGGAGAAAGCAATTCAAATGTGTAGAGCTGAAGAAGCATCTAAGAAGCAGATTGAAGAAATTGGAGCAGAATCTGAAGAAATTAAAGCAGGTGTAAATTGTGATGAAATCAAGAAAAAACATTGGCCTAGAGACAGATTTCACAATTCAGATCACAAGAATCCAAGTAGTTCACAACAATTTGCTAGAAAACCCTGGAATAATTCAAGAAAGACACAGTCTAGTACATGTTCAGGTTGTGGTAAAAATCATGGATCTTCACCTTGTCCAGCTAGTAACATTACTTGTTATAATTGTAATAAAATTGGGCATTTTAGTAAATGGTGTAGAAGTTCAAAACGTAAACCTAATGGAAATGATCGTAAAGTCCATGAAGTTTTTGATAATGGAAATGAGTTATTTGTTGATGTCGTTAATAATAATCAGTCTGAATCATGGATTGTTCCCTTAACAGTAAATAATAATATAATTCCTATGAAGTTAGACACAGGTGCTAACATTAATGTGTTGAGTGAAAATGACTATAACTCTATAGTTAATAAACCAAAATTGAAACCATTTCGAAAGAAATTGACAGCATTGGCAGGTCATAATATTCCTGTATTAGGTCAGTGTGTTTTAAAATTCAGTTATAAAAACAGAGTTATAAACTCTTTAGCTGTTGTAACAAGTGAACAAGTTCAATCAATTCTAGGTTTAAAGGAATGTGAAAAACTTAATTTAATAAAACGAGTGTTACATTTAAATGCTGATGTGAGTACTGAAACTAAAGATGTTGTGTCAGAATTTAGTGATGTGTTTAAAGGCTTAGGATGTCTTCCAGGTTATCATAAAATTAATATTGATGAATCAGTACCTCCAGTAGTAGAACCTTGTCGTAAAGTACCTTTTGGATTATATAATAAATTAAAAGATGAATTGGATCGTATGGAATCCCTTGGTGTTATTTCCAAAGTTCAGGAACCGACAAGTTGGGTTAATGGTTTAGTGCTCGTTGATAAGAAGAATGGAAAGCTTCGTCTATGTTTAGATCCACGGAATCTTAATCGTGCTATTAAACGAGAACATTTTAAACTCGCGAGAAGAAATTATGTCTAGATTTGCTGAAGCTAATATATTTACAAAATTGGACGCATCTAGTGGTTTTTGGCAACTTAGACTTGATGAACAATCATCAAAACTGTGTACATTTGCGACTCCATTTGGTAGATATTGCTATCATAGATTACCTTTCGGAATTAGTAGTGCGCCAGAAGTTTATCATAGAACTATACATTCTATATTTGAAGAGTTTGCTGGTGTTGATACAAGTATGGATGATATCATAATTTGGGGTAAAACTCAACAAGAGCATGATACGCGTCTTAAACAAGTTCTTCAGAAGTGTAGAGATGTTAATTTGAGGTTAAATAGAGAAAAATGTCAATTTAGTGTAACAGAACTTACTTTTCTTGGTGATATTTTGTCTAAAGATGGTGTAAAACCAGATCCTACAAAAGTGAAAGCTATCAATGAGATGGATAGACCAACTACGAAGAAAGAGCTTCAACGTTTCCTAGGTATGGTTAATTACCTTGGTAAATTTATTCCTGATGTTTCAACCAAGTCTGGTCCTTTAAGATTGTTGTTAAATAATCAAAATATTTGGGATTGGCAAAATGAGCAAGAAGAGGCGTGGAAACTTATCAAATCCAGTATATCACAGGAACCTGTATTGAAATTTTATGATCCGAATCGAAAGATTAAATTGTCAACTGATGCATCAAAATCTGGTCTCGGAGCAGTCTTGCTGCAAGAATACGATGATGAATGGGCACCAGTTAGTTACGCATCTAGAGCATTGACTGATGCAGAATGTGGTTATGCGCAAATCGAGAAAGAGATGTTGAGTATTGTTTTTGGATGTGAACGTTTTCACCAGTTTATCTATGGACAGCATGTTGTTGCTGAAACTGATCATAATCCGCTAGTTTCTATTTCTAAGAAATTATTGTGTGAGTGTACTGCGAGAATACAACGTCTAAGACTTCGTTTGCAAAAATATGATTTAACTGTTATGTATACGCCAGGTAAAAAAATGTTTATAGCTGATACATTGTCACGTGCGTATTGTAATGACTTTGGTGAAAGTAATATTCAATCACAAGTAGAATCATTTGTAGAAGCTGTTATGTCAACAAGTCAAGTGTCATCAAAACGTCAAATTGAAATTTGTGAAGAAACATTTAAAGATAAAGTTTTAAAATTGCTGAAGGATAAAATTCTTAATGGTTGGCCTAACACTAAAAAAGAGTGCAGTGATTTTATTTCTGATTATTGGAATTATCGTGATGAATTAACTGTGATTGATGATATTATATTTAAAGGATGTCAAATCGTTATTCCTCAATCGTTACGGAAAGTTATGTTGGATAAAATTCATATAGGACACTTAGGTATTGAAAAGTGCAAGAAACGTGCTAGAGAAGTTTTATTTTGGCCTAGAATGAACAATGATATAACAAATTTGGTCAAAGATTGTGAAGCGTGTCAAATTTATAGGTCAAGTCAACAATGTGAACCATTAGAACCACATGCAGTAGTAAATCGTCCTTGGTCTAAAGTTGGAACTGATCTTTTTACTTATAATAAGAAAGATTATATTATTGTCGTTGATTACTACTCTAATTATCCTGAAGTGTCTGTATTGAACAATTCATCTGCGGTTATTAAATCGTTACAGAATATATTTGCTCGTCATGGTGTTCCGGACGAAGTTATGAGTGACAATGGACCATGTTACAGTAGTCAAGAATTTCAAGACTTTAGTAATGAGTGGTCTTTTAAACATACGACTTCAAGTCCTCGTTACCCTAAATCTAACGGACTTGTAGAAAGAACCGTCCAAACTGTGAAAAACATTATACGTAAAGGACGTGAAAGTGGTTGTGATCATCTTATGGGACTTTTAAGTTATAGAAGTACTCCACTTGATAATGGATTATCACCCGCTCAATTACTTATGGGTCGAAGAATCAGATCAAATCTCCCCATCACTGAAGAGTTACTTAAAACCTCTGCCAACAAGAAGATAAGTCAACATAAGCAGATTTCTAAAGAGAAACAAAAATTCTATTACGATAAGAAGTCAAAACAACTACCAGTTCTTCAACCAGGAGATAATGTTAGAATTCGAAATGATGATAATTCTGCGTGGAAAGGAAAAGGTGTAGTCTTGAAACAATTTGCATTTCGGTCGTATCTAGTGAAAGCTGACTCTGGATCAATATTCCGTCGAAATAGATCTGCGTTGCTTAAAGTTAATAAACAATCTAATAACTATAATCAGAAGAGACCTAATATTTCTATAAACAATCAAGTTAGTAATCATCAGAATATTAGACACTCATCTAGATCTCTTAATAAACCAAAACGTTTAATCGAGTGTTAGACATTTGTTGTAAATTGTCAGACACTAATTATGTTGTTGTAAAATAGACTACAAATTGTTTTAGTCAGTTTAATGTTTAGTTGAAGTTGAAAGTTCAAATTTATATGTGGTTTATTATGTGATAGTTTCGCATTTCATTTAATAGTTTTATATTGTAATTAATCTTATTTGGTATGCAAATTATTACTTAAGAAGGAAGGTGTTATGATATGTCTTATTTAGTCTGTAGGCTTATGTCTTATAAAATGTGTTACCTCCCTTTAATCAGTCAGTCTACTTCATACCTATCACATGATAAGTCACATGACAGTTGTTGTTACCGCCATTTGTATTGAGTTAGTTCATGTAATCTCTATTGAATAAAACCTACGTTATATCCTGATATTAGTGTCGTCTAATCATAACACAAACTTTTTCTGTTTCCACCCGAAATGGACGTAGGGAATGTTAAATTTGTATTCTGCGCAAAAATTATACCTCTAGGATCAAAATTGGCGAATTTATGGCCGTTTTAGTTTGGGGTGGCCTATTTCACGTTTTTGAAGCAGAGTTAGGAAAAAGCCAAAACTTTGACAGGCTGCTGTTCGAAAACTATCAGAGATAGAATGCTGCAATTTGTACTGCGTGTGCACATCGATATGAAGTTATTTTGTGCCAAATTTCAACTTCCTACCGTCAACGGCCTGGGGGCTGGGGCACTTTTAGTGTCGGCAACTTCCTTCAAACACCCTTTAGTGCAGTTTTCCTCTCCAAAACTTGGTGAAACTATAAAGCCGATTTTATCGAAAGTTTGAAAAAACAAACTTTTTCTGTTTCCACCCGAAATGGACGTAGGGAATGTTAAATTTGTATTCTGCGCAAAAATTATACCTCTAGGATCAAAATTGGCGAATTTATGGCCGTTTTAGTTTGGGGTGGCCTATTTCACGTTTTTGAAGCAGAGTTAGGAAAAAGCCAAAACTTTGACAGGCTGCTGTTCGAAAACTATCAGAGATAGAATGCTGCAATTTGTACTGCGTGTGCACATCGATATGAAGTTATTTTGTGCCAAATTTCAACTTCCTACCGTCAACGGCCTGGGGGCTGGGGCACTTTTAGTGTCGGCAACTTCCTTCAAACACCCTTTAGTGCAGTTTTCCTCTCCAAAACTTGGTGAAACTTTAAAGCCGATTTTCTCGAAAGTTTGAAAAAACAAACTTTTTCTGTTTCCACCCGAAATGGACGTAGGGAATGTTAAATTTGTATTCTGCGCAAAAATTATACCTCTAGGATCAAAATTGGCGAATTTATGGCCGTTTTAGTTTGGGGTGGCCTATTTCACGTTTTTGAAGCAGAGTTAGGAAAAAGCCAAAACTTTGACAGGCTGCTGTTCGAAAACTATCAGAGATAGAATGCTGTAATTTGTACTGCGTGTGCACATCGATATGAAGTTATTTTGTGCCAAATTTCAACTTCTTACCGTCAACGGCCTGGGGGCTGGGGCACTTTTAGTGTCGGCAACTTCCTTCAAACACCCTTTAGTGCAGTTTTCCTCTCCAAAACTTGGTGAAACTTTAAAGCCGATTTTCTCGAAAGTTTGAAAAAACAAACTTTTTCTGTTTCCACCCGAAATGGACGTAGGGAATGTTAAATTTGTATTCTGCGCAAAAATTATACCTCTAGGATCAAAATTGGCGAATTTATGGCCGTTTTAGTTTGGGGTGGCCTATTTCACGTTTTTGAAGCAGAGTTAGGAAAAAGCCAAAACTTTGACAGGCTGCTGTTCGAAAACTATCAGAGATAGAATGCTGCAATTTGTACTGCGTGTGCACATCGATATGAAGTTATTTTGTGCCAAATTTCAACTTCCTACCGTCAACGGCCTGGGGGCTGGGGCACTTTTAGTGTCGGCAACTTCCTTCAAACACCCTTTAGTGCAGTTTTCCTCTCCAAAACTTGGTGAAACTTTAAAGCCGATTTTCTCGAAAGTTTGAAAAAACAAACTTTTTCTGTTTCCACCCGAAATGGACGTAGGGAATGTTAAATTTGTATTCTGCGCAAAAATTATACCTCTAGGATCAAAATTGGCGAATTTATGGCCGTTTTAGTTTGGGGTGGCCTATTTCACGTTTTTGAAGCAGAGTTAGGAAAAAGCCAAAACTTTGACAGGCTGCTGTTCGAAAACTATCAGAGATAGAATGCTGCAATTTGTACTGCGTGTGCACATCGATATGAAGTTATTTTGTGCCAAATTTCAACTTCCTACCGTCAACGGCCTGGGGGCTGGGGCACTTTTAGTGTCGGCAACTTCCTTCAAACACCCTTTAGTGCAGTTTTCCTCTCCAAAACTTGGTGAAACTTTAAAGCCGATTTTCTCGAAAGTTTGAAAAAACAAACTTTTTCTGTTTCCACCCGAAATGGACGTAGGGAATGTTAAATTTGTATTCTGCGCAAAAATTATACCTCTAGGATCAAAATTGGCGAATTTATGGCCGTTTTATTTTGGGGTGGCCTATTTCACGTTTTTGAAGCAGAGTTAGGAAAAAGCCAAAACTTTGACAGGCTGCTGTTCGAAAACTATCAGAGATAGAATGCTGCAATTTGTACTGCGTGTGCACATCGATATGAAGTTATTTTGTGCCAAATTTCAACTTCCTACCGTCAACGGCCTGGGGGCTGGGGCACTTTTAGTGTCGGCAACTTCCTTCAAACACCCTTTAGTGCAGTTTTCCTCTCCAAAACTTGGTGAAACTTTAAAGCCGATTTTCTCGAAAGTTTGAAAAAACAAACTTTTTCTGTTTCCACCCGAAATGGACGTAGGGAATGTTAAATTTGTATTCTGCGCAAAAATTATACCTCTAGGATCAAAATTGGCGAATTTATGGCCGTTTTAGTTTGGGGTGGCCTATTTCACGTTTTTGAAGCAGAGTTAGGAAAAAGCCAAAACTTCGACAGGCTGCTGTTCGAAAACTATCAGAGATAGAATGCTGCAATTTGTACTGCGTGTGCACATCGATATGAAGTTATTTTGTGCCAAATTTCAACTTCCTACCGTCAACGGCCTGGGGGCTGGGGCACTTTTAGTGTCGGCAACTTCCTTCAAACACCCTTTAGTGCAGTTTTCCTCTCCAAAACTTGGTGAAACTTTAAAGCCGATTTTCTCGAAAGTTTGAAAAAACAAACTTTTTCTGTTTCCACCCGAAATGGACGTAGGGAATGTTAAATTTGTATTCTGCGCAAAAATTATACCTCTAGGATCAAAATTGGCGAATTTATGGCCGTTTTAGTTTGGGGTGGCCTATTTCACGTTTTTGAAGCAGAGTTAGGAAAAAGCCAAAACTTTGACAGGCTGCTGTTCGAAAATTATCAGAGATAGAATGCTGCAATTTGTACTGCGTGTGCACATCGATATGAAGTTATTTTGTGCCAAATTTCAACTTCCTACCGTCAACGGCCTGGGGGCTGGGGCACTTTTAGTGTCGGCAACTTCCTTCAAACACCCTTTAGTGCAGTTTTCCTCTCCAAAACTTGGTGAAACTTTAAAGCCGATTTTCTCGAAAGTTTGAAAAAACAAACTTTTTCTGTTTCCACCCGAAATGGACGTAGGGAATGTTAAATTTGTATTCTGCGCAAAAATTATACCTCTAGGATCAAAATTGGCGAATTTATGGCCGTTTTAGTTTGGGGTGGCCTATTTCACGTTTTTGAAGCAGAGTTAGGAAAAAGCCAAAACTTTGACAGGCTGCTGTTCGAAAACTATCAGAGATAGAATGCTGCAATTTGTACTGCGTGTGCACATCGATATGACGTTATTTTGTGCCAAATTTCAACTTCCTACCGTCAACGGCCTGGGGGCTGGGGCACTTTTAGTGTCGGCAACTTCCTTCAAACACCCTTTAGTGCAGTTTTCCTCTCCAAAACTTGGTGAAACTTTAAAGCCGATTTTCTCGAAAGTTTGAAAAAACAAACTTTTTCTGTTTCCACCCGAAATGGACGTAGGGAATGTTAAATTTGTATTCTGCGCAAAAATTATACCTCTAGGATCAAAATTGGCGAATTTATGGCCGTTTTAGTTTGGGGTGGCCTATTTCACGTTTTTGAAGCAGAGTTAGGAAAAAGCCAAAACTTTGACAGGCTGCTGTTCGAAAACTATCAGAGATAGAATGCTGCAATTTGTACTGCGTGTGCACATCGATATGAAGTTATTTTGTGCCAAATTTCAACTTCCTACCGTCAACGGCCTGGGGGCTGGGGCACTTTTAGTGTCGGCAACTTCCTTCAAACACCCTTTAGTGCAGTTTTCCTCTCCAAAACTTGGTGAAACTTTAAAGCCGATTTTCTCGAAAGTTTGAAAAAACAAACTTTTTCTGTTTCCACCCGAAATGGACGTAGGGAATGTTAAATTTGTATTCTGCGCAAAAATTATACCTCTAGGATCAAAATTGGCGAATTTATGGCCGTTTTAGTTTGGGGTGGCCTATTTCACGTTTTTGAAGCAGAGTTAGGAAAAAGCCAAAACTTTGACAGGCTGCTGTTCGAAAACTATCAGAGATAGAATGCTGCAATTTGTACTGCGTGTGCACATCGATATGAAGTTATTTTGTGCCAAATTTCAACTTCCTACCGTCAACGGCCTGGGGGCTGGGGCACTTTTAGTGTCGGCAACTTCCTTCAAACACCCTTTAGTGCAGTTTTCCTCTCCAAAACTTGGTGAAACTTTAAAGCCGATTTTCTCGAAAGTTTGAAAAAACAAACTTTTTCTGTTTCCACCCGAAATGGACGTAGGGAATGTTAAATTTGTATTCTGCGCAAAAATTATACCTCTAGGATCAAAATTGGCGAATTTATGGCCGTTTTAGTTTGGGGTGGCCTATTTCACGTTTTTGAAGCAGAGTTAGGAAAAAGCCAAAACTTCGACAGGCTGCTGTTCGAAAACTATCAGAGATAGAATGCTGCAATTTGTACTGCGTGTGCACATCGATATGAAGTTATTTTGTGCCAAATTTCAACTTCCTACCGTCAACGGCCTGGGGGCTGGGGCACTTTTAGTGTCGGCAACTTCCTTCAAACACCCTTTAGTGCAGTTTTCCTCTCCAAAACTTGGTGAAACTTTAAAGCCGATTTTCTCGAAAGTTTGAAAAAACAAACTTTTTCTGTTTCCACCCGAAATGGACGTAGGGAATGTTAAATTTGTATTCTGCGCAAAAATTATACCTCTAGGATCAAAATTGGCGAATTTATGGCCGTTTTAGTTTGGGGTGGCCTATTTCACGTTTTTGAAGCAGAGTTAGGAAAAAGCCAAAACTTTGACAGGCTGCTGTTCGAAAATTATCAGAGATAGAATGCTGCAATTTGTACTGCGTGTGCACATCGATATGAAGTTATTTTGTGCCAAATTTCAACTTCCTACCGTCAACGGCCTGGGGGCTGGGGCACTTTTAGTGTCGGCAACTTCCTTCAAACACCCTTTAGTGCAGTTTTCCTCTCCAAAACTTGGTGAAACTTTAAAGCCGATTTTCTCGAAAGTTTGAAAAAACAAACTTTTTCTGTTTCCACCCGAAATGGACGTAGGGAATGTTAAATTTGTATTCTGCGCAAAAATTATACCTCTAGGATCAAAATTGGCGAATTTATGGCCGTTTTAGTTTGGGGTGGCCTATTTCACGTTTTTGAAGCAGAGTTAGGAAAAAGCCAAAACTTTGACAGGCTGCTGTTCGAAAACTATCAGAGATAGAATGCTGCAATTTGTACTGCGTGTGCACATCGATATGACGTTATTTTGTGCCAAATTTCAACTTCCTACCGTCAACGGCCTGGGGGCTGGGGCACTTTTAGTGTCGGCAACTTCCTTCAAACACCCTTTAGTGCAGTTTTCCTCTCCAAAACTTGGTGAAACTTTAAAGCCGATTTTCTCGAAAGTTTGAAAAAACAAACTTTTTCTGTTTCCACCCGAAATGGACGTAGGGAATGTTAAATTTGTATTCTGCGCAAAAATTATACCTCTAGGATCAAAATTGGCGAATTTATGGCCGTTTTAGTTTGGGGTGGCCTATTTCACGTTTTTGAAGCAGAGTTAGGAAAAAGCCAAAACTTTGACAGGCTGCTGTTCGAAAACTATCAGAGATAGAATGCTGCAATTTGTACTGCGTGTGCACATCGATATGAAGTTATTTTGTGCCAAATTTCAACTTCCTACCGTCAACGGCCTGGGGGCTGGGGCACTTTTAGTGTCGGCAACTTCCTTCAAACACCCTTTAGTGCAGTTTTCCTCTCCAAAACTTGGTGAAACTTTAAAGCCGATTTTCTCGAAAGTTTGAAAAAACAAACTTTTTCTGTTTCCACCCGAAATGGACGTAGGGAATGTTAAATTTGTATTCTGCGCAAAAATTATACCTCTAGGATCAAAATTGGCGAATTTATGGCCGTTTTAGTTTGGGGTGGCCTATTTCACGTTTTTGAAGCAGAGTTAGGAAAAAGCCAAAACTTTGACAGGCTGCTGTTCGAAAACTATCAGAGATAGAATGCTGCAATTTGTACTGCGTGTGCACATCGATATGAAGTTATTTTGTGCCAAATTTCAACTTCCTACCGTCAACGGCCTGGGGGCTGGGGCACTTTTAGTGTCGGCAACTTCCTTCAAACACCCTTTAGTGCAGTTTTCCTCTCCAAAACTTGGTGAAACTTTAAAGCCGATTTTCTCGAAAGTTTGAAAAAACAAACTTTTTCTGTTTCCACCCGAAATGGACGTAGGGAATGTTAAATTTGTATTCTGCGCAAAAATTATACCTCTAGGATCAAAATTGGCGAATTTATGGCCGTTTTAGTTTGGGGTGGCCTATTTCACGTTTTTGAAGCAGAGTTAGGAAAAAGCCAAAACTTTGACAGGCTGCTGTTCGAAAACTATCAGAGATAGAATGCTGCAATTTGTACTGCGTGTGCACATCGATATGAAGTTATTTTGTGCCAAATTTCAACTTCCTACCGTCAACGGCCTGGGGGCTGGGGCACTTTTAGTGTCGGCAACTTCCTTCAAACACCCTTTAGTGCAGTTTTCCTCTCCAAAACTTGGTGAAACTTTAAAGCCGATTTTCTCGAAAGTTTGAAAAAACAAACTTTTTCTGTTTCCACCCGAAATGGACGTAGGGAATGTTAAATTTGTATTCTGCGCAAAAATTATACCTCTAGGATCAAAATTGGCGAATTTATGGCCGTTTTAGTTTGGGGTGGCCTATTTCACGTTTTTGAAGCAGAGTTAGGAAAAAGCCAAAACTTTGACAGGCTGCTGTTCGAAAACTATCAGAGATAGAATGCTGCAATTTGTACTGCGTGTGCACATCGATATGAAGTTATTTTGTGCCAAATTTCAACTTCCTACCGTCAACGGCCTGGGGGCTGGGGCACTTTTAGTGTCGGCAACTTCCTTCAAACACCCTTTAGTGCAGTTTTCCTCTCCAAAACTTGGTGAAACTTTAAAGCCGATTTTCTCGAAAGTTTGAAAAAACAAACTTTTTCTGTTTCCACCCGAAATGGACGTAGGGAATGTTAAATTTGTATTCTGCGCAAAAATTATACCTCTAGGATCAAAATTGGCGAATTTATGGCCGTTTTAGTTTGGGGTGGCCTATTTCACGTTTTTGAAGCAGAGTTAGGAAAAAGCCAAAACTTTGACAGGCTGCTGTTCGAAAACTATCAGAGATAGAATGCTGCAATTTGTACTGCGTGTGCACATCGATATGAAGTTATTTTGTGCCAAATTTCAACTTCCTACCGTCAACGGCCTGGGGGCTGGGGCACTTTTAGTGTCGGCAACTTCCTTCAAACACCCTTTAGTGCAGTTTTCCTCTCCAAAACTTGGTGAAACTTTAAAGCCGATTTTCTCGAAAGTTTGAAAAAACAAACTTTTTCTGTTTCCACCTGAAATGGACGTAGGGAATGTTAAATTTGTATTCTGCGCAAAAATTATACCTCTAGGAACAAAATTGGCGAATTTATGGCCGTTTTAGTTTGGGGTGGCCTATTTCACGTTTTTGAAGCAGAGTTAGGAAAAAGCCAAAACTTTGACAGGCTGCTGTTCGAAAACTATCAGAGATAGAATGCTGCAATTTGTACTGCGTGTGCACATCGATATGAAGTTATTTTGTGCCAAATTTCAACTTCCTACCGTCAACGGCCTGGGGGCTGGGGCACTTTTAGTGTCGGCAACTTCCTTCAAACACCCTTTAGTGCAGTTTTCCTCTCCAAAACTTGGTGAAACTTTAAAGCCGATTTTCTCGAAAGTTTGAAAAAAAAAACTTTTTCTGTTTCCACCCGAAATGGACGTAGGGAATGTTAAATTTGTATTCTGCGCAAAAATTATACCTCTAGGATCAAAATTGGCGAATTTATGGCCGTTTTAGTTTGGGGTGGCCTATTTCACGTTTTTGAAGCAGAGTTAGGAAAAAGCCAAAACTTTGACAGGCTGCTGTTCGAAAACTATCAGAGATAGAATGCTGCAATTTGTACTGCGTGTGCACATCGATATGAAGTTATTTTGTGCCAAATTTCAACTTCCTACCGTCAACGGCCTGGGGGCTGGGGCACTTTTAGTGTCGGCAACTTCCTTCAAACACCCTTTAGTGCAGTTTTCCTCTCCAAAACTTGGTGAAACTTTAAAGCCGATTTTCTCGAAAGTTTGAAAAAACAAACTTTTTCTGTTTCCACCCGAAATGGACGTAGGGAATGTTAAATTTGTATTCTGCGCAAAAATTATACCTCTAGGATCAAAATTGGCGAATTTATGGCCGTTTTAGTTTGGGGTGGCCTATTTCACGTTTTTGAAGCAGAGTTAGGAAAAAGCCAAAACTTTGACAGGCTGCTGTTCGAAAACTATCAGAGATAGAATGCTGCAATTTGTACTGCGTGTGCACATCGATATGAAGTTATTTTGTGCCAAATTTCAACTTCCTACCGTCAACGGCCTGGGGGCTGGGGCACTTTTAGTGTCGGCAACTTCCTTCAAACACCCTTTAGTGCAGTTTTCCTCTCCAAAACTTGGTGAAACTTTAAAGCCGATTTTCTCGAAAGTTTGAAAAAACAAACTTTTTCTGTTTCCACCCGAAATGGACGTAGGGAATGTTAAATTTGTATTCTGCGCAAAAATTATACCTCTAGGATCAAAATTGGCGAATTTATGGCCGTTTTAGTTTGGGGTGGCCTATTTCACGTTTTTGAAGCAGAGTTAGGAAAAAGCCAAAACTTTGACAGGCTGCTGTTCGAAAGCTATCAGAGATAGAATGCTGCAATTTGTACTGCGTGTGCACATCGATATGAAGTTATTTTGTGCCAAATTTCAACTTCCTACCGTCAACGGCCTGGGGGCTGGGGCACTTTTAGTGTCGGCAACTTCCTTCAAACACCCTTTAGTGCAGTTTTCCTCTCCAAAACTTGGTGAAACTTTAAAGCCGATTTTCTCGAAAGTTTGAAAAAACAAACTTTTTCTGTTTCCACCCGAAATGGACGTAGGGAATGTTAAATTTGTATTCTGCGCAAAAATTATACCTCTAGGATCAAAATTGGCGAATTTATGGCCGTTTTAGTTTGGGGTGGCCTATTTCACGTTTTTGAAGCAGAGTTAGGAAAAAGCCAAAACTTTGACAGGCTGCTGTTCGAAAACTATCAGAGATAGAATGCTGCAATTTGTACTGCGTGTGCACATCGATATGAAGTTATTTTGTGCCAAATTTCAACTTCCTACCGTCAACGGCCTGGGGGCTGGGGCACTTTTAGTGTCGGCAACTTCCTTCAAACACCCTTTAGTGCAGTTTTCCTCTCCAAAACTTGGTGAAACTTTAAAGCCGATTTTCTCGAAAGTTTGAAAAAACAAACTTTTTCTGTTTCCACCCGAAATGGACGTAGGGAATGTTAAATTTGTATTCTGCGCAAAAATTATACCTCTAGGATCAAAATTGGCGAATTTATGGCCGTTTTAGTTTGGGGTGGCCTATTTCACGTTTTTGAAGCAGAGTTAGGAAAAAGCCAAAACTTTGACAGGCTGCTGTTCGAAAACTATCAGAGATAGAATGCTGCAATTTGTACTGCGTGTGCACATCGATATGAAGTTATTTTGTGCCAAATTTCAACTTCCTACCGTCAACGGCCTGGGGGCTGGGGCACTTTTAGTGTCGGCAACTTCCTTCAAACACCCTTTAGTGCAGTTTTCCTCTCCAAAACTTGGTGAAACTTTAAAGCCGATTTTCTCGAAAGTTTGAAAAAACAAACTTTTTCTGTTTCCACCCGAAATGGACGTAGGGAATGTTAAATTTGTATTCTGCGCAAAAATTATACCTCTAGGATCAAAATTGGCGAATTTATGGCCGTTTTAGTTTGGGGTGGCCTATTTCACGTTTTTGAAGCAGAGTTAGGAAAAAGCCAAAACTTTGACAGGCTGCTGTTCGAAAACTATCAGAGATAGAATGCTGCAATTTGTACTGCGTGTGCACATCGATATGAAGTTATTTTGTGCCAAATTTCAACTTCCTACCGTCAACGGCCTGGGGGCTGGGGCACTTTTAGTGTCGGCAACTTCCTTCAAACACCCTTTAGTGCAGTTTTCCTCTCCAAAACTTGGTGAAACTTTAAAGCCGATTTTCTCGAAAGTTTGAAAAAACTTTTTCTGTCTCCACCCGAAATGGACGTAGGGAATGTTAAATTTGTATTCTGCGCAAAAATTATACCTCTAGGATCAAAATTGGCGAATTTATGGCCGTTTTAGTTTGGGGTGGCCTATTTCACGTTTTTGAAGCAGAGTTAGGAAAAAGCCAAAACTTTGACAGGCTGCTGTTCGAAAACTATCAGAGATAGAATGCTGCAATTTGTACTGCGTGTGCACATCGATATGAAGTTATTTTGTGCCAAATTTCAACTTCCTACCGTCAACGGCCTGGGGGCTGGGGCACTTTTAGTGTCGGCAACTTCCTTCAAACACCCTTTAGTGCAGTTTTCCTCTCCAAAACTTGGTGAAACTTTAAAGCCGATTTTCTCGAAAGTTTGAAAAAACAAACTTTTTCTTTTTCCACCCGAAATGGGCGTAGGGAATGTTAAATTTGTATTCTGCGCAAAAATTATACCTCTAGGATCAAAATTGGCGAATTTATGGCCGTTTTAGTTTGGGGTGGCCTATTTCACGTTTTTGAAGCAGAGTTAGGAAAAAGCCAAAACTTTGACAGGCTGCTGTTCGAAAACTATCAGAGATAGAATGCTGCAATTTGTACTGCGTGTGCACATCGATATGAAGTTATTTTGTGCCAAATTTCAACTTCCTACCGTCAACGGCCTGGGGGCTGGGGCACTTTTAGTGTCGGCAACTTCCTTCAAACACCCTTTAGTGCAGTTTTCCTCTCCAAAACTTGGTGAAACTTTAAAGCCGATTTTCTCGAAAGTTTGAAAAACAAACTTTTTCTGTTTCCACCCGAAATGGACGTAGGGAATGTTAAATTTGTATTCTGCGCAAAAATTATACCTCTAGGATCAAAATTGGCGAATTTATGGCCGTTTTAGTTTGGGGTGGCCTATTTCACGTTTTTGAAGCAGAGTTAGGAAAAAGCCAAAACTTTGACAGGCTGCTGTTCGAAAACTATCAGAGATAGAATGCTGCAATTTGTACTGCGTGTGCACATCGATATGAAGTTATTTTGTGCCAAATTTCAACTTCCTACCGTCAACGGCCTGGGGGCTGGGGCACTTTTAGTGTCGGCAACTTCCTTCAAACACCCTTTAGTGCAGTTTTCCTCTCCAAAACTTGGTGAAACTTTAAAGCCGATTTTCTCGAAAGTTTGAAAAAACAAACTTTTTCTGTTTCCACCCGAAATGGGCGTAGGGAATGTTAAATTTGTATTCTGCGCAAAAATTATACCTCTAGGATCAAAATTGGCGAATTTATGGCCGTTTTAGTTTGGGGTGGCCTATTTCACGTTTTGAAGCAGAGTTAGGAAAAAGCCAAAACTTTGACAGGCTGCTGTTCGAAAACTATCAGAGATAGAATGCTGCAATTTGTACTGCGTGTGCACATCGTAAGAAGTTATTTTGTGCCAAATTTCAACTTCCTACCGTCAACGGCCTGGGGGCTGGGGCACTTTTAGTGTCGGCAACTTCCTTCAAACACCCTTTAGTGCAGTTTTCCTCTCCAAAACTTGGTGAAACTTTAAAGCCGATTTTCTCGAAAGTTTGAAAAAACAAACTTTTTCTGTTTCCACCCAAAATGGACGTAGGGAATGTTAAATTTGTATTCTGCGCAAAATTATACCTCTAGGATCAAAATTGGCGAATTTATGGCCGTTTTAGTTTGGGGTGGCCTATTTCACGTTTTTGAAGAAGAGTTAGGAAAAAGCCAAAACTTTGACAGGCTGCTGTTCGAAAACTATCAGAGATAGAATGCTGCAATTTTGTACTGCGTGTGCACATCGATATGAAGTTATTTTGTGCCAAATTGCAACTTCCTACCGTCAACGGCCTGGGGGCTGGGGCACTTTTAGTGTCGGCAACTTCCTTCAAACACCCTTTAGTGCAGTTTTCCTCTCCAAAACTTGGTGAAACTTTAAAGCCGATTTTCTCGAAAGTTTTGAAAAAACAAACTTTTTCTGTTTCCACCCGAAATGGACGTAGGGAATGTTAAATTTGTATTCTGCGCAAAAATTATACCTCTAGGATCAAAATTGGCGAATTTATGGCCGTTTTAGTTTGGGGTGGCCTATTTCACGTTTTGAAGCAGAGTTAGGAAAAAGCCAAAACTTTGACAGGCTGCTGTTCGAAAACTATCAGAGATAGAATGCTGCAATTTGTACTGCGTGTGCACATCGATATGAAGTTATTTTGTGCCAAATTTCAACTTCCTACCGTCAACGGCCTGGGGGCTGGGGCACTTTTAGTGTCGGCAACTTCCTTCAAACACCCTTTAGTGCAGTTTTCCTCTCCAAAACTTGGTGAAACTTTAAAGCCGATTTTCTCGAAAGTTTGAAAAAACAAACTTTTTCTGTTTCCACCCGAAATGGACGTAGGGAATGTTAAATTTGTATTCTGCGCAAAAATTATACCTCTAGGATCAAAATTGGCGAATTTATGGCCGTTTTAGTTGGGGTGGCCTATTTCACGTTTTTGAAGCAGAGTTAGGAAAAAGCCAAAACTTTGACAGGCTGCTGTTCGAAAACTATCAGAGATAGAATGCTGCAATTTGTACTGCGTGTGCACATCGATATGAAGTTATTTTGTGCCAAATTTCAACTTCCTACCGTCAACGGCCTGGGGGCTGGGGCACTTTTAGTGTCGGCAACTTCCTTCAAACACCCTTTAGTGCAGTTTTCCTCTCCAAAACTTGGTGAAACTTTAAAGCCGATTTTCTCGAAAGTTTGAAAAAACAAACTTTTTCTGTTTCCACCCGAAATGGACGTAGGGAATGTTAAATTTGTATTCTGCGCATAAATTATACCTCTAGGATCAAAATTGGCAAATTTATGGCCGTTTTAGTTTGGGTGGCCTATTTCACGTTTTTGAAGCAGAGTTAGGAAAAAGCCAAAACTTTGACAGGCTGCTGTTCGAAAACTATCAGAGATAGAATGCTGCAATTTGTACTGCGTGTGCACATCGATATGAAGTTATTTTGTGCCAAATTTCAACTTCCTACCGTCAACGGCCTGGGGGCTGGGGCACTTTTAGTGTCGGCAACTTCCTTCAAACACCCTTTAGTGCAGTTTTCCTCTCCAAAACTTGGTGAAACTTTAAAGCCGATTTTCTCGAAAGTTTGAAAAAACAAACTTTTTCTGTTTCCACCCGAAATGGACGTAGGGAATGTTAAATTTGTATTCTGCGCAAAAATTATACCTCTAGGATCAAAATTGGCGAATTTATGGCCGTTTTAGTTTGGGGTGGCCTATTTCACGTTTTTGAAGCAGAGTTAGGAAAAAGCCAAAACTTTGACAGGCTGCTGTTCGAAAACTATCAGAGATAGAATGCTGCAATTTGTACTGCGTGTGAACATCGTAAGAAGTTATTTTGTGCCAAATTTCAACTTCCTACCGTCAACGGCCTGGGGGCTGGGGCACTTTTAGTATCGGCAACTTCCTTCAAACACCCTTTAGTGCAGTTTTCCTCTCCAAAACTTGGTGAAACTTTAAAGCCGATTTTCTCGAAAGTTTGAAAAAACAAACTTTTTCTGTTTCCACCCGAAATGGACGTAGGGAATGTTAAATTTGTATTCTGCGCAAAAATTATACCTCTAGGATCAAAATTGGCGAATTTATGGCCGTTTTAGTTTGGGGTGGCCTATTTCACGTTTTTGAAGCAGAGTTAGGAAAAAGCCAAAACTTTGACAGGCTGCTGTTCGAAAACTATCAGAGATAGAATGCTGCAATTTGTACTGCGTGTGCACATCGATATGAAGTTATTTTGTGCCAAATTTCAACTTCCTACCGTCAACGGCCTGGGGGCTGGGGCACTTTTAGTGTCGGCAACTTCCTTCAAACACCCTTTAGTGCAGTTTTCCTCTCCAAAACTTGGTGAAACTTTAAAGCCGATTTTCTCGAAAGTTTGAAAAAACAAACTTTTTCTGTTTCCACCCGAAATGGACGTAGGGAATGTTAAATTTGTATTCTGCGCAAAAATTATACCTCTAGGATCAAAATTGGCGAATTTATGGCCGTTTTAGTTTGGGGTGGCCTATTTCACGTTTTTGAAGCAGAGTTAGGAAAAAGCCAAAACTTTGACAGGCTGCTGTTCGAAAACTATCAGAGATAGAATGCTGCAATTTGTACTGCGTGTGCACATCGATATGAAGTTATTTTGTGCCAAATTTCAACTTCCTACCGTCAACGGCCTGGGGGCTGGGGCACTTTTAGTGTCGGCAACTTCCTTCAAACACCCTTTAGTGCAGTTTTCCTCTCCAAAACTTGGTGAAACTTTAAAGCCGATTTTCTCGAAAGTTTGAAAAAACAAACTTTTTCTGTTTCCACCCGAAATGGACGTAGGGAATGTTAAATTTGTATTCTGCGCAAAAATTATACCTCTAGGATCAAAATTGGCGAATTTATGGCCGTTTTAGTTTGGGGTGGCCTATTTCACGTTTTTGAAGCAGAGTTAGGAAAAAGCCAAAACTTTGACAGGCTGCTGTTCGAAAACTATCAGAGATAGAATGCTGCAATTTGTACTGCGTGTGCACATCGATATGAAGTTATTTTGTGCCAAATTTCAACTTCCTACCGTCAACGGCCTGGGGGCTGGGGCACTTTTAGTGTCGGCAACTTCCTTCAAACACCCTTTAGTGCAGTTTTCCTCTCCAAAACTTGGTGAAACTTTAAAGCCGATTTTCTCGAAAGTTTGAAAAAACAAACTTTTTCTGTTTCCACCCGAAATGGACGTAGGGAATGTTAAATTTGTATTCTGCGCAAAAATTATACCTCTAGGATCAAAATTGGCGAATTTATGGCCGTTTTAGTTTGGGGTGGCCTATTTCACGTTGTTGAAGCAGAGTTAGGAAAAAGCCAAAACTTTGACAGGCTGCTGTTCGAAAACTATCAGAGATAGAATGCTGCAATTTGTACTGCGTGTGCACATCGTAAGAAGTTATTTTGTGCCAAATTTCAACTTCCTACGTCAACGGCCTGGGGGCTGGGGCACTTTTAGTGTCGGCAACTTCCTTCAAACACCCTTTAGTGCAGTTTTCCTCTCCAAAACTTGGTGAAACTTTAAAGCCGATTTTCTCGAAAGTTTGAAAAAACAAACTTTTTCTGTTTCCACCCGAAATGGACGTAGGGAATGTTAAATTTGTATTCTGCGCAAAAATTATACCTCTAGGATCAAAATTGGCGAATTTATGGCCGTTTTAGTTTGGGGTGGCCTATTTCACGTTTTTGAAGCAGAGTTAGGAAAAAGCCAAAACTTTGACAGGCTGCTGTTCGAAAACTATCAGAGATAGAATGCTGCAATTTGTACTGCGTGTGCACATCGATATGAAGTTATTTTGTGCCAAATTTCAACTTCCTACCGTCAACGGCCTGGGGCTGGGGCACTTTTAGTGTCGGCAACTTCCTTCAAACACCCTTTAGTGCAGTTTTCCTCTCCAAAACTTGGTGAAACTTTAAAGCCGATTTTCTCGAAAGTTTGAAAAAACAAACTTTTTCTGTTTCCACCCGAAATGGACGTAGGGAATGTTAAATTTGTATCTGCGCAAAAATTATACCTCTAGGATCAAAATTGGCGAATTTATGGCCGTTTTAGTTTGGGGTGGCCTATTTCACGTTTTTGAAGCAGAGTTAGGAAAAAGCCAAAACTTTGACAGGCTGCTGTTCGAAAACTATCAGAGATAGAATGCTGCAATTTGTACTGCGTGTGCACAACGATATGAAGTTATTTTGTGCCAAATTTCAACTTCCTACCGTCAACGGCCTGGGGGCTGGGGCACTTTTAGTGTCGGCAACTTCCTTCAAACACCCTTTAGTGCAGTTTTCCTCTCCAAAACTTGGTGAAACTTTAAAGCCGATTTTCTCGAAAGTTTGAAAAAACAAACTTTTTCTGTTTCCACCCGAAATGGACGTAGGGAATGTTAAATTTGTATTCTGCGCAAAAATTATACCTCTAGGATCAAATTGGCGAATTTATGGCCGTTTTAGTTTGGGGTGGCCTATTTCACGTTTTTGAAGCAGAGTTAGGAAAAAGCCAAAACTTTGACAGGCTGCTGTTCGAAAACTATCAGAGATAGAATGCTGCAATTTGTACTGCGTGTGCACATCGATATGAAGTTATTTTGTGCCAAATTTCAACTTCCTACCGTCAACGGCCTGGGGGCTGGGGCACTTTTAGTGTCGGCAACTTCCTTCAAACACCCTTTAGTGCAGTTTTTCCTCTCCAAAACTTGGTGAAACTTTAAGCCGATTTTCTCGAAAGTTTGAAAAAACAAACTTTTTCTGTTTCGACCCGAAATGGACGTAGGGAATGTTAAATTTGTATTCTGCGCAAAAATTATACCTCTAGGATCAAAATTGGCGAATTTATGGCCGTTTTAGTTTGGGTTGGCCTATTTCACGTTTTTGAAGCAGAGTTAGGAAAAAGCCAAAACTTTGACAGGCTGCTGTTCGAAAACTATCAGAGATAGAATGCTGCAATTTGTACTGCGTGTGCACATCGATATGAAGTTATTTTGTGCCAAATTTCAACTTCCTACCGTCAACGGCCTGGGGGCTGGGGCACTTTTAGTGTCGGCAACTTCCTTCAAACACCCTTTAGTGCAGTTTTCCTCTCCAAAACTTGGTGAAACTTTAAAGCCGATTTTCTCGAAAGTTTGAAAAAACAAACTTTTTCTGTTTCCACCCGAAATGGACGTAGGGAATGTTAAATTTGTATTCTGCGCAAAAATTATACCTCTAGGATCAAAATTAGCGAATTTATGGCCGTTTTAGTTTGGGGTGGCCTATTTCACGTTTTTGAAGCAGAGTTAGGAAAAAGCCAAAACTTTGACAGGCTGCTGTTCGGAAACTATCAGAGATAGAATGCTGCAATTTGTACTGCGTGTGCACATCGATATGAAGTTATTTTGTGCCAAATTTCAACTTCCTACCGTCAACGGCTGGGGGCTGGGGGCACTTTTAGTGTCGGCAACTTCCTTCAAACACCCTTTAGTGCAGTTTTCCTCTCCAAAAACTTGGTGAAACTTTAAAGCCGATTTTCTCGAAAGTTTGAAAAAACAAACTTTTTCTGTTTCCACCCGAAATGGACGTAGGGAATGTTAAATTTGTATTCTGCGCAAAAATTATACCTCTAGGATCAAAATTGGCGAATTTATGGCCGTTTTAGTTTGGGGTGGCCTATTTCACGTTTTTGAAGCAGAGTTAGGAAAAAGCCAAAACTTTGACAGGCTGCTGTTCGAAAACTATCAGAGATAGAATGCTGCAATTTGTACTGCGTGTGCACATCGATATGAAGTTATTTTGTGCCAAATTTCAACTTCCTACCGTCAACGGCCTGGGGGCTGGGGCACTTTTAGTGTCGGCAACTTCCTTCAAACACCCTTTAGTGCAGTTTTCCTCTCCAAAACTTGGTGAAACTTTAAAAGCCGATTTTCTCGAAAGTTTGAAAAAACAAACTTTTTCTGTTTCCACCCGAAATGGACGTAGGAATGTTAAATTTGTATTCTGCGCAAAAATTATACCTCTAGGATCAAAATTGGCGAATTTATGGCCGTTTTAGTTTGGGGTGGCCTATTTCACGTTTTTGAAGCAGAGTTAGGAAAAAGCCAAAACTTTGACAGGCTGCTGTTCGAAAACTATCAGAGATAGAATGCTGCAATTTGTACTGCGTGTGCACATCGATATGAAGTTATTTTGTGCCAAATTTCAACTTCCTACCGTCAACGGCCTGGGGGCTGGGGCACTTTTAGTGTCGGCAACTTCCTTCAAACACCCTTTAGTGCAGTTTTCCTCTCCAAAACTTGGTGAAACTTTAAAGCCGATTTTCTCGAAAGTTTGAAAAAACAAACTTTTTCTGTTTCCACCCGAAATGGACGTAGGGAATGTTAAATTTGTATTCTGCGCAAAAAATTATACCTCTAGGATCAAAATTGGCGAATTTATGGCCGTTTTAGTTTGGGGTGGCCTATTTCACGTTTTTGAAGCAGAGTTAGGAAAAAGCCAAAACTTTGACAGGCTGCTGTTCGAAAACTATCAGAGATAGAATGCTGCAATTTGTACTGCGTGTGCACATCGATATGAAGTTATTTTGTGCCAAATTTCAACTTCCTACCGTCAACGGCCTGGGGGCTGGGCACTTTTAGTGTCGGCAACTTCCTTCAAACACCCTTTAGTGCAGTTTTCCTCTCCAAAACTTGGTGAAACTTTAAAGCCGATTTTCTCGAAAGTTTGAAAAAACAAACTTTTTCTGTTTCCACCCGAAATGGACGTAGGGAATGTTAAATTTGTATTCTGCGCAAAATTATACCTCTAGGATCAAAATTGGCGAATTTATGGCCGTTTTAGTTTGGGGTGGCCTATTTCACGTTTTTGAAGCAGAGTTAGGAAAAAGCCAAAACTTTGACAGGCTGCTGTTCGAAAACTATCAGAGATAGAATGCTGCAATTTGTACTGCGTGTGCACATCGATATGAAGTTATTTTGTGCCAAATTTCAACTTCCTACCGTCAACGGCCTGGGGGCTGGGCACTTTTAGTGTCGGCAACTTCCTTCAAACACCCTTTAGTGCAGTTTTCCTCTCCAAAACTTGGTGAAACTTTAAAGCCGATTTTCTCGAAAGTTTGAAAAAACAAACTTTTTCTGTTTCCACCCGAAATGGACGTAGGGAATGTTAAATTTGTATTCTGCGCAAAAATTATACCTCTAGGATCAAAATTGGCGAATTTATGGCCGTTTTAGTTTGGGGTGGCCTATTTCACGTTTTTGAAGCAGAGTTAGGAAAAAGCCAAAACTTTGACAGGCTGCTGTTCGAAAAACTATCAGAGATAGAATGCTGCAATTTGTACTGCGTGTGCACATCGATATGAAGTTATTTTGTGCCAAATTTCAACTTCCTACCGTCAACGGCCTGGGGGCTGGGGCACTTTTAGTGTCGGCAACTTCCTTCAAACACCCTTTAGTGCAGTTTTCCTCTCCAAAACTTGGTGAAACTTTAAAGCCGATTTTCTCGAAAGTTTGAAAAAACAAACTTTTTCTGTTTCCACCCGAAATGGACGTAGGGAATGTTAAATTTGTATTCTGCGCAAAAATTATACCTCTAGGATCAAAATTGGCGAATTTATGGCCGTTTTAGTTTGGGGTGGCCTATTTCACGTTTTTGAAGCAGAGTTAGGAAAAAGCCAAAACTTTGACAGGCTGCTGTTCGAAAACTATCAGAGATAGAATGCTGCAATTTGTACTGCGTGTGCACATCGATATGAAGTTATTTTGTGCCAAATTTCAACTTCCTACCGTCAACGGCCTGGGGGCTGGGGCACTTTTAGTGTCGGCAACTTCCTTCAAACACCCTTTAGTGCAGTTTTCCTCTCCAAAACTTGGTGAAACTTTAAAGCCGATTTTCTCGAAAGTTTGAAAAAACAAACTTTTTCTGTTTCCACCCGAAATGGACGTAGGGAATGTTAAATTTGTATTCTGCGCAAAAATTATACCTCTAGGATCAAAATTGGCGAATTTATGGCCGTTTTAGTTTGGGGTGGCCTATTTCACGTTTTTGAAGCAGAGTTAGGAAAAAGCCAAAACTTTGACAGGCTGCTGTTCGAAAACTATCAGAGATAGAATGCTGCAATTTGTACTGCGTGTGCACATCGATATGAAGTTATTTTGTGCCAAATTTCAACTTCCTACCGTCAACGGCCTGGGGGCTGGGGCACTTTTAGTGTCGGCAACTTCCTTCAAACACCCTTTAGTGCAGTTTTCCTCTCCAAAACTTGGTGAAACTTTAAAGCCGATTTTCTCGAAAGTTTGAAAAAACAAACTTTTTCTGTTTCCACCCGAAATGAACGTAGGGAATGTTAAATTTGTATTCTGCGCAAAAATTATACCTCTAGGATCAAAATTGGCGAATTTATGGCCGTTTTAGTTTGGGGTGGCCTATTTCACGTTTTTGAAGCAGAGTTAGGAAAAAGCCAAAACTTTGACAGGCTGCTGTTCGAAAACTATCAGAGATAGAATGCTGCAATTTGTACTGCGTGTGCACATCGATATGAAATTATTTTGTGCCAAATTTCAACTTCCTACCGTCAACGGCCTGGGGGCTGGGGCACTTTTAGTGTCGGCAACTTCCTTCAAACACCCTTTAGTGCAGTTTTCCTCTCCAAAACTTGGTGAAACTTTAAAGCCGATTTTCTCGAAAGTTTGAAAAAACAAACTTTTCTGTTTCCACCCGAAATGGACGTAGGGAATGTTAAATTTGTATTCTGCGCAAAAATTATACCTCTAGGATCAAAATTGGCGAATTTATGGCCGTTTTAGTTTGGGGTGGCCTATTTCACGTTTTTGAAGCAGAGTTAGGAAAAAGCCAAAACTTTGACAGGCTGCTGTTCGAAAACTATCAGAGATAGAATGCTGCAATTTGTACTGCGTGTGCACATCGATATGAAGTTATTTTGGTGCCAAATTTCAACTTCCTACCGTCAACGGCCTGGGGGCTGGGGCACTTTTAGTGTCGGCAACTTCCTTCAAACACCCTTTAGTGCAGTTTTCCTCTCCAAAACTTGGTGAAACTTTAAAGCCGATTTTCTCGAAAGTTTGAAAAAACAAACTTTTTCTGTTTCCACCCGAAATGGACGTAGGGAATGTTAAATTTGTATTCTGCGCAAAAATTATACCTCTAGGATCAAAATTGGCGAATTTATGGCCGTTTTAGTTTGGGGTGGCCTATTTCACGTTTTTGAAGCAGAGTTAGGAAAAAGCCAAAACTTTGACAGGCTGCTGTTCGAAAACTATCAGAGATAGAATGCTGCAATTTGTACTGCGTGTGCACATCGATATGAAGTTATTTTGTGCCAAATTTCAACTTCCTACCGTCAACGGCCTGGGGGCTGGGGCACTTTTAGTGTCGGCAACTTCCTTCAAACACCCTTTAGTGCAGTTTTCCTCTCCAAAACTTGGTGAAACTTTAAAGCCGATTTTCTCGAAAGTTTGAAAAAACAAACTTTTTCTGTTTCCACCCGAAATGGACGTAGGGAATGTTAAATTTGTATTCTGCGCAAAAATTATACCTCTAGGATCAAAATTGGCGAATTTATGGCATGGCCGTTTTAGTTTGGGGTGGCCTATTTCACGTTTTTGAAGCAGAGTTAGGAAAAAGCCAAAACTTTGACAGGCTGCTGTTCGAAAACTATCAGAGATAGAATGCTGCAATTTGTACTGCGTGTGCACATCGATATGAAATTATTTTGTGCCAAATTTCAACTTCCTACCGTCAACGGCCTGGGGGCTGGGGCACTTTTAGTGTCGGCAACTTCCTTCAAACACCCTTTAGTGCAGTTTTCCTCTCCAAAACTTGGTGAAACTTTAAAGCCGATTTTCTCGAAAGTTTGAAAAAAACAAACTTTTTCTGTTTCCACCCGAAATGGACGCAGGGAATGTTAAATTTGTATTCTGCGCAAAAATTATACCTCTAGGATCAAAATTGGCGAATTTATGGCCGTTTTAGTTTGGGGTGGCCTATTTCACGTTTTTGAAGCAGAGTTAGGAAAAAGCCAAAACTTTGACAGGCTGCTGTTCGAAAACTATCAGAGATAGAATGCTGCAATTTGTACTGCGTGTGCACATCGATATGAAGTTATTTTGTGCCAAATTTCAACTTCCTACCGTCAACGGCCTGGGGGCTGGGGCACTTTTAGTGTCGGCAACTTCCTTCAAACACCTTTTAGTGCAGTTTTCCTCTCCAAAACTTGGTGAAACTTTAAAGCCGATTTTCTCGAAAGTTTGAAAAAACAAACTTTTTCTGTTTCCACCCGAAATGGACGTAGGGAATGTTAAATTTGTATTCTGCACAAAAATTATACCTCTAGGATCAAAATTGGCGAATTTATGGCCGTTTTAGTTTGGGGTGGCCTATTTCACGTTTTTGAAGAAGAGTTAGGAAAAAGCCAAAACTTTGACAGGCTGCTGTTCGAAAACTATCAGAGATAGAATGCTGCAATTTGTACTGCGTGTGCACATCGATATGAAGTTATTTTGTGCCAAATTTCAACTTCCTACCGTCAACGGCCTGGGGGCTGGGGCACTTTTAGTGTCGGCAACTTCCTTCAAACACCCTTTAGTGCAGTTTTCCTCTCCAAAACTTGGTGAAACTTTAAAGCCGATTTTCTCGAAAGTTTGAAAAAACAAACTTTTTCTGTTTCCACCCGAAATGGACGTAGGGAATGTTAAATTTGTATTCTGCGCAAAAATTATACCTCTAGGATCAAAATTGGCGAATTTATGGCCGTTTTAGTTTGGGGTGGCCTATTTCACGTTTTTGAAGCAGAGTTAGGAAAAAGCCAAAACTTTGACAGGCTGCTGTTCGAAAACTATCAGAGATAGAATGCTGCAATTTGTACTGCGTGTGCACATCGATATGAAGTTATTTTGTGCCAAATTTCAACTTCCTACCGTCAACGGCCTGGGGGCTGGGGCACTTTTAGTGTCGGCAACTTCCTTCAAACACCCTTTAGTGCAGTTTTCCTCTCCAAAACTTGGTGAAACTTTAAAGCCGATTTTTTCGAAAGTTTGAAAAAACAAACTTTTTCTGTTTCCACCCGAAATGGACGTAGGGAATGTTAAATTTGTATTCTGCGCAAAAATTATACCTCTAGGATCAAAATTGGCGAATTTATGGCCGTTTTAGTTTGGGGTGGCCTATTTCACGTTTTTGAAGCAGAGTTAGGAAAAAGCCAAAACTTTGACAGGCTGCTGTTCGAAAACTATCAGAGATAGAATGCTGCAATTTGTACTGCGTGTGCACATCGATATGAAGTTATTTTGTGCCAAATTTCAACTTCCTACCGTCAACGGCCTGGGGGCTGGGGCACTTTTAGTGTCGGCAACTTCCTTCAAACACCCTTTAGTGCAGTTTTCCTCTCCAAAACTTGGTGAAACTTTAAAGCCGATTTTTTCGAAAGTTTGAAAAAACAAACTTTTTCTGTTTCCACCCGAAATGGACGTAGGGAATGTTAAATTTGTATTCTGCGCAAAAATTATACCTCTAGGATCAAAATTGGCGAATTTCTGGCCGTTTTAGTTTGGGGTGGCCTATTTCACGTTTTTGAAGCAGAGTTAGGAAAAAGCCAAAACTTTGACAGGCTGCTGTTCGAAAACTATCAGAGATAGAATGCTGCAATTTGTACTGCGTGTGCACATCGATATGAAGTTATTTTGTGCCAAATTTCAACTTCCTACCGTCAACGGCCTGGGGGCTGGGGCACTTTTAGTGTCGGCAACTTCCTTCAAACACCCTTTAGTGCAGTTTTCCTCTCCAAAACTTGGTGAAACTTTAAAGCCGATTTTCTCGAAAGTTTGAAAAAACAAACTTTTTCTGTTTCCACCCGAAATGGACGTAGGGAATGTTAAATTTGTATTCTGCGCAAAAATTATACCTCTAGGATCAAAATTGGCGAATTTATGGCCGTTTTAGTTTGGGGTGGCCTATTTCACGTTTTTGAAGCAGAGTTAGGAAAAAGCCAAAACTTTGACAGGCTGCTGTTCGAAAACTATCAGAGATAGAATGCTGCAATTTGTACTGCGTGTGCACATCGATATGAAGTTATTTTGTGCCAAATTTCAACTTCCTACCGTCAACGGCCTGGGGGCTGGGGCACTTTTAGTGTCGGCAACTTCCTTCAAACACCCTTTAGTGCAGTTTTCCTCTCCAAAACTTGGTGAAACTTTAAAGCCGATTTTCTCGAAAGTTTGAAAAAACAAACTTTTTCTGTTTCCACCCGAAATGGACGTAGGGAATGTTAAATTTGTATTCTGCGCAAAAATTATACCTCTAGGATCAAAATTGGCGAATTTATGGCCGTTTTAGTTTGGGGTGGCCTATTTCACGTTTTTGAAGCAGAGTTAGGAAAAAGCCAAAACTTTGACAGGCTGCTGTTCGAAAACTATCAGAGATAGAATGCTGCAATTTGTACTGCGTGTGCACATCGATATGAAGTTATTTTGTGCCAAATTTCAACTTCCTACCGTCAACGGCCTGGGGGCTGGGGCACTTTTAGTGTCGGCAACTTCCTTCAAACACCCTTTAGTGCAGTTTTCCTCTCCAAAACTTGGTGAAACTTTAAAGCCGATTTTCTCGAAAGTTTGAAAAAACAAACTTTTTCTGTTTCCACCCGAAATGGACGTAGGGAATGTTAAATTTGTATTCTGCGCAAAAATTATACCTCTAGGATCAAAATTGGCGAATTTATGGCCGTTTTAGTTTGGGGTGGCCTATTTCACGTTTTTGAAGCAGAGTTAGGAAAAAGCCAAAACTTTGACAGGCTGCTGTTCGAAAACTATCAGAGATAGAATGCTGCAATTTGTACTGCGTGTGCACATCGATATGAAGTTATTTTGTGCCAAATTTCAACTTCCTACCGTCAACGGCCTGGGGGCTGGGGCACTTTTAGTGTCGGCAACTTCCTTCAAACACCCTTTAGTGCAGTTTTCCTCTCCAAAACTTGGTGAAACTTTAAAGCCGATTTTCTCGAAAGTTTGAAAAAACAAACTTTTTCTGTTTCCACCCGAAATGGACGTAGGGAATGTTAAATTTGTATTCTGCGCAAAAATTATACCTCTAGGATCAAAATTGGCGAATTTATGGCCGTTTTAGTTTGGGGTGGCCTATTTCACGTTTTTGAAGCAGAGTTAGGAAAAAGCCAAAACTTTGACAGGCTGCTGTTCGAAAACTATCAGAGATAGAATGCTGCAATTTGTACTGCGTGTGCACATCGATATGAAGTTATTTTGTGCCAAATTTCAACTTCCTACCGTCAACGGCCTGGGGCACTTTTAGTGTCGGCAACTTCCTTCAAACACCCTTTAGTGCAGTTTTCCTCTCCAAAACTTGGTGAAACTTTAAAGCCGATTTTCTCGAAAGTTTGAAAAAACAAACTTTTTCTGTTTCCACCCGAAATGGACGTAGGGAATGTTAAATTTGTATTCTGCGCAACAATTATACCTCTAGGATCAAAATTGGCGAATTTATGGCCGTTTTAGTTTGGGGTGGCCTATTTCACGTTTTTGAAGCAGAGTTAGGAAAAAGCCAAAACTTTGACAGGCTGCTGTTCGAAAACTATCAGAGATAGAATGCTGCAATTTGTACTGCGTGTGCACATCGATATGAAGTTATTTTGTGCCAAATTTCAACTTCCTACCGTCAACGGCCTGGGGGCTGGGGCACTTTTAGTGTCGGCAACTTCCTTCAAACACCCTTTAGTGCAGTTTTCCTCTCCAAAACTTGGTGAAACTTTAAAGCCGATTTTCTCGAAAGTTTGAAAAAACAAACTTTTTCTGTTTCCACCCGAAATGGACGTAGGGAATGTTAAATTTGTATTCTGCGCAAAAATTATACCTCTAGGATCAAAATTGGCGAATTTATGGCCGTTTTAGTTTGGGGTGGCCTATTTCACGTTTTTGAAGCAGAGTTAGGAAAAAGCCAAAACTTTGACAGGCTGCTGTTCGAAAACTATCAGAGATAGAATGCTGCAATTTGTACTGCGTGTGCACATCGATATGAAGTTATTTTGTGCCAAATTTCAACTTCCTACCGTCAACGGCCTGGGGGCTGGGGCACTTTTAGTGTCGGCAACTTCCTTCAAACACCCTTTAGTGCAGTTTTCCTCTCCAAAACTTGGTGAAACTTTAAAGCCGATTTTCTCGAAAGTTTGAAAAAACAAACTTTTTCTGTTTCCACCCGAAATGGACGTAGGGAATGTTAAATTTGTATTCTGCGCAAAAATTATACCTCTAGGATCAAAATTGGCGAATTTATGGCCGTTTTAGTTTGGGGTGGCCTATTTCACGTTTTTGAAGCAGAGTTAGGAAAAAGCCAAAACTTTGACAGGCTGCTGTTCGAAAACTATCAGAGATAGAATGCTGCAATTTGTACTGCGTGTGCACATCGATATGAAGTTATTTTGTGCCAAATTTCAACTTCCTACCGTCAACGGCCTGGGGGCTGGGGCACTTTTAGTGTCGGCAACTTCCTTCAAACACCCTTTAGTGCAGTTTTCCTCTCCAAAACTTGGTGAAACTTTAAAGCCGATTTTCTCGAAAGTTTGAAAAAACAAACTTTTTCTGTTTCCACCCGAAATGGACGTAGGGAATGTTAAATTTGTATTCTGCGCAAAAATTATACCTCTAGGATCAAAATTGGCGAATTTATGGCCGTTTTAGTTTGGGGTGGCCTATTTCACGTTTTTGAAGCAGAGTTAGGAAAAAGCCAAAACTTTGACAGGCTGCTGTTCGAAAACTATCAGAGATAGAATGCTGCAATTTGTACTGCGTGTGCACATCGATATGAAGTTATTTTGTGCCAAATTTCAACTTCCTACCGTCAACGGCCTGGGGGCTGGGGCACTTTTAGTGTCGGCAACTTCCTTCAAACACCCTTTAGTGCAGTTTTCCTCTCCAAAACTTGGTGAAACTTTAAAGCCGATTTTCTCGAAAGTTTGAAAAAACAAACTTTTTCTGTTTCCACCCGAAATGGACGTAGGGAATGTTAAATTTGTATTCTGCGCAAAAATTATACCTCTAGGATCAAAATTGGCGAATTTATGGCCGTTTTAGTTTGGGGTGGCCTATTTCACGTTTTTGAAGCAGAGTTAGGAAAAAGCCAAAACTTTGACAGGCTGCTGTTCGAAAACTATCAGAGATAGAATGCTGCAATTTGTACTGCGTGTGCACATCGATATGAAGTTATTTTGTGCCAAATTTCAACTTCCTACCGTCAACGGCCTGGGGGCTGGGGCACTTTTAGTGTCGGCAACTTCCTTCAAACACCCTTTAGTGCAGTTTTCCTCTCCAAAACTTGGTGAAACTTTAAAGCCGATTTTCTCGAAAGTTTGAAAAAACAAACTTTTTCTGTTTCCACCCGAAATGGACGTAGGGAATGTTAAATTTGTATTCTGCGCAAAAATTATACCTCTAGGATCAAAATTGGCGAATTTATGGCCGTTTTAGTTTGGGGTGGCCTATTTCACGTTTTTGAAGCAGAGTTAGGAAAAAGCCAAAACTTTGACAGGCTGCTGTTCGAAAACTATCAGAGATAGAATGCTGCAATTTGTACTGCGTGTGCACATCGATATGAAGTTATTTTGTGCCAAATTTCAACTTCCTACCGTCAACGGCCTGGGGGCTGGGGCACTTTTAGTGTCGGCAACTTCCTTCAAACACCCTTTAGTGCAGTTTTCCTCTCCAAAACTTGGTGAAACTTTAAAGCCGATTTTCTCGAAAGTTTGAAAAAACAAACTTTTTCTGTTTCCACCCGAAATGGACGTAGGGAATGTTAAATTTGTATTCTGCGCAAAAATTATACCTCTAGGATCAAAATTGGCGAATTTATGGCCGTTTTAGTTTGGGGTGGCCTATTTCACGTTTTTGAAGCAGAGTTAGGAAAAAGCCAAAACTTTGACAGGCTGCTGTTCGAAAACTATCAGAGATAGAATGCTGCAATTTGTACTGCGTGTGCACATCGATATGAAGTTATTTTGTGCCAAATTTCAACTTCCTACCGTCAACGGCCTGGGGGCTGGGGCACTTTTAGTGTCGGCAACTTCCTTCAAACACCCTTTAGTGCAGTTTTCCTCTCCAAAACTTGGTGAAACTTTAAAGCCGATTTTCTCGAAAGTTTGAAAAAACAAACTTTTTCTGTTTCCACCCGAAATGGACGTAGGGAATGTTAAATTTGTATTCTGCGCAAAAATTATACCTCTAGGATCAAAATTGGCGAATTTATGGCCGTTTTAGTTTGGGGTGGCCTATTTCACGTTTTTGAAGCAGAGTTAGGAAAAAGCCAAAACTTTGACAGGCTGCTGTTCGAAAACTATCAGAGATAGAATGCTGCAATTTGTACTGCGTGTGCACATCGATATGAAGTTATTTTGTGCCAAATTTCAACTTCCTACCGTCAACGGCCTGGGGGCTGGGGCACTTTTAGTGTCGGCAACTTCCTTCAAACACCCTTTAGTGCAGTTTTCCTCTCCAAAACTTGGTGAAACTTTAAAGCCGATTTTCTCGAAAGTTTGAAAAAACAAACTTTTTCTGTTTCCACCCGAAATGGACGCAGGGAATGTTAAATTTGTATTCTGCGCAAAAATTATACCTCTAGGATCAAAATTGGCGAATTTATGGCCGTTTTAGTTTGGGGTGGCCTATTTCACGTTTTTGAAGCAGAGTTAGGAAAAAGCCAAAACTTTGACAGGCTGCTGTTCGAAAACTATCAGAGATAGAATGCTGCAATTTGTACTGCGTGTGCACATCGATATGAAGTTATTTTGTGCCAAATTTCAACTTCCTACCGTCAACGGCCTGGGGGCTGGGGCACTTTTAGTGTCGGCAACTTCCTTCAAACACCCTTTAGTGCAGTTTTCCTCTCCAAAACTTGGTGAAACTTTAAAGCCGATTTTCTCGAAAGTTTGAAAAAACAAACTTTTTCTGTTTCCACCCGAAATGGACGTAGGGAATGTTAAATTTGTATTCTGCGCAAAAATTATACCTCTAGGATCAAAATTGGCGAATTTATGGCCGTTTTAGTTTGGGGTGGCCTATTTCACGTTTTTGAAGCAGAGTTAGGAAAAAGCCAAAACTTTGACAGGCTGCTGTTCGAAAACTATCAGAGATAGAATGCTGCAATTTGTACTGCGTGTGCACATCGATATGAAGTTATTTTGTGCCAAATTTCAACTTCCTACCGTCAACGGCCTGGGGGCTGGGGCACTTTTAGTGTCGGCAACTTCCTTCAAACACCCTTTAGTGCAGTTTTCCTCTCCAAAACTTGGTGAAACTTTAAAGCCGATTTTCTCGAAAGTTTGAAAAAACAAACTTTTTCTGTTTCCACCCGAAATGGACGTAGGGAATGTTAAATTTGTATTCTGCGCAAAAATTATACCTCTAGGATCAAAATTGGCGAATTTATGGCCGTTTTAGTTTGGGGTGGCCTATTTCACGTTTTTGAAGCAGAGTTAGGAAAAAGCCAAAACTTTGACAGGCTGCTGTTCGAAAACTATCAGAGATAGAATGCTGCAATTTGTACTGCGTGTGCACATCGATATGAAGTTATTTTGTGCCAAATTTCAACTTCCTACCGTCAACGGCCTGGGGGCTGGGGCACTTTTAGTGTCGGCAACTTCCTTCAAACACCCTTTAGTGCAGTTTTCCTCTCCAAAACTTGGTGAAACTTTAAAGCCGATTTTCTCGAAAGTTTGAAAAAACAAACTTTTTCTGTTTCCACCCGAAATGAACGTAGGGAATGTTAAATTTGTATTCTGCGCAAAAATTATACCTCTAGGATCAAAATTGGCGAATTTATGGCCGTTTTAGTTTGGGGTGGCCTATTTCACGTTTTTGAAGCAGAGTTAGGAAAAAGCCAAAACTTTGACAGGCTGCTGTTCGAAAACTATCAGAGATAGAATGCTGCAATTTGTACTGCGTGTGCACATCGATATGAAGTTATTTTGTGCCAAATTTCAACTTCCTACCGTCAACGGCCGGGGGGCTGGGGCACTTTTAGTGTCGGCAACTTCCTTCAAACACCCTTTAGTGCAGTTTTCCTCTCCAAAACTTGGTGAAACTTTAAAGCCGATTTTCTCGAAAGTTTGAAAAAACAAACTTTTTCTGTTTCCACCCGAAATGGACGTAGGGAATGTTAAATTTGTATTCTGCGCAAAAATTATACCTCTAGGATCAAAATTGGCGAATTTATGGCCGTTTTAGTTTGGGGTGGCCTATTTCACGTTTTTGAAGCAGAGTTAGGAAAAAGCCAAAACTTTGACAGGCTGCTGTTCGAAAACTATCAGAGATAGAATGCTGCAATTTGTACTGCGTGTGCACATCGATATGAAGTTATTTTGTGCCAAATTTCAACTTCCTACCGTCAACGGCCTGGGGGCTGGGGCACTTTTAGTGTCGGCAACTTCCTTCAAACACCCTTTAGTGCAGTTTTCCTCTCCAAAACTTGGTGAAACTTTAAAGCCGATTTTCTCGAAAGTTTGAAAAAACAAACTTTTTCTGTTTCCACCCGAAATGGACGTAGGGAATGTTAAATTTGTATTCTGCGCAAAAATTATACCTCTAGGATCAAAATTGGCGAATTTATGGCCGTTTTAGTTTGGGGTGGCCTATTTCACGTTTTTGAAGCAGAGTTAGGAAAAAGCCAAAACTTTGACAGGCTGCTGTTCGAAAACTATCAGAGATAGAATGCTGCAATTTGTACTGCGTGTGCACATCGATATGAAGTTATTTTGTGCCAAATTTCAACTTCCTACCGTCAACGGCCTGGGGGCTGGGGCACTTTTAGTGTCGGCAACTTCCTTCAAACACCCTTTAGTGCAGTTTTCCTCTCCAAAACTTGGTGAAACTTTAAAGCCGATTTTCTCGAAAGTTTGGAAAAACAAACTTTTTCTGTTTCCACCCGAAATGGACGTAGGGAATGTTAAATTTGTATTCTGCGCAAAAATTATACCTCTAGGATCAAAATTGGCGAATTTATGGCCGTTTTAGTTTGGGGTGGCCTATTTCACGTTTTTGAAGCAGAGTTAGGAAAAAGCCAAAACTTTGACAGGCTGCTGTTCGAAAACTATCAGAGATAGAATGCTGCAATTTGTACTGCGTGTGCACATCGATATGAAGTTATTTTGTGCCAAATTTCAACTTCCTACCGTCAACGGCCTGGGGGCTGGGGCACTTTTAGTGTCGGCAACTTCCTTCAAACACCCTTTAGTGCAGTTTTCCTCTCCAAAACTTGGTGAAACTTTAAAGCCGATTTTCTCGAAAGTTTGAAAAAACAAACTTTTTCTGTTTCCACCCGAAATGAACGTAGGGAATGTTAAATTTGTATTCTGCGCAAAAATTATACCTCTAGGATCAAAATTGGCGAATTTATGGCCGTTTTAGTTTGGGGTGGCCTATTTCACGTTTTTGAAGCAGAGTTAGGAAAAAGCCAAAACTTTGACAGGCTGCTGTTCGAAAACTATCAGAGATAGAATGCTGCAATTTGTACTGCGTGTGCACATCGATATGAAGTTATTTTGTGCCAAATTTCAACTTCCTACCGTCAACGGCCGGGGGGCTGGGGCACTTTTAGTGTCGGCAACTTCCTTCAAACACCCTTTAGTGCAGTTTTCCTCTCCAAAACTTGGTGAAACTTTAAAGCCGATTTTCTCGAAAGTTTGAAAAAACAAACTTTTTCTGTTTCCACCCGAAATGGACGTAGGGAATGTTAAATTTGTATTCTGCGCAAAAATTATACCTCTAGGATCAAAATTGGCGAATTTATGGCCGTTTTAGTTTGGGGTGGCCTATTTCACGTTTTTGAAGCAGAGTTAGGAAAAAGCCAAAACTTTGACAGGCTGCTGTTCGAAAACTATCAGAGATAGAATGCTGCAATTTGTACTGCGTGTGCACATCGATATGAAGTTATTTTGTGCCAAATTTCAACTTCCTACCGTCAACGGCCTGGGGGCTGGGGCACTTTTAGTGTCGGCAACTTCCTTCAAACACCCTTTAGTGCAGTTTTCCTCTCCAAAACTTGGTGAAACTTTAAAGCCGATTTTCTCGAAAGTTTGAAAAAACAAACTTTTTCTGTTTCCACCCGAAATGGACGTAGGGAATGTTAAATTTGTATTCTGCGCAAAAATTATACCTCTAGGATCAAAATTGGCGAATTTATGGCCGTTTTAGTTTGGGGTGGCCTATTTCACGTTTTTGAAGCAGAGTTAGGAAAAAGCCAAAACTTTGACAGGCTGCTGTTCGAAAACTATCAGAGATAGAATGCTGCAATTTGTACTGCGTGTGCACATCGATATGAAGTTATTTTGTGCCAAATTTCAACTTCCTACCGTCAACGGCCTGGGGGCTGGGGCACTTTTAGTGTCGGCAACTTCCTTCAAACACCCTTTAGTGCAGTTTTCCTCTCCAAAACTTGGTGAAACTTTAAAGCCGATTTTCTCGAAAGTTTGGAAAAACAAACTTTTTCTGTTTCCACCCGAAATGGACGTAGGGAATGTTAAATTTGTATTCTGCGCAAAAATTATACCTCTAGGATCAAAATTGGCGAATTTATGGCCGTTTTAGTTTGGGGTGGCCTATTTCACGTTTTTGAAGCAGAGTTAGGAAAAAGCCAAAACTTTGACAGGCTGCTGTTCGAAAACTATCAGAGATAGAATGCTGCAATTTGTACTGCGTGTGCACATCGATATGAAGTTATTTTGTGCCAAATTTCAACTTCCTACCGTCAACGGCCTGGGGGCTGGGGCACTTTTAGTGTCGGCAACTTCCTTCAAACACCCTTTAGTGCAGTTTTCCTCTCCAAAACTTGGTGAAACTTTAAAGCCGATTTTCTCGAAAGTTTGAAAAAACAAACTTTTTCTGTTTCCACCCGAAATGGACGTAGGGAATGTTAAATTTGTATTCTGCGCAAAAATTATACCTCTAGGATCAAAATTGGCGAATTTATGGCCGTTTTAGTTTGGGGTGGCCTATTTCACGTTTTTGAAGCAGAGTTAGGAAAAAGCCAAAACTTTGACAGGCTGCTGTTCGAAAACTATCAGAGATAGAATGCTGCAATTTGTACTGCGTGTGCACATCGATATGAAGTTATTTTGTGCCAAATTTCAACTTCCTACCGTCAACGGCCTGGGGGCTGGGGCACTTTTAGTGTCGGCAACTTCCTTCAAACACCCTTTAGTGCAGTTTTCCTCTCCAAAACTTGGTGAAACTTTAAAGCCGATTTTCTCGAAAGTTTGAAAAAACAAACTTTTTCTGTTTCCACCCGAAATGGACGTAGGGAATGTTAAATTTGTATTCTGCGCAAAAAATTATACCTCTAGGATCAAAATTGGCGAATTTATGGCCGTTTTAGTTTGGGGTGGCCTATTTCACGTTTTTGAAGCAGAGTTAGGAAAAAGCCAAAACTTTGACAGGCTGCTGTTCGAAAACTATCAGAGATAGAATGCTGCAATTTGTACTGCGTGTGCACATCGATATGAAGTTATTTTGTGCCAAATTTCAACTTCCTACCGTCAACGGCCTGGGGGCTGGGGCACTTTTAGTGTCGGCAACTTCCTTCAAACACCCTTTAGTGCAGTTTTCCTCTCCAAAACTTGGTGAAACTTTAAAGCCGATTTTCTCGAAAGTTTGAAAAAACAAACTTTTTCTGTTTCCACCCGAAATGGACGTAGGGAATGTTAAATTTGTATTCTGCGCAAAAATTATACCTCTAGGATCAAAATTGGCGAATTTATGGCCGTTTTAGTTTGGGGTGGCCTATTTCACGTTTTTGAAGCAGAGTTAGGAAAAAGCCAAAACTTTGACAGGCTGCTGTTCGAAAACTATCAGAGATAGAATGCTGCAATTTGTACTGCGTGTGCACATCGATATGAAGTTATTTTGTGCCAAATTTCAACTTCCTACCGTCAACGGCCTGGGGGCTGGGGCACTTTTAGTGTCGGCAACTTCCTTCAAACACCCTTTAGTGCAGTTTTCCTCTCCAAAACTTGGTGAAACTTTAAAGCCGATTTTCTCGAAAGTTTGAAAAAACAAACTTTTTCTGTTTCCACCCGAAATGGACGTAGGGAATGTTAAATTTGTATTCTGCGCAAAAATTATACCTCTAGGATCAAAATTGGCGAATTTATGGCCGTTTTAGTTTGGGGTGGCCTATTTCACGTTTTTGAAGCAGAGTTAGGAAAAAGCCAAAACTTTGACAGGCTGCTGTTCGAAAACTATCAGAGATAGAATGCTGCAATTTGTACTGCGTGTGCACATCGATATGAAGTTATTTTGTGCCAAATTTCAACTTCCTACCGTCAACGGCCTGGGGGCTGGGGCACTTTTAGTGTCGGCAACTTCCTTCAAACACCCTTTAGTGCAGTTTTCCTCTCCAAAACTTGGTGAAACTTTAAAGCCGATTTTCTCGAAAGTTTGAAAAAACAAACTTTTTCTGTTTCCACCCGAAATGGACGTAGGGAATGTTAAATTTGTATTCTGCGCAAAAATTATACCTCTAGGATCAAAATTGGCGAATTTATGGCCGTTTTAGTTTGGGGTGGCCTATTTCACGTTTTTGAAGCAGAGTTAGGAAAAAGCCAAAACTTTGACAGGCTGCTGTTCGAAAACTATCAGAGATAGAATGCTGCAATTTGTACTGCGTGTGCACATCGATATGAAGTTATTTTGTGCCAAATTTCAACTTCCTACCGTCAACGGCCTGGGGGCTGGGGCACTTTTAGTGTCGGCAACTTCCTTCAAACACCCTTTAGTGCAGTTTTCCTCTCCAAAACTTGGTGAAACTTTAAAGCCGATTTTCTCGAAAGTTTGAAAAAACAAACTTTTTCTGTTTCCACCCGAAATGGACGCAGGGAATGTTAAATTTGTATTCTGCGCAAAAATTATACCTCTAGGATCAAAATTGGCGAATTTATGGCCGTTTTAGTTTGGGGTGGCCTATTTCACGTTTTTGAAGCAGAGTTAGGAAAAAGCCAAAACTTTGACAGGCTGCTGTTCGAAAACTATCAGAGATAGAATGCTGCAATTTGTACTGCGTGTGCACATCGATATGAAGTTATTTTGTGCCAAATTTCAACTTCCTACCGTCAACGGCCTGGGGGCTGGGGCACTTTTAGTGTCGGCAACTTCCTTCAAACACCCTTTAGTGCAGTTTTCCTCTCCAAAACTTGGTGAAACTTTAAAGCCGATTTTCTCGAAAGTTTGAAAAAACAAACTTTTTCTGTTTCCACCCGAAATGGACGTAGGGAATGTTAAATTTGTATTCTGCGCAAAAATTATACCTCTAGGATCAAAATTGGCGAATTTATGGCCGTTTTAGTTTGGGGTGGCCTATTTCACGTTTTTGAAGCAGAGTTAGGAAAAAGCCAAAACTTTGACAGGCTGCTGTTCGAAAACTATCAGAGATAGAATGCTGCAATTTGTACTGCGTGTGCACATCGATATGAAGTTATTTTGTGCCAAATTTCAACTTCCTACCGTCAACGGCCTGGGGGCTGGGGCACTTTTAGTGTCGGCAACTTCCTTCAAACACCCTTTAGTGCAGTTTTCCTCTCCAAAACTTGGTGAAACTTTAAAGCCGATTTTCTCGAAAGTTTGAAAAAACAAACTTTTTCTGTTTCCACCCGAAATGGACGTAGGGAATGTTAAATTTGTATTCTGCGCAAAAATTATACCTCTAGGATCAAAATTGGCGAATTTATGGCCGTTTTAGTTTGGGGTGGCCTATTTCACGTTTTTGAAGCAGAGTTAGGAAAAAGCCAAAACTTTGACAGGCTGCTGTTCGAAAACTATCAGAGATAGAATGCTGCAATTTGTACTGCGTGTGCACATCGATATGAAGTTATTTTGTGCCAAATTTCAACTTCCTACCGTCAACGGCCTGGGGGCTGGGGCACTTTTAGTGTCGGCAACTTCCTTCAAACACCCTTTAGTGCAGTTTTCCTCTCCAAAACTTGGTGAAACTTTAAAGCCGATTTTCTCGAAAGTTTGAAAAAACAAACTTTTTCTGTTTCCACCCGAAATGGACGTAGGGAATGTTAAATTTGTATTCTGCGCAAAAATTATACCTCTAGGATCAAAATTGGCGAATTTATGGCCGTTTTAGTTTGGGGTGGCCTATTTCACGTTTTTGAAGCAGAGTTAGGAAAAAGCCAAAACTTTGACAGGCTGCTGTTCGAAAACTATCAGAGATATAATGCTGCAATTTGTACTGCGTGTGCACATCGATATGAAGTTATTTTGTGCCAAATTTCAACTTCCTACCGTCAACGGCCTGGGGGCTGGGGCACTTTTAGTGTCGGCAACTTCCTTCAAACACCCTTTAGTGCAGTTTTCCTCTCCAAAACTTGGTGAAACTTTAAAGCCGATTTTCTCGAAAGTTTGAAAAAACAAACTGTTATGATATGTCTTATTTAGTCTGTAGGCTTATGTCTTATAAAATGTGTTACCTCCCTTTAATCAGTCAGTCTACTTCATACCTATCACATGATAAGTCACATGACAGTTGTTGTTACCGCCATTTGTATTGAGTTAGTTCATGTAATCTCTATTGAATAAAACCTACGTTATATCCTGATATTAGTGTCGTCTAATCATAACATGGTGTCAGAAGTGTGTCTACACTAGAAGTTCTTGTCATGGATACGTTAAAACCTCCAAGTGGTTTAGAGTTAAAGGGAAATTTGGCTGAAAATTGGAAGAGATTTCTGCAAAGGTTTGATCTTTATTTGAGAGCCACAGGGGCTGATACCAAGTCTGAAAAGGTGAAGTCAGCAATCTTCCTTCATGTTGTTGGAGAAGATTCCCTTGAAATTTATAATGGTTTTGTGTGGGAAAATGATGGTGATGAAAATAAACTTACCAAAATTAAAGAAAAATTTGAAAATTACTGTAATCCTAGATCAAACATAACTTTTGAAAGATATAAATTTTTCACTTGTGTGCAAAAACAAGATGAAAGTGTTGATCATTTTGTATCTGAACTTATGAACAAAGCTAAGACTTGTGAATTTGGTGACCTTAAAAATGGTTTGATCAGAGACAGAATTATTTGTGGTATTCCTAATAATAGGTTAAGGCAAAGATTGCTTAAAGAAGATACATTGTCAATGGAGAAAGCAATTCAAATGTGTAGAGCTGAAGAAGCATCTAAGAAGCAGATTGAAGAAATTGGAGCAGAATCTGAAGAAATTAAAGCAGGTGTAAATTGTGATGAAATCAAGAAAAAACATTGGCCTAGAGACAGATTTCACAATTCAGATCACAAGAATCCAAGTAGTTCACAACAATTTGCTAGAAAACCCTGGAATAATTCAAGAAAGACACAGTCTAGTACATGTTCAGGTTGTGGTAAAAATCATGGATCTTCACCTTGTCCAGCTAGTAACATTACTTGTTATAATTGTAATAAAATTGGGCATTTTAGTAAATGGTGTAGAAGTTCAAAACGTAAACCTAATGGAAATGATCGTAAAGTCCATGAAGTTTTTGATAATGGAAATGAGTTATTTGTTGATGTCGTTAATAATAATCAGTCTGAATCATGGATTGTTCCCTTAACAGTAAATAATAATATAATTCCTATGAAGTTAGACACAGGTGCTAACATTAATGTGTTGAGTGAAAATGACTATAACTCTATAGTTAATAAACCAAAATTGAAACCATTTCGAAAGAAATTGACAGCATTGGCAGGTCATAATATTCCTGTATTAGGTCAGTGTGTTTTAAAATTCAGTTATAAAAACAGAGTTATAAACTCTTTAGCTGTTGTAACAAGTGAACAAGTTCAATCAATTCTAGGTTTAAAGGAATGTGAAAAACTTAATTTAATAAAACGAGTGTTACATTTAAATGCTGATGTGAGTACTGAAACTAAAGATGTTGTGTCAGAATTTAGTGATGTGTTTAAAGGCTTAGGATGTCTTCCAGGTTATCATAAAATTAATATTGATGAATCAGTACCTCCAGTAGTAGAACCTTGTCGTAAAGTACCTTTTGGATTATATAATAAATTAAAAGATGAATTGGATCGTATGGAATCCCTTGGTGTTATTTCCAAAGTTCAGGAACCGACAAGTTGGGTTAATGGTTTAGTGCTCGTTGATAAGAAGAATGGAAAGCTTCGTCTATGTTTAGATCCACGGAATCTTAATCGTGCTATTAAACGAGAACATTTTAAACTCGCGAGAAGAAATTATGTCTAGATTTGCTGAAGCTAATATATTTACAAAATTGGACGCATCTAGTGGTTTTTGGCAACTTAGACTTGATGAACAATCATCAAAACTGTGTACATTTGCGACTCCATTTGGTAGATATTGCTATCATAGATTACCTTTCGGAATTAGTAGTGCGCCAGAAGTTTATCATAGAACTATACATTCTATATTTGAAGAGTTTGCTGGTGTTGATACAAGTATGGATGATATCATAATTTGGGGTAAAACTCAACAAGAGCATGATACGCGTCTTAAACAAGTTCTTCAGAAGTGTAGAGATGTTAATTTGAGGTTAAATAGAGAAAAATGTCAATTTAGTGTAACAGAACTTACTTTTCTTGGTGATATTTTGTCTAAAGATGGTGTAAAACCAGATCCTACAAAAGTGAAAGCTATCAATGAGATGGATAGACCAACTACGAAGAAAGAGCTTCAACGTTTCCTAGGTATGGTTAATTACCTTGGTAAATTTATTCCTGATGTTTCAACCAAGTCTGGTCCTTTAAGATTGTTGTTAAATAATCAAAATATTTGGGATTGGCAAAATGAGCAAGAAGAGGCGTGGAAACTTATCAAATCCAGTATATCACAGGAACCTGTATTGAAATTTTATGATCCGAATCGAAAGATTAAATTGTCAACTGATGCATCAAAATCTGGTCTCGGAGCAGTCTTGCTGCAAGAATACGATGATGAATGGGCACCAGTTAGTTACGCATCTAGAGCATTGACTGATGCAGAATGTGGTTATGCGCAAATCGAGAAAGAGATGTTGAGTATTGTTTTTGGATGTGAACGTTTTCACCAGTTTATCTATGGACAGCATGTTGTTGCTGAAACTGATCATAATCCGCTAGTTTCTATTTCTAAGAAATTATTGTGTGAGTGTACTGCGAGAATACAACGTCTAAGACTTCGTTTGCAAAAATATGATTTAACTGTTATGTATACGCCAGGTAAAAAAATGTTTATAGCTGATACATTGTCACGTGCGTATTGTAATGACTTTGGTGAAAGTAATATTCAATCACAAGTAGAATCATTTGTAGAAGCTGTTATGTCAACAAGTCAAGTGTCATCAAAACGTCAAATTGAAATTTGTGAAGAAACATTTAAAGATAAAGTTTTAAAATTGCTGAAGGATAAAATTCTTAATGGTTGGCCTAACACTAAAAAAGAGTGCAGTGATTTTATTTCTGATTATTGGAATTATCGTGATGAATTAACTGTGATTGATGATATTATATTTAAAGGATGTCAAATCGTTATTCCTCAATCGTTACGGAAAGTTATGTTGGATAAAATTCATATAGGACACTTAGGTATTGAAAAGTGCAAGAAACGTGCTAGAGAAGTTTTATTTTGGCCTAGAATGAACAATGATATAACAAATTTGGTCAAAGATTGTGAAGCGTGTCAAATTTATAGGTCAAGTCAACAATGTGAACCATTAGAACCACATGCAGTAGTAAATCGTCCTTGGTCTAAAGTTGGAACTGATCTTTTTACTTATAATAAGAAAGATTATATTATTGTCGTTGATTACTACTCTAATTATCCTGAAGTGTCTGTATTGAACAATTCATCTGCGGTTATTAAATCGTTACAGAATATATTTGCTCGTCATGGTGTTCCGGACGAAGTTATGAGTGACAATGGACCATGTTACAGTAGTCAAGAATTTCAAGACTTTAGTAATGAGTGGTCTTTTAAACATACGACTTCAAGTCCTCGTTACCCTAAATCTAACGGACTTGTAGAAAGAACCGTCCAAACTGTGAAAAACATTATACGTAAAGGACGTGAAAGTGGTTGTGATCATCTTATGGGACTTTTAAGTTATAGAAGTACTCCACTTGATAATGGATTATCACCCGCTCAATTACTTATGGGTCGAAGAATCAGATCAAATCTCCCCATCACTGAAGAGTTACTTAAAACCTCTGCCAACAAGAAGATAAGTCAACATAAGCAGATTTCTAAAGAGAAACAAAAATTCTATTACGATAAGAAGTCAAAACAACTACCAGTTCTTCAACCAGGAGATAATGTTAGAATTCGAAATGATGATAATTCTGCGTGGAAAGGAAAAGGTGTAGTCTTGAAACAATTTGCATTTCGGTCGTATCTAGTGAAAGCTGACTCTGGATCAATATTCCGTCGAAATAGATCTGCGTTGCTTAAAGTTAATAAACAATCTAATAACTATAATCAGAAGAGACCTAATATTTCTATAAACAATCAAGTTAGTAATCATCAGAATATTAGACACTCATCTAGATCTATTAATAAACCAAAACGTTTAATCGAGTGTTAGACATTTGTTGTAAATTGTCAGACACTAATTATGTTGTTGTAAAATAGACTACAAATTGTTTTAGTCAGTTTAATGTTTAGTTGAAGTTGAAAGTTCAAATTTATATGTGGTTTATTATGTGATAGTTTCGCATTTCATTTAATAGTTTTATATTGTAATTAATCTTATTTGGTATGCAAAGTCACATGACAGTTGTTGTTACCGCCATTTGTATTGAGTTAGTTCATGTAATCTCTATTGAATAAAACCTACGTTATATCCTGATATTAGTGTCGTCTAATCATAACACAAACTTTTTCTGTTTCCACCCGAAATGGACGTAGGGAATGTTAAATTTGTATTCTGCGCAAAAATTATACCTCTAGGATCAAAATTGGCGAATTTATGGCCGTTTTAGTTTGGGGTGGCCTATTTCACGTTTTTGAAGCAGAGTTAGGAAAAAGCCAAAACTTTGACAGGCTGCTGTTCGAAAACTATCAGAGATAGAATGCTGCAATTTGTACTGCGTGTGCACATCGATATGAAGTTATTTTGTGCCAAATTTCAACTTCCTACCGTCAACGGCCTGGGGGCTGGGGCACTTTTAGTGTCGGCAACTTCCTTCAAACACCCTTTAGTGCAGTTTTCCTCTCCAAAACTTGGTGAAACTTTAAAGCCGATTTTCTCGAAAGTTTGAAAAAACAAACTTTTTCTGTTTCCACCCGAAATGGACGTAGGGAATGTTAAATTTGTATTCTGCGCAAAAATTATACCTCTAGGATCAAAATTGGCGAATTTATGGCCGTTTTAGTTTGGGGTGGCCTATTTCACGTTTTTGAAGCAGAGTTAGGAAAAAGCCAAAACTTTGACAGGCTGCTGTTCGAAAACTATCAGAGATAGAATGCTGCAATTTGTACTGCGTGTGCACATCGATATGAAGTTATTTTGTGCCAAATTTCAACTTCCTACCGTCAACGGCCTGGGGGCTGGGGCACTTTTAGTGTCGGCAACTTCCTTCAAACACCCTTTAGTGCAGTTTTCCTCTCCAAAACTTGGTGAAACTTTAAAGCCGATTTTCTCGAAAGTTTGAAAAAACAAACTTTTTCTGTTTCCACCCGAAATGGACGTAGGGAATGTTAAATTTGTATTCTGCGCAAAAATTATACCTCTAGGATCAAAATTGGCGAATTTATGGCCGTTTTAGTTTGGGGTGGCCTATTTCACGTTTTTGAAGCAGAGTTAGGAAAAAGCCAAAACTTTGACAGGCTGCTGTTCGAAAACTATCAGAGATAGAATGCTGCAATTTGTACTGCGTGTGCACATCGATATGAAGTTATTTTGTGCCAAATTTCAACTTCCTACCGTCAACGGCCTGGGGCACTTTTAGTGTCGGCAACTTCCTTCAAACACCCTTTAGTGCAGTTTTCCTCTCCAAAACTTGGTGAAACTTTAAAGCCGATTTTCTCGAAAGTTTGAAAAAACAAACTTTTTCTGTTTCCACCCGAAATGGACGTAGGGAATGTTAAATTTGTATTCTGCGCAAAAATTATACCTCTAGGATCAAAATTGGCGAATTTATGGCCGTTTTAGTTTGGGGTGGCCTATTTCACGTTTTTGAAGCAGAGTTAGGAAAAAGCCAAAACTTTGACAGGCTGCTGTTCGAAAACTATCAGAGATAGAATGCTGCAATTTGTACTGCGTGTGCACATCGATATGAAGTTATTTTGTGCCAAATTTCAACTTCCTACCGTCAACGGCCTGGGGGCTGGGGCACTTTTAGTGTCGGCAACTTCCTTCAAACACCCTTTAGTGCAGTTTTCCTCTCCAAAACTTGGTGAAACTTTAAAGCCGATTTTCTCGAAAGTTTGAAAAAACAAACTTTTTCTGTTTCCACCCGAAATGGACGTAGGGAATGTTAAATTTGTATTCTGCGCAAAAATTATACCTCTAGGATCAAAATTGGCGAATTTATGGCCGTTTTAGTTTGGGGTGGCCTATTTCACGTTTTTGAAGCAGAGTTAGGAAAAAGCCAAAACTTTGACAGGCTGCTGTTCGAAAACTATCAGAGATAGAATGCTGCAATTTGTACTGCGTGTGCACATCGATATGAAGTTATTTTGTGCCAAATTTCAACTTCCTACCGTCAACGGCCTGGGGGCTGGGGCACTTTTAGTGTCGGCAACTTCCTTCAAACACCCTTTAGTGCAGTTTTCCTCTCCAAAACTTGGTGAAACTTTAAAGCCGATTTTCTCGAAAGTTTGAAAAAACAAACTTTTTCTGTTTCCACCCGAAATGGACGTAGGGAATGTTAAATTTGTATTCTGCGCAAAAATTATACCTCTAGGATCAAAATTGGCGAATTTATGGCCGTTTTAGTTTGGGGTGGCCTATTTCACGTTTTTGAAGCAGAGTTAGGAAAAAGCCAAAACTTTGACAGGCTGCTGTTCGAAAACTATCAGAGATAGAATGCTGCAATTTGTACTGCGTGTGCACATCGATATGAAGTTATTTTGTGCCAAATTTCAACTTCCTACCGTCAACGGCCTGGGGGCTGGGGCACTTTTAGTGTCGGCAACTTCCTTCAAACACCCTTTAGTGCAGTTTTCCTCTCCAAAACTTGGTGAAACTTTAAAGCCGATTTTCTCGAAAGTTTGAAAAAACAAACTTTTTCTGTTTCCACCCGAAATGGACGTAGGGAATGTTAAATTTGTATTCTGCGCAAAAATTATACCTCTAGGATCAAAATTGGCGAATTTATGGCCGTTTTAGTTTGGGGTGGCCTATTTCACGTTTTTGAAGCAGAGTTAGGAAAAAGCCAAAACTTTGACAGGCTGCTGTTCGAAAACTATCAGAGATAGAATGCTGCAATTTGTACTGCGTGTGCACATCGATATGAAGTTATTTTGTGCCAAATTTCAACTTCCTACCGTCAACGGCCTGGGGCACTTTTAGTGTCGGCAACTTCCTTCAAACACCCTTTAGTGCAGTTTTCCTCTCCAAAACTTGGTGAAACTTTAAAGCCGATTTTCTCGAAAGTTTGAAAAAACAAACTTTTTCTGTTTCCACCCGAAATGGACGTAGGGAATGTTAAATTTGTATTCTGCGCAAAAATTATACCTCTAGGATCAAAATTGGCGAATTTATGGCCGTTTTAGTTTGGGGTGGCCTATTTCACGTTTTTGAAGCAGAGTTAGGAAAAAGCCAAAACTTTGACAGGCTGCTGTTCGAAAACTATCAGAGATAGAATGCTGCAATTTGTACTGCGTGTGCACATCGATATGAAGTTATTTTGTGCCAAATTTCAACTTCCTACCGTCAACGGCCTGGGGGCTGGGGCACTTTTAGTGTCGGCAACTTCCTTCAAACACCCTTTAGTGCAGTTTTCCTCTCCAAAACTTGGTGAAACTTTAAAGCCGATTTTCTCGAAAGTTTGAAAAAACAAACTTTTTCTGTTTCCACCCGAAATGGACGTAGGGAATGTTAAATTTGTATTCTGCGCAAAAATTATACCTCTAGGATCAAAATTGGCGAATTTATGGCCGTTTTAGTTTGGGGTGGCCTATTTCACGTTTTTGAAGCAGAGTTAGGAAAAAGCCAAAACTTTGACAGGCTGCTGTTCGAAAACTATCAGAGATAGAATGCTGCAATTTGTACTGCGTGTGCACATCGATATGAAGTTATTTTGTGCCAAATTTCAACTTCCTACCGTCAACGGCCTGGGGGCTGGGGCACTTTTAGTGTCGGCAACTTCCTTCAAACACCCTTTAGTGCAGTTTTCCTCTCCAAAACTTGGTGAAACTTTAAAGCCGATTTTCTCGAAAGTTTGAAAAAACAAACTTTTTCTGTTTCCACCCGAAATGGACGTAGGGAATGTTAAATTTGTATTCTGCGCAAAAATTATACCTCTAGGATCAAAATTGGCGAATTTATGGCCGTTTTAGTTTGGGGTGGCCTATTTCACGTTTTTGAAGCAGAGTTAGGAAAAAGCCAAAACTTTGACAGGCTGCTGTTCGAAAACTATCAGAGATAGAATGCTGCAATTTGTACTGCGTGTGCACATCGATATGAAGTTATTTTGTGCCAAATTTCAACTTCCTACCGTCAACGGCCTGGGGGCTGGGGCACTTTTAGTGTCGGCAACTTCCTTCAAACACCCTTTAGTGCAGTTTTCCTCTCCAAAACTTGGTGAAACTTTAAAGCCGATTTTCTCGAAAGTTTGAAAAAACAAACTTTTTCTGTTTCCACCCGAAATGGACGTAGGGAATGTTAAATTTGTATTCTGCGCAAAAATTATACCTCTAGGATCAAAATTGGCGAATTTATGGCCGTTTTAGTTTGGGGTGGCCTATTTCACGTTTTTGAAGCAGAGTTAGGAAAAAGCCAAAACTTTGACAGGCTGCTGTTCGAAAACTATCAGAGATAGAATGCTGCAATTTGTACTGCGTGTGCACATCGATATGAAGTTATTTTGTGCCAAATTTCAACTTCCTACCGTCAACGGCCTGGGGGCTGGGGCACTTTTAGTGTCGGCAACTTCCTTCAAACACCCTTTAGTGCAGTTTTCCTCTCCAAAACTTGGTGAAACTTTAAAGCCGATTTTCTCGAAAGTTTGAAAAAACAAACTTTTTCTGTTTCCACCCGAAATGGACGTAGGGAATGTTAAATTTGTATTCTGCGCAAAAATTATACCTCTAGGATCAAAATTGGCGAATTTATGGCCGTTTTAGTTTGGGGTGGCCTATTTCACGTTTTTGAAGCAGAGTTAGGAAAAAGCCAAAACTTTGACAGGCTGCTGTTCGAAAACTATCAGAGATAGAATGCTGCAATTTGTACTGCGTGTGCACATCGATATGAAGTTATTTTGTGCCAAATTTCAACTTCCTACCGTCAACGGCCTGGGGCACTTTTAGTGTCGGCAACTTCCTTCAAACACCCTTTAGTGCAGTTTTCCTCTCCAAAACTTGGTGAAACTTTAAAGCCGATTTTCTCGAAAGTTTGAAAAAACAAACTTTTTCTGTTTCCACCCGAAATGGACGTAGGGAATGTTAAATTTGTATTCTGCGCAAAAATTATACCTCTAGGATCAAAATTGGCGAATTTATGGCCGTTTTAGTTTGGGGTGGCCTATTTCACGTTTTTGAAGCAGAGTTAGGAAAAAGCCAAAACTTTGACAGGCTGCTGTTCGAAAACTATCAGAGATAGAATGCTGCAATTTGTACTGCGTGTGCACATCGATATGAAGTTATTTTGTGCCAAATTTCAACTTCCTACCGTCAACGGCCTGGGGGCTGGGGCACTTTTAGTGTCGGCAACTTCCTTCAAACACCCTTTAGTGCAGTTTTCCTCTCCAAAACTTGGTGAAACTTTAAAGCCGATTTTCTCGAAAGTTTGAAAAAACAAACTTTTTCTGTTTCCACCCGAAATGGACGTAGGGAATGTTAAATTTGTATTCTGCGCAAAAATTATACCTCTAGGATCAAAATTGGCGAATTTATGGCCGTTTTAGTTTGGGGTGGCCTATTTCACGTTTTTGAAGCAGAGTTAGGAAAAAGCCAAAACTTTGACAGGCTGCTGTTCGAAAACTATCAGAGATAGAATGCTGCAATTTGTACTGCGTGTGCACATCGATATGAAGTTATTTTGTGCCAAATTTCAACTTCCTACCGTCAACGGCCTGGGGGCTGGGGCACTTTTAGTGTCGGCAACTTCCTTCAAACACCCTTTAGTGCAGTTTTCCTCTCCAAAACTTGGTGAAACTTTAAAGCCGATTTTCTCGAAAGTTTGAAAAAACAAACTTTTTCTGTTTCCACCCGAAATGGACGTAGGGAATGTTAAATTTGTATTCTGCGCAAAAATTATACCTCTAGGATCAAAATTGGCGAATTTATGGCCGTTTTAGTTTGGGGTGGCCTATTTCACGTTTTTGAAGCAGAGTTAGGAAAAAGCCAAAACTTTGACAGGCTGCTGTTCGAAAACTATCAGAGATAGAATGCTGCAATTTGTACTGCGTGTGCACATCGATATGAAGTTATTTTGTGCCAAATTTCAACTTCCTACCGTCAACGGCCTGGGGGCTGGGGCACTTTTAGTGTCGGCAACTTCCTTCAAACACCCTTTAGTGCAGTTTTCCTCTCCAAAACTTGGTGAAACTTTAAAGCCGATTTTCTCGAAAGTTTGAAAAAACAAACTTTTTCTGTTTCCACCCGAAATGGACGTAGGGAATGTTAAATTTGTATTCTGCGCAAAAATTATACCTCTAGGATCAAAATTGGCGAATTTATGGCCGTTTTAGTTTGGGGTGGCCTATTTCACGTTTTTGAAGCAGAGTTAGGAAAAAGCCAAAACTTTGACAGGCTGCTGTTCGAAAACTATCAGAGATAGAATGCTGCAATTTGTACTGCGTGTGCACATCGATATGAAGTTATTTTGTGCCAAATTTCAACTTCCTACCGTCAACGGCCTGGGGGCTGGGGCACTTTTAGTGTCGGCAACTTCCTTCAAACACCCTTTAGTGCAGTTTTCCTCTCCAAAACTTGGTGAAACTTTAAAGCCGATTTTCTCGAAAGTTTGAAAAAACAAACTTTTTCTGTTTCCACCCGAAATGGACGTAGGGAATGTTAAATTTGTATTCTGCGCAAAAATTATACCTCTAGGATCAAAATTGGCGAATTTATGGCCGTTTTAGTTTGGGGTGGCCTATTTCACGTTTTTGAAGCAGAGTTAGGAAAAAGCCAAAACTTTGACAGGCTGCTGTTCGAAAACTATCAGAGATAGAATGCTGCAATTTGTACTGCGTGTGCACATCGATATGAAGTTATTTTGTGCCAAATTTCAACTTCCTACCGTCAACGGCCTGGGGGCTGGGGCACTTTTAGTGTCGGCAACTTCCTTCAAACACCCTTTAGTGCAGTTTTCCTCTCCAAAACTTGGTGAAACTTTAAAGCCGATTTTCTCGAAAGTTTGAAAAAACAAACTTTTTCTGTTTCCACCCGAAATGGACGTAGGGAATGTTAAATTTGTATTCTGCGCAAAAATTATACCTCTAGGATCAAAATTGGCGAATTTATGGCCGTTTTAGTTTGGGGTGGCCTATTTCACGTTTTTGAAGCAGAGTTAGGAAAAAGCCAAAACTTTGACAGGCTGCTGTTCGAAAACTATCAGAGATAGAATGCTGCAATTTGTACTGCGTGTGCACATCGATATGAAGTTATTTTGTGCCAAATTTCAACTTCCTATCGTCAACGGCCTGGGGGCTGGGGCACTTTTAGTGTCGGCAACTTCCTTCAAACACCCTTTAGTGCAGTTTTCCTCTCCAAAACTTGGTGAAACTTTAAAGCCGATTTTCTCGAAAGTTTGAAAAAACAAACTTTTTCTGTTTCCACCCGAAATGGACGTAGGGAATGTTAAATTTGTATTCTGCGCAAAAATTATACCTCTAGGATCAAAATTGGCGAATTTATGGCCGTTTTAGTTTGGGGTGGCCTATTTCACGTTTTTGAAGCAGAGTTAGGAAAAAGCCAAAACTTTGACAGGCTGCTGTTCGAAAACTATCAGAGATAGAATGCTGCAATTTGTACTGCGTGTGCACATCGATATGAAGTTATTTTGTGCCAAATTTCAACTTCCTACCGTCAACGGCCTGGGGGCTGGGGCACTTTTAGTGTCGGCAACTTCCTTCAAACACCCTTTAGTGCAGTTTTCCTCTCCAAAACTTGGTGAAACTTTAAAGCCGATTTTCTCGAAAGTTTGAAAAAAACAAACTTTTTCTGTTTCCACCCGAAATGGACGTAGGGAATGTTAAATTTGTATTCTGCGCAAAAATTATACCTCTAGGATCAAAATTGGCGAATTTATGGCCGTTTTAGTTTGGGGTGGCCTATTTCACGTTTTTGAAGCAGAGTTAGGAAAAAGCCAAAACTTTGACAGGCTGCTGTTCGAAAACTATCAGAGATAGAATGCTGCAATTTGTACTGCGTGTGCACATCGATATGAAGTTATTTTGTGCCAAATTTCAACTTCCTACCGTCAACGGCCTGGGGGCTGGGGCACTTTTAGTGTCGGCAACTTCCTTCAAACACCCTTTAGTGCAGTTTTCCTCTCCAAAACTTGGTGAAACTTTAAAGCCGATTTTCTCGAAAGTTTGAAAAAACAAACTTTTTCTGTTTCCACCCGAAATGGACGTAGGGAATGTTAAATTTGTATTCTGCGCAAAAATTATACCTCTAGGATCAAAATTGGCGAATTTATGGCCGTTTTAGTTTGGGGTGGCCTATTTCACGTTTTTGAAGCAGAGTTAGGAAAAAGCCAAAACTTTGACAGGCTGCTGTTCGAAAACTATCAGAGATAGAATGCTGCAATTTGTACTGCGTGTGCACATCGATATGAAGTTATTTTGTGCCAAATTTCAACTTCCTATCGTCAACGGCCTGGGGGCTGGGGCACTTTTAGTGTCGGCAACTTCCTTCAAACACCCTTTAGTGCAGTTTTCCTCTCCAAAACTTGGTGAAACTTTAAAGCCGATTTTCTCGAAAGTTTGAAAAAACAAACTTTTTCTGTTTCCACCCGAAATGGACGTAGGGAATGTTAAATTTGTATTCTGCGCAAAAATTATACCTCTAGGATCAAAATTGGCGAATTTATGGCCGTTTTAGTTTGGGGTGGCCTATTTCACGTTTTTGAAGCAGAGTTAGGAAAAAGCCAAAACTTTGACAGGCTGCTGTTCGAAAACTATCAGAGATAGAATGCTGCAATTTGTACTGCGTGTGCACATCGATATGAAGTTATTTTGTGCCAAATTTCAACTTCCTACCGTCAACGGCCTGGGGGCTGGGGCACTTTTAGTGTCGGCAACTTCCTTCAAACACCCTTTAGTGCAGTTTTCCTCTCCAAAACTTGGTGAAACTTTAAAGCCGATTTTCTCGAAAGTTTGAAAAAACAAACTTTTTCTGTTTCCACCCGAAATGGACATAGGGAATGTTAAATTTGTATTCTGCGCAAAAATTATACCTCTAGGATCAAAATTGGCGAATTTATGGCCGTTTTAGTTTGGGGTGGCCTATTTCACGTTTTTGAAGCAGAGTTAGGAAAAAGCCAAAACTTTGACAGGCTGCTGTTCGAAAACTATCAGAGATAGAATGCTGCAATTTGTACTGCGTGTGCACATTGATATGAAGTTATTTTGTGCCAAATTTCAACTTCCTACCGTCAACGGCCTGGGGGCTGGGGCACTTTAGTGTCGGCAACTTCCTTCAAACACCCTTTAGTGCAGTTTTCCTCTCCAAAACTTGGTGAAACTTTAAAGCCGATTTTCTCGAAGTTTGAAAAAACAAACTTTTTCTGTTTCCACCCGAAATGGACGTAGGGAATGTTAAATTTGTATTCTGCGCAAAAATTATACCTCTAGGATCAAAATTGGCGAATTTATGGCCGTTTTAGTTTGGGGTGGCCTATTTCACGTTTTTGAAGCAGAGTTAGGAAAAGCCAAAACTTTGACAGGCTGCTGTTCGAAAACTATCAGAGATAGAATGCTGCAATTTGTACTGCGTGTGCACATCGATATGAAGTTATTTTGTGCCAAATTTCAACTTCCTACCGTCAACGGCCTGGGGGCTGGGGCACTTTTAGTGTCGGCAACTTCCTTCAAACACCCTTTAGTGCAGTTTTCCTCTCCAAAACTTGGTGAAACTTTAAAGCCGATTTTCTCGAAAGTTTGAAAAAACAAACTTTTTCTGTTTCCACCCGAAATGGACGTAGGGAATGTTAAATTTGTATTCTGCGCAAAAATTATACCTCTAGGATCAAAATTGGCGAATTTATGGCCGTTTTAGTTTGGGGTGGCCTATTTCACGTTTTTGAAGCAGAGTTAGGAAAAAGCCAAACTTGACAGGCTGCTGTTCGAAAACTATCAGAGATAGAATGCTGCAATTTGTACTGCGTGTGCACATCGATATGAAGTTATTTTGTGCCAAATTTCACTTCCTACCGTCAACGGCCTGGGGGCTGGGGCACTTTTAGTGTCGGCAACTTCCTTCAAACACCCTTTAGTGCAGTTTTCCTCTCCAAAACTTGGTGAAACTTTAAAGCCGATTTTCTCGAAAGTTTGAAAAAACAAACTTTTTCTGTTTCCACCCGAAATGGACGTAGGGAATGTTAAATTTGTATTCTGCGCAAAAATTATACCTCTAGGATCAAAATTGGCGAATTTATGGCCGTTTTAGTTTGGGGTGGCCTATTTCACGTTTTTGAAGCAGAGTTAGGAAAAGCCAAAACTTTGACAGGCTGCTGTTCGAAAACTATCAGAGATAGAATGCTGCAATTTGTACTGCGTGTGCACATCGATATGAAGTTATTTTGTGCCAAATTTCAACTTCTACCGTCAACGGCCTGGGGGCTGGGGCACTTTTAGTGTCGGCAACTTCCTTCAAACACCCTTTAGTGCAGTTTTCCTCTCCAAAACTTGGTGAAACTTTAAAGCCGATTTTCTCGAAAGTTTGAAAAAACAAACTTTTTCTGTTTCCACCCGAAATGGACGTAGGGAATGTTAAATTTGTATTCTGCGCAAAAATTATACCTCTAGGATCAAAATTGGCGAATTTATGGCCGTTTTAGTTTGGGGTGGCCTATTTCACGTTTTTGAAGCAGAGTTAGGAAAAAGCCAAAACTTTGACAGGCTGCTGTTCGAAAACTATCAGAGATAGAATGCTGCAATTTGTACTGCGTGTGCACATCGATATGAAGTTATTTTGTGCCAAATTTTCAACTTCCTACCGTCAACGGCCTGGGGGCTGGGGCACTTTTAGTGTCGGCAACTTCCTTCAAACACCCTTTAGTGCAGTTTTCCTCTCCAAAACTTGGTGAAACTTTAAAGCCGATTTCTCGAAAGTTTGAAAAAACAAACTTTTTCTGTTTCCCACCCGAAATGGACGTAGGGAATGTTAAATTTGTATTCTGCGCAAAAATTATACCTCTAGGATCAAAATTGGCGAATTTATGGCCGTTTTAGTTTGGGGTGGCCTATTTCACGTTTTTGAAGCAGAGTTAGGAAAAAGCCAAAACTTTGACAGGCTGCTGTTCGAAAACTATCAGAGATAGAATGCTGCAATTTGTACTGCGTGTGCACATCGATATGAAGTTATTTTGTGCCAAATTTCAACTTCCTACCGTCAACGGCCTGGGGGCTGGGGCACTTTTAGTGTCGGCAACTTCCTTCAAACACCCTTTAGTGCAGTTTTCCTCTCCAAAACTTGGTGAAACTTTAAAGCCGATTTTCTCGAAAGTTTGAAAAAACAAACTTTTTCTGTTTCCACCCGAAATGGACGTAGGGAATGTTAAATTTGTATTCTGCGCAAAAATTATACCTCTAGGATCAAATTGGCGAATTTATGGGCCGTTTTAGTTTGGGGTGGCCTATTTCACGTTTTTGAAGCAGAGTTAGGAAAAAGCCAAAACTTTGACAGGCTGCTGTTCGAAAACTATCAGAGATAGAATGCTGCAATTTGTACTGCGTGTGCACATCGATATGAAGTTATTTTGTGCCAAATTTCAACTTCCTACCGTCAACGGCCTGGGGGCTGGGGCACTTTTAGTGTCGGCAACTTCCTTCAAACACCTTTAGTGCAGTTTTCCTCTCCATAACTTGGTGAAACTTTAAAGCCGATTTTCTCGAAAGTTTGAAAAAACAAACTTTTTCTGTTTCCACCCGAAATGGACGTAGGGAATGTTAAATTTGTATTCTGCGCAAAAATTATACCTCTAGGATCAAAATTGGCGAATTTATGGCCGTTTTAGTTTGGGGTGGCCTATTTCACGTTTTTGAAGCAGAGTTAGGAAAAAGCCAAAACTTTGACAGGCTGCTGTTCGAAAACTATCAGAGATAGAATGCTGCAATTTGTACTGCGTGTGCACATCGATATGAAGTTATTTTGTGCCAAATTTCAACTTCCTACCGTCAACGGCCTGGGGGCTGGGGCACTTTTAGTGTCGGCAACTTCCTTCAAACACCCTTTAGTGCAGTTTTCCTCTCCAAAAACTTGGTGAAACTTTAAAGCCGATTTTCTCGAAAGTTTGAAAAAACAAACTTTTTTCTGTTTCCACCCGAAATGGACGTAGGGAATGTTAAATTTGTATTCTGCGCAAAAATTATACCTCTAGGATCAAAATTGGCGAATTTATGGCCGTTTTAGTTTGGGGTGGCCTATTTCACGTTTTTGAAGCAGAGTTAGGAAAAAGCCAAAACTTTGACAGGCTGCTGTTCGAAAACTATCAGAGATAGAATGCTGCAATTTGTACTGCGTGTGCACATCGATATGAAGTTATTTTGTGCCAAATTTCAACTTCCTACCGTCAACGGCCTGGGGGCTGGGGCACTTTTAGTGTCGGCAACTTCCTTCAAACACCCTTTAGTGCAGTTTTCCTCTCCAAAACTTGGTGAAACTTTAAAGCCGATTTTCTCGAAAGTTGAAAAAACAAACTTTTTCTGTTTCCACCCGAAATGGACGTAGGGAATGTTAAATTTGTATTCTGCGCAAAAATTATACCTCTAGGATCAAAATTGGCGAATTTATGGCCGTTTTAGTTTGGGGTGGCCTATTTCACGTTTTGAAGCAGAGTTAGGAAAAAGCCAAAACTTTGACAGGCTGCTGTTCGAAAACTATCAGAGATAGAATGCTGCAATTTGTACTGCGTGTGCACATCGATATGAAGTTATTTTGTGCCAAATTTCAAACTTCCTATCGTCAACGGCCTGGGGGCTGGGCACTTTTAGTGTCGGCAACTTCCTTCAAACACCCTTTAGTGCAGTTTTCCTCTCCAAAACTTGGTGAAACTTTAAGCCGATTTTCTCGAAAGTTTGAAAAAACAAACTTTTTCTGTTTCCACCCGAAATGGACGTAGGGAATGTTAAATTTGTATTCTGCGCAAAAATTATACCTCTAGGATCAAAATTGGCGAATTTATGGCCGTTTTAGTTTGGGGTGGCCTATTTCACGTTTTTGAAGCAGAGTTAGGAAAAAGCCAAAACTTTGACAGGCTGCTGTTCGAAAACTATCAGAGATAGAATGCTGCAATTTGTACTGCGTGTGCACATCGATATGAAGTTATTTTGTGCCAAATTTCAACTTCCTACCGTCAACGGCTTGGGGGCTGGGGCACTTTTAGTGTCGGCAACTTCCTTCAAACACCCTTTAGTGCAGTTTTCCTCTCCAAAACTTGGTGAAACTTTAAAGCCGATTTTCTCGAAAGTTTGAAAAAACAAACTTTTTCTGTTTCCACCCGAAATGGACGTAGGGAATGTTAAATTTGTATTCTGCGCAAAAAATTATACCTCTAGGATCAAAATTGGCGAATTTATGGCCGTTTTAGTTTGGGGTGGCCTATTTCACGTTTTTGAAGCAGAGTTAGGAAAAAGCCAAAACTTTGACAGGCTGCTGTTCGAAAACTATCAGAGATAGAATGCTGCAATTTGTACTGCGTGTGCACATCGATATGAAGTTATTTTGTGCCAAATTTCAACTTCCTACCGTCAACGGCCTGGGGGCTGGGGCACTTTTAGTGTCGGCAACTTCCTTCAAACACCCTTTAGTGCAGTTTTCCTCTCCAAAACTTGGTGAAACTTTAAAGCCGATTTTCTCGAAAGTTTGAAAAAACAAACTTTTTCTGTTTCCACCCGAAATGACGTAGGGAATGTTAAATTTGTATTCTGCGCAAAAATTATACCTCTAGGATCAAAATTGGCGAATTTATGGCCGTTTTAGTTTGGGGTGGCCTATTTCACGTTTTTGAAGCAGAGTTAGGAAAAAGCCAAAACTTTGACAGGCTGCTGTTCGAAAACTATCAGAGATAGAATGCTGCAATTTGTACTGCGTGTGCACATCGATATGAAGTTATTTTGTGCCAAATTTCAACTTCCTACCGTCAACGGCCTGGGGGCTGGGGCACTTTTAGTGTCGGCAACTTCCTTCAAACACCCTTTAGTGCAGTTTTCCTCTCCAAAACTTGGTGAAACTTTAAAGCCGATTTTCTCGAAAGTTTGAAAAAACAAACTTTTTCTGTTTCCACCCGAAATGGACGTAGGGAATGTTAAATTTGTATTCTGCGCAAAAATTATACCTCTAGGATCAAAATTGGCGAATTTATGGCCGTTTTAGTTTGGGGTGGCCTATTTCACGTTTTTGAAGCAGAGTTAGGAAAAAGCCAAAACTTTGACAGGCTGCTGTTCGAAAACTATCAGAGATAGAATGCTGCAATTTGTACTGCGTGTGCACATCGATATGAAGTTATTTTGTGCCAAATTTCAACTTCCTACCGTCAACGGCCTGGGGGCTGGGGCACTTTTAGTGTCGGCAACTTCCTTCAAACACCCTTTAGTGCAGTTTTCCTCTCCAAAACTTGGTGAAACTTTAAAGCCGATTTTCTCGAAAGTTTGAAAAAACAAACTTTTTCTGTTTCCACCCGAAATGGACGTAGGGAATGTTAAATTTGTATTCTGCGCAAAAATTATACCTCTAGGATCAAAATTGGCGAATTATGGCCGTTTTAGTTTGGGGTGGCCTATTTCACGTTTTTGAAGCAGAGTTAGGAAAAAGCCAAAACTTTGACAGGCTGCTGTTCGAAAACTATCAGAGATAGAATGCTGCAATCTGTACTGCGTGTGCACATCGATATGAAGTTATTTTGTGCCAAATTTCAACTTCCTACCGTCAACGGCCTGGGGGCTGGGCACTTTTAGTGTCGGCAACTTCCTTCAAACACCCTTTAGTGCAGTTTTCCTCTCCAAAACTTGGTGAAACTTTAAAGCCGATTTTCTCGAAAGTTTGAAAAAACAAACTTTTTCTGTTTCCACCCGAAATGGACGTAGGGAATGTTAAATTTGTATTCTGCACAAAAATTATACCTCTAGGATCAAAATTGGCGAATTTATGGCCGTTTTAGTTTGGGGTGGCCTATTTCACGTTTTTGAAGCAGAGTTAGGAAAAAGCCAAAACTTTGACAGGCTGCTGTTCGAAAACTATCAGAGATAGAATGCTGCAATTTGTACTGCGTGTGCACATCGATATGAAGTTATTTTGTGCCAAATTTCAACTTCCTACCGTCAACGGCCTGGGGGCTGGGGCACTTTTAGTGTCGGCAACTTCCTTCAAACACCCTTTAGTGCAGTTTTCCTCTCCAAAACTTGGTGAAACTTTAAAGCCGATTTTCTCGAAAGTTTGAAAAAACAAACTTTTTCTGTTTCCACCCGAAATGGACGTAGGGAATGTTAAATTTGTATTCTGCGCAAAAATTATACCTCTAGGATCAAATTGGCGAATTTATGGCCGTTTTAGTTTGGGGTGGCCTATTTCACGTTTTTGAAGCAGAGTTAGGAAAAAGCCAAAACTTTGACAGGCTGCTGTTCGAAAACTATCAGAGATAGAATGCTGCAATTTGTACTGCGTGTGCACATCGATATGAAGTTATTTTGTGCCAAATTTCAACTTCCTACCGTCAAACGGCCTGGGGGCTGGGGCACTTTTAGTGTCGGCAACTTCCTTCAAACACCCTTTAGTGCAGTTTTCCTCTCCAAAACTTGGTGAAACTTTAAAGCCGATTTTCTCGAAAGTTTGAAAAAACAAACTTTTTCTGTTTCCACCCGAAATGGACGTAGGGAATGTTAAATTTGTATTCTGCGCAAAAATTATACCTCTAGGATCAAAATTGGCGAATTTATGGCCGTTTTAGTTTGGGGTGGCCTATTTCACGTTTTTGAAGCAGAGTTAGGAAAAAGCCAAAACTTTGACAGGCTGCTGTTCGAAAACTATCAGAGATAGAATGCTGCAATTTGTACTGCGTGTGCACATCGATATGAAGTTATTTTGTGCCAAATTTCAACTTCCTACCGTCAACGGCCTGGGGGCTGGGGCACTTTTTAGTGTCGGCAACTTCCTTCAAACACCCTTTAGTGCAGTTTTCCTCTCCAAAACTTGGTGAAACTTTAAAGCCGATTTTCTCGAAAGTTTGAAAAAACAAACTTTTTCTGTTTCCACCCGAAATGGACGTAGGGAATGTTAAATTTGTATTCTGCGCAAAAATTATACCTCTAGGATCAAAATTGGCGAATTTATGGCCGTTTTAGTTTGGGGTGGCCTATTTCACGTTTTTGAAGCAGAGTTAGGAAAAAGCCAAAACTTTGACAGGCTGCTGTTCGAAAGCTATCAGAGATAGAATGCTGCAATTTGTACTGCGTGTGCACATCGATATGAAGTTATTTTGTGCCAAATTTCAACTTCCTACCGTCAACGGCCTGGGGGCTGGGGCACTTTTAGTGTCGGCAACTTCCTTCAAACACCCTTTAGTGCAGTTTTCCTCTCCAAAACTTGGTGAAACTTTAAAGCCGATTTTCTCGAAAGTTTGAAAAAACAAACTTTTTCTGTTTCCACCCGAAATGGACGTAGGGAATGTTAAATTTGTATTCTGCGCAAAAATTATACCTCTAGGATCAAAATTGGCGAATTTATGGCCGTTTTAGTTTGGGGTGGCCTATTTCACGTTTTTGAAGCAGAGTTAGGAAAAAGCCAAAACTTTGACAGGCTGCTGTTCGAAAACTATCAGAGATAGAATGCTGCAATCTGTACTGCGTGTGCACATCGATATGAAGTTATTTTGTGCCAAATTTCAACTTCCTACCGTCAACGGCCTGGGGGCTGGGGCACTTTTAGTGTCGGCAACTTCCTTCAAACACCCTTTAGTGCAGTTTTCCTCTCCAAAACGTGGTGAAACTTTAAAGCCGATTTTCTCGAAAGTTTGAAAAAACAAACTTTTTCTGTTTCCACCCGAAATGGACGTAGGGAATGTTAAATTTGTATTCTGCACAAAAATTATACCTCTAGGATCAAAATTGGCGAATTTATGGCCGTTTTAGTTTGGGGTGGCCTATTTCACGTTTTTGAAGCAGAGTTAGGAAAAAGCCAAAACTTTGACAGGCTGCTGTTCGAAAACTATCAGAGATAGAATGCTGCAATTTGTACTGCGTGTGCACATCGATATGAAGTTATTTTGTGCCAAATTTCAACTTCCTACCGTCAACGGCCTGGGGGCTGGGGCACTTTTAGTGTCGGCAACTTCCTTCAAACACCCTTTAGTGCAGTTTTCCTCTCCAAACTTGGTGAAACTTTAAAGCCGATTTTCTCGAAAGTTTGAAAAAACAAACTTTTTCTGTTTCCACCCGAAATGGACGTAGGGAATGTTAAATTTGTATTCTGCGCAAAAATTATACCTCTAGGATCAAAATTGGCGAATTTATGGCCGTTTTAGTTTGGGTGGCCTATTTCACGTTTTTGAAGCAGAGTTAGGAAAAAGCCAAAACTTTGACAGGCTGCTGTTCGAAAACTATCAGAGATAGAATGCTGCAATTTGTACTGCGTGTGCACATCGATATGAAGTTATTTTGTGCCAAATTTCAACTTCCTACCGTCAACGGCCTGGGGGCTGGGGCACTTTTAGTGTCGGCAACTTCCTTCAAACACCCTTTAGTGCAGTTTTCCTCTCCAAAACTTGGTGAAACTTTAAAGCCGATTTTCTCGAAAGTTTGAAAAAACAAACTTTTTCTGTTTCCACCCGAAATGGACGTAGGGAATGTTAAATTTGTATTCTGCGCAAAAATTATACCTCTAGGATCAAAATTGGCGAATTTATGGCCGTTTTAGTTTGGGGTGGCCTATTTCACGTTTTTGAAGCAGAGTTAGGAAAAAGCCAAAACTTTGACAGGCTGCTGTTCGAAAACTATCAGAGATAGAATGCTGCAATTTGTACTGCGTGTGCACATCGATATGAAGTTATTTTTGTGCCAAATTTCAACTTCCTACCGTCAACGGCCTGGGGGCTGGGGCACTTTTAGTGTCGGCAACTTCCTTCAAACACCCTTTAGTGCAGTTTTCCTCTCCAAAACTTGGTGAAACTTTAAAGCCGATTTTCTCGAAAGTTTGAAAAAACAAACTTTTTCTGTTTCCACCCGAAATGGACGTAGGGAATGTTAAATTTGTATTCTGCGCAAAAATTATACCTCTAGGATCAAAATTGGCGAATTTATGGCCGTTTTAGTTTGGGGTGGCCTATTTCACGTTTTTGAAGCAGAGTTAGGAAAAAGCCAAAACTTTGACAGGCTGCTGTTCGAAAGCTATCAGAGATAGAATGCTGCAATTTGTACTGCGTGTGCACATCGATATGAAGTTATTTTGTGCCAAATTTCAACTTCCTACCGTCAACGGCCTGGGGGCTGGGGCACTTTTAGTGTCGGCAACTTCCTTCAAACACCCTTTAGTGCAGTTTTCCTCTCCAAAACTTGGTGAAACTTTAAAGCCGATTTTCTCGAAAGTTTGAAAAAACAAACTTTTTCTGTTTCCACCCGAATGGACGTAGGGAATGTTAAATTTGTATTCTGCGCAAAAATTATACCTCTAGGATCAAAATTGGCGAATTTATGGCCGTTTTAGTTTGGGGTGGCCTATTTCACGTTTTTGAAGCAGAGTTAGGAAAAAGCCAAAACTTTGACAGGCTGCTGTTCGAAAACTATCAGAGATAGAATGCTGCAATTTGTACTGCGTGTGCACATCGATATGAAGCTTATTTTGTGCCAAATTTCAACTTCCTACCGTCAACGGCCTGGGGGCTGGGGCACTTTTAGTGTCGGCAACTTCCTTCAAACACCCTTTAGTGCAGTTTTCCTCTCCAAAACTTGGTGAAACTTTAAAGCCGATTTTCTCGAAAGTTTGAAAAAACAAACTTTTTCTGTTTCCACCCGAAATGGACGTAGGGAATGTTAAATTTGTATTCTGCGCAAAAATTATACCTCTAGGATCAAAATTGGCGAATTTATGGCCGTTTTAGTTTGGGGTGGCCTATTTCACGTTTTTGAAGCAGAGTTAGGAAAAAGCCAAAACTTTGACAGGCTGCTGTTCGAAAACTATCAGAGATAGAATGCTGCAATTTGTACTGCGTGTGCACATCGATATGAAGTTATTTTGTGCCAAATTTCAACTTCCTACCGTCAACGGCCTGGGGGCTGGGGCCACTTTTAGTGTCGGCAACTTCCTTCAAACACCCTTTAGTGCAGTTTTCCTCTCCAAAACTTGGTGAAACTTTAAAGCCGATTTTCTCGAAAGTTTGAAAAAACAAACTTTTTCTGTTTCCACCCGAAATGGACGTAGGGAATGTTAAATTTGTATTCTGCGCAAAAATTATACCTCTAGGATCAAAATTGGCGAATTTATGGCCGTTTTAGTTTGGGGTGGCCTATTTCACGTTTTTGAAGCAGAGTTAGGAAAAAGCCAAAACTTTGACAGGCTGCTGTTCGAAAACTATCAGAGATAGAATGCTGCAATTTGTACTGCGTGTGCACATCGATATGAAGTTATTTTGTGCCAAATTTCAACTTCCTACCGTCAACGGCCTGGGGGCTGGGGCACTTTAGTGTCGGCAACTTCCTTCAAACACCCTTTAGTGCAGTTTTCCTCTCCAAAACTTGGTGAAACTTTAAAGCCGATTTTCTCGAAAGTTTGAAAAAACAAACTTTTTCTGTTTCCACCCGAAATGGACGTAGGGAATGTTAAATTTGTATTCTGCGCAAAAATTATACCTCTAGGATCAAAATTGGCGAATTTATGGCCGTTTTAGTTTGGGGTGGCCTATTTCACGTTTTTGAAGCAGAGTTAGGAAAAAAGCCAAAACTTTGACAGGCTGCTGTTCGAAAACTATCAGAGATAGAATGCTGCAATTTGTACTGCGTGTGCACATCGATATGAAGTTATTTTGTGCCAAATTTCAACTTCCTACCGTCAACGGCCTGGGGGCTGGGGCACTTTTAGTGTCGGCAACTTCCTTCAAACACCCTTTAGTGCAGTTTTCCTCTCCAAAACTTGGTGAAACTTTAAAGCCGATTTTCTCGAAAGTTTGAAAAAACAAACTTTTTCTGTTTCCACCCGAAATGGACGTAGGGAATGTTAAATTTGTATTCTGCGCAAAAATTATACCTCTAGGATCAAAATTGGCGAATTTATGGCCGTTTTAGTTTGGGGTGGCCTATTTCACGTTTTTGAAGCAGAGTTAGGAAAAAGCCAAAACTTTGACAGGCTGCTGTTCGAAAACTATCAGAGATAGAATGCTGCAATTTGTACTGCGTGTGCACATCGATATGAAGTTATTTTGTGCCAAATTTCAACTTCCTACCGTCAACGGCCTGGGGGCTGGGGCACTTTTAGTGTCGGCAACTTCCTTCAAACACCCTTTAGTGCAGTTTTCCTCTCCAAAACTTGGTGAAACTTTAAAGCCGATTTTCTCGAAAGTTTGAAAAAACAAACTTTTTCTGTTTCCACCCGAAATGGACGTAGGGAATGTTAAATTTGTATTCTGCGCAAAAATTATACCTCTAGGATCAAAATTGGCGAATTTATGGCCGTTTTAGTTTGGGGTGGCCTATTTCACGTTTTTGAAGCAGAGTTAGGAAAAAGCCAAAACTTTGACAGGCTGCTGTTCGAAAAACTATCAGAGATAGAATGCTGCAATTTGTACTGCGTGTGCACATCGATATGAAGTTATTTTGTGCCAAATTTCAACTTCCTACCGTCAACGGCCTGGGGGCTGGGGCACTTTTAGTGTCGGCAACTTCCTTCAAACACCCTTTAGTGCAGTTTTCCTCTCCAAAACTTGGTGAAACTTTAAAGCCGATTTTCTCGAAAGTTTGAAAAAACAAACTTTTTCTGTTTCCACCCGAAATGGACGTAGGGAATGTTAAATTTGTATTCTGCGCAAAAATTATACCTCTAGGATCAAAATTGGCGAATTTATGGCCGTTTTAGTTTGGGGTGGCCTATTTCACGTTTTTGAAGCAGAGTTAGGAAAAAGCCAAAACTTTGACAGGCTGCTGTTCGAAAACTATCAGAGATAGAATGCTGCAATTTGTACTGCGTGTGCACATCGATATGAAGTTATTTTGTGCCAAATTTCAACTTCCTACCGTCAACGGCCTGGGGGCTGGGGCACTTTTAGTGTCGGCAACTTCCTTCAAACACCCTTTAGTGCAGTTTTCCTCTCCAAAACTTGGTGAAACTTTAAAGCCGATTTTCTCGAAAGTTTGAAAAAACAAACTTTTTCTGTTTCCACCCGAAATGGACGTAGGGAATGTTAAATTTGTATTCTGCGCAAAAATTATACCTCTAGGATCAAAATTGGCGAATTTATGGCCGTTTTAGTTTGGGGTGGCCTATTTCACGTTTTTGAAGCAGAGTTAGGAAAAAGCCAAAACTTTGACAGGCTGCTGTTCGAAAACTATCAGAGATAGAATGCTGCAATTTGTACTGCGTGTGCACATCGATATGAAGTTATTTTGTGCCAAATTTCAACTTCCTACCGTCAACGGCCTGGGGGCTGGGGCACTTTTAGTGTCGGCAACTTCCTTCAAACACCCTTTAGTGCAGTTTTCCTCTCCAAAACTTGGTGAAACTTTAAAGCCGATTTTCTCGAAAGTTTGAAAAAACAAACTTTTTCTGTTTCCACCCGAAATGGACGTAGGGAATGTTAAATTTGTATTCTGCGCAAAAATTATACCTCTAGATCAAAATTGGCGAATTTATGGCCGTTTTAGTTTGGGGTGGCCTATTTCACGTTTTTGAAGCAGAGTTAGGAAAAAGCCAAAACTTTGACAGGCTGCTGTTCGAAAACTATCAGAGATAGAATGCTGCAATTTGTACTGCGTGTGCACATCGATATGAAGTTATTTTTGTGCCAAATTTCAACTTCCTACCGTCAACGGCCTGGGGGCTGGGGCACTTTTAGTGTCGGCAACTTCCTTCAAACACCCTTTAGTGCAGTTTTCCTCTCCAAAACTTGGTGAAACTTTAAAGCCGATTTTCTCGAAAGTTTGAAAAAAACAAACTTTTTCTGTTTCCACCCGAAATGGACGTAGGGAATGTAAAATTTGTATTCTGCGCAAAAATTATACCTCTAGGATCAAAATTGGCGAATTTATGGCCGTTTTAGTTTGGGGTGGCCTATTTCACGTTTTTGAAGCAGAGTTAGGAAAAAGCCAAAACTTTGACAGGCTGCTGTTCGAAAACTATCAGAGATAGAATGCTGCAATTTGTACTGCGTGTGCACATCGATATGAAGTTATTTTGTGCCAAATTTCAACTTCCTACCGTCAACGGCCTGGGGGCTGGGGCACTTTTAGTGTCGGCAACTTCCTTCAAACACCCTTTAGTGCAGTTTTCCTCTCCAAAACTTGGTGAAACTTTAAAGCCGATTTTCTCGAAAGTTTGAAAAAACAAACTTTTTCTGTTTCCACCCGAAATGGACGTAGGGAATGTTAAATTTGTATTCTGCGCAAAAATTATACCTCTAGGATCAAAATTGGCGAATTTATGGCCGTTTTAGTTTGGGGTGGCCTATTTCACGTTTTTGAAGCAGAGTTAGGAAAAAGCCAAAACTTTGACAGGCTGCTGTTCGAAAACTATCAGAGATAGAATGCTGCAATTTGTACTGCGTGTGCACATCGATATGAAGTTATTTTGTGCCAAATTTCAACTTCCTACCGTCAACGGCCTGGGGGCTGGGGCACTTTTAGTGTCGGCAACTTCTTCAAACACCCTTTAGTGCAGTTTTCCTCTCCAAAACTTGGTGAAACTTTAAAGCCGATTTTCTCGAAAGTTTGAAAAAAACAAACTTTTTCTGTTTCCACCCGAATGGACGTAGGGAATGTGAAATTTGTATTCTGCGCAAAAATTATACCTCTAGGATCAAAATTGGCGAATTTATGGCCGTTTTAGTTTGGGGTGGCCTATTTCACGTTTTTGAAGCAGAGTTAGGAAAAAGCCCAAACTTTGACAGGCTGCTGTTCGAAAACTATCAGAGATAGAATGCTGCAATTTGTACTGCGTGTGCACATCGATATGAAGTTATTTTGTGCCAAATTTCAACTTCCTACCGTCAACGGCCTGGGGGCTGGGGCACTTTTAGTGTCGGCAACTTCCTTCAAACACCCTTTAGTGCAGTTTTCCTCTCCAAAACTTGGTGAAACTTTAAAGCCGATTTTCTCGAAAGTTTGAAAAAACAAACTTTTTCTGTTTTCACCCGAAATGGACGTAGGGAATGTTAAATTTGTATTCTGCGCAAAAATTATACCTCTAGGATCAAAATTGGCGAATTTATGGCCGTTTTAGTTTGGGGTGGCCTATTTCACGTTTTGAAGCAGAGTTAGGAAAAAGCCAAAACTTTGACAGGCTGCTGTTCGAAAACTATCAGAGATAGAATGCTGCAATTTGTACTGCGTGTGCACATCGATATGAAGTTATTTTGTGCCAAATTTCAACTTCCTACCGTCAACGGCCTGGGGCTGGGGCACTTTTAGTGTCGGCAACTTCCTTCAAACACCCTTTAGTGCAGTTTTCCTCTCCAAAACTTGGTGAAACTTTAAAGCCGATTTTCTCGAAAGTTTGAAAAAACAAACTTTTTCTGTTTCCACCCGAAATGGACGTAGGGAATGTTAAATTTGTATTCTGCGCAAAAATTATACCTCTAGGATCAAAATTGGCGAATTTATGGCCGTTTTAGTTTGGGGTGGCCTATTTCACGTTTTTGAAGCAGAGTTAGGAAAAAGCCAAAACTTTGACAGGCTGCTGTTCGAAAACTATCAGAGATAGAATGCTGCAATTTGTACTGCGTGTGCACATCGATATGAAGTTATTTTGTGCCAAATTTCAACTTCCTACCGTCAACGGCCTGGGGGCTGGGGCACTTTTAGTGTCGGCAACTTCCTTCAAACACCCTTTAGTGCAGTTTTCCTCTCCAAAACTTGGTGAAACTATAAAGCGATTTTCTCGAAAGTTTGAAAAAACAAACTTTTTCTGTTTCCACCCGAAATGGACGTAGGGAATGTTAAATTTGTATTCTGCGCAAAAATTATACCTCTAGGATCAAAATTGGGCGAATTTATGGCCGTTTTAGTTTGGGGTGGCCTATTTCACGTTTTTGAAGCAGAGTTAGGAAAAAGCCAAAACTTTGACAGGCTGCTGTTCGAAAACTATCAGAGATAGAATGCTGCAATTTGTACTGCGTGTGCACATCGATATGAAGTTATTTTGTGCAAATTTCAACTTCCTACCGTCAACGGCCTGGGGGCTGGGGCACTTTTAGTGTCGGCAACTTCCTTCAAACACCCTTTAGTGCAGTTTTCCTCTCCAAAACTTGGTGAAACTTTAAAGCCGATTTTCTCGAAAGTTTGAAAAAACAAACTTTTTCTGTTTCCACCCGAAATGGACGTAGGGAATGTTAAATTTGTATTCTGCGCAAAAATTATACCTCTAGGATCAAAATTGGCGAATTTATGGCCGTTTTAGTTTGGGGTGGCCTATTTCACGTTTTTGAAGCAGAGTTAGGAAAAAGCCAAAACTTTGACAGGCTGCTGTTCGAAAACTATCAGAGATAGAATGCTGTAATTTGTACTGCGTGTGCACATCGATATGAAGTTATTTTGTGCCAAATTTCAACTCTTACCGTCAACGGCCTGGGGCTGGGCACTTTTAGTGTCGGCAACTTCCTTCAAACACCCTTTAGTGCAGTTTTCCTCTCCAAAACTTGGTGAAACTTTAAAGCCGATTTTCTCGAAAGTTTGAAAAAACAAACTTTTTCTGTTTCCACCCGAAATGGACGTAGGGAATGTTAAATTTGTATTCTGCGCAAAAATTATACCTCTAGGATCAAAATTGGCGAATTTATGGCCGTTTTAGTTTGGGGTGGCCTATTTCACGTTTTTGAAGCAGAGTTAGGAAAAAAGCCAAAACTTTGACAGGCTGCTGTTCGAAAACTATCAGAGATAGAATGCTGCAATTTGTACTGCGTGTGCACATCGATATGAAGTTATTTTGTGCCAAATTTCAACTTCCTACCGTCAACGGCCTGGGGGCTGGGGCACTTTTAGTGTCGGCAACTTCCTTCAAACACCCTTTAGTGCAGTTTTCCTCTCCAAAACTTGGTGAAACTTTAAAGCCGATTTTCTCGAAAGTTTGAAAAAACAAACTTTTTCTGTTTCCACCCGAAATGGACGTAGGGAATGTTAAATTTGTATTCTGCGCAAAATTATACCTCTAGGATCAAAATTGGCGAATTTATGGCCGTTTAGTTTGGGGTGGCCTATTTCACGTTTTTGAAGCAGAGTTAGGAAAAAGCCAAAACTTTGACAGGCTGCTGTTCGAAACTATCAGAGATAGAATGCTGCAATTTGTACTGCGTGTGCACATCGATATGAAGTTATTTTGTGCCAAATTTCAACTTCCTACCGTCAACGGCCTGGGGGCTGGGGCACTTTTAGTGTCGGCAACTTCCTTCAAACACCCTTTAGTGCAGTTTTCCTCTCCAAAACTTGGTGAAACTTTAAAGCCGATTTTCTCGAAAGTTTGAAAAAACAAACTTTTTCTGTTTCCACCCGAAATGGACGTAGGGAATGTTAAATTTGTATTCTGCGCCAAAAATTATACCTCTAGGATCAAAATTGGCGAATTTATGGCCGTTTTAGTTTGGGGTGGCCTATTTCACGTTTTTGAAGCAGAGTTAGGAAAAAGCCAAAACTTTGACAGGCTGCTGTTCGAAAACTATCAGAGATAGAATGCTGCAATTTGTACTGCGTGTGCACATCGATATGAAGTTATTTTGTGCCAAATTTCAACTTCCTACCGTCAACGGCCTGGGGGCTGGGGCACTTTTAGTGTCGGCAACTTCCTTCAAACACCCTTTAGTGCAGTTTTCCTCTCCAAAACTTGTGAAACTTTAAAGCCGATTTTCTCGAAAGTTTGAAAAAACAAACTTTTTCTGTTTCCACCCGAAATGGACGTAGGGAATGTTAAATTTGTATTCTGCGCAAAAATTATACCTCTAGGATCAAAATTGGCGAATTTATGGCCGTTTTAGTTTGGGGTGGCCTATTTCACGTTTTTGAAGCAGAGTTAGGAAAAAGCCAAAACTTTGACAGGCTGCTGTTCGAAAACTATCAGAGATAGAATGCTGCAATTTGTACTGCGTGTGCACATCGATATGAAGTTATTTTGTGCCAAATTTCAACTTCCTACCGTCAACGGCCTGGGGGCTGGGGCACTTTTAGTGTCGGCAACTTCCTTCAAACACCCTTTAGTGCAGTTTTCCTCTCCAAAACTTGGTGAAACTTTAAAGCCGATTTTCTCGAAAGTTTGAAAAAACAAACTTTTTCTGTTTCCACCCGAAATGGACGTAGGGAATGTTAAATTTGTATTCTGCGCAAAAATTATACCTCTAGGATCAAAATTGGCGAATTTATGGCCGTTTTAGTTTGGGGTGGCCTATTTCACGTTTTTGAAGCAGAGTTAGAAAAAGCCAAAACTTTGACAGGCTGCTGTTCAAAAACTATCAGAGATAGAATGCTGCAATTTGTACTGCGTGTGCACATCGATATGAAGTTATTTTGTGCCAAATTTCAACTTCCTACCGTCAACGGCCTGGGGGCTGGGGCACTTTTAGTGTCGGCAACTTCCTTCAAACACCCTTTAGTGCAGTTTTCCTCTCCAAAACTTGGTGAAACTTTAAAGCCGATTTTCTCGAAAGTTTGAAAAAACAAACTTTTTCTGTTTCCACCCGAAATGGACGTAGGGAATGTTAAATTTGTATTCTGCGCAAAAATTATACCTCTAGGATCAAAATTGGCGAATTTATGGCCGTTTTAGTTTGGGGTGGCCTATTTCACGTTTTTGAAGCAGAGTTAGGAAAAAGCCAAAACTTTGACAGGCTGCTGTTCGAAAACTATCAGAGATAGAATGCTGCAATTTGTACTGCGTGTGCACATCGATATGAAGTTATTTTGTGCCAAATTTCAACTTCCTACCGTCAACGGCCTGGGGGCTGGGGCACTTTAGTGTCGGCAACTTCCTTCAAACACCCTTTAGTGCAGTTTTCCTCTCCAAAACTTGGTGAAACTTTAAAGCCGATTTTCTCGAAAGTTTGAAAAAACAAACTTTTTCTGTTTCCACCCGAAATGGACGTAGGGAATGTTAAATTTGTATTCTGCGCAAAAATTATACCTCTAGGATCAAAATTGGCGAATTTATGGCCGTTTTAGTTTGGGGTGGCCTATTTCACGTTTTTGAAGCAGAGTTAGGAAAAAGCCAAAACTTTGACAGGCTGCTGTTCGAAAACTAATCAGAGATAGAATGCTGCAATTTGTACTGCGTGTGCACATCGATATGAAGTTATTTTGTGCAAATTTCAACTTCCTACCGTCAACGGCCTGGGGGCTGGGGCACTTTTAGTGTCGGCAACTTCCTTCAAACACCCTTTAGTGCAGTTTTCCTCTCCAAAACTTGGTGAAACTTTAAAGCCGATTTTCTCGAAAGTTTGAAAAAAACAAACTTTTTCTGTTTCCACCCGAAATGGACGTAGGGAATGTTAAATTTTGTATTCTGCGCAAAATTATACCTCTAGGATCAAAATTGGCGAATTTATGGCCGTTTTAGTTTGGGGTGGCCTATTTCACGTTTTTGAAGCAGAGTTAGGAAAAGCCAAAACTTTGACAGGCTGCTGTTCGAAAACTATCAGAGATAGAATGCTGCAATTTGTACTGCGTGTGCACATCGATATGAAGTTATTTTGTGCCAAATTTCAACTTCCTACCGTCAACGGCCTGGGGGCTGGGGCACTTTTAGTGTCGGCAACTTCCTTCAAACACCCTTTAGTGCAGTTTTCCTCTCCAAAACTTGGTGAAACTTTAAAGCCGATTTTCTCGAAAGTTTGAAAAAACAAACTTTTTCTGTTTCCACCCGAAATGGACGTAGGGAATGTTAAATTTGTATTCTGCGCAAAAATTATACCTCTAGGATCAAATTGGCGAATTTATGGCCGTTTTAGTTTGGGGTGGCCTATTTCCGTTTTTGAAGCAGAGTTAGGAAAAGCCAAAACTTTGACAGGCTGCTGTTCGAAAACTATCAGAGATAGAATGCTGCAATTTGTACTGCGTGTGCACATCGATATGAAGTTATTTTGTGCCAAATTTCAACTTCCTACCGTCAACGGCCTGGGGGCTGGGGCACTTTTAGTGTCGGCAACTTCCTTCAAACACCCTTTAGTGCAGTTTTCCTCTCCAAAAACTTGGTGAAACTTTAAAGCCGATTTTCTCGAAAGTTTGAAAAACAAACTTTTTCTGTTTCCACCCGAAATGGACGTAGGGAATGTTAAATTTGTATTCTGCGCAAAAATTATACCTCTAGGATCAAAATTGGCGAATTTATGGCCGTTTTAGTTTGGGGTGCCTATTTCACGTTTTTGAAGCAGAGTTAGGAAAAAGCCAAAACTTTGACAGGCTGCTGTTCGAAAACTATCAGAGATAGAATGCTGCAATTTGTACTGCGTGTGCACATCGATATGAAGTTATTTTGTGCCAAATTTCAACTTCCTACCGTCAACGGCCTGGGGGCTGGGGCACTTTTAGTGTCGGCAACTTCCTTCAAACACCCTTTAGTGCAGTTTTCCTCTCCAAAACTTGGTGAAACTTTAAAGCCGATTTTCTCGAAAGTTTGAAAAAACAAACTTTTTCTGTTTCCACCCGAAATGGACGTAGGAATGTTAAATTTGTATTCTGCGCAAAAATTATACCTCTAGGATCAAAATTGGCGAATTTATGGCCGTTTTAGTTTGGGGTGGCCTATTTCACGTTTTTGAAGCAGAGTTAGGAAAAAGCCAAAACTTTGACAGGCTGCTGTTCGAAAACTATCAGAGATAGAATGCTGCAATTTGTACTGCGTGTGCACATCGATATGAAGTTATTTTGTGCCAAATTTCAACTTCCTACCGTCAACGGCCTGGGGGGCTGGGGCACTTTTAGTGTCGGCAACTTCTTCAAACACCCTTTAGTGCAGTTTTCCTCTCCAAAACTTGGTGAAACTTTAAAGCCGATTTTCTCGAAAGTTTGAAAAAACAAACTTTTTCTGTTTCCACCCGAAATGGACGTAGGGAATGTTAAATTTGT